>VZTF01008415.1:1415803-1613135 GCA_013397755.1 Cnemophilus loriae
AAGGGAAGGGAAGGGAAGGGAAGGGAAGGGAAGGGAAGGGAAGGGGGCAAACATCATCTTCCTTCCCTCACCCGAACAAGAAAAGTAACTTCCAAGAGTCGGAAGACTTGTTCTCTGTTTCTTATATATCCTTACACCCCAGGAAAAACAAGCTGTGGTAGAGGGAATACAAGTATTAAACTGAAAGCATTGGTTGCCCTACCATACATTAACTTAGCAACTTACAGCATTTCCCTGAGTGGAATATGCTTTGGGGGCAGCTTGCTTCAAGCAATGAAATCCAATTACACTTTAACTGAAGACTCTGTTTTTGTTTACAAACATGAATACAGCTAAAGAATAAATTATTTTAAATCCTTAATCATTCTGTATTACTTTGATCAGTGCTTCCTGAATATACTGCAAGGGACTCTGTTTATTCAATTTTCTCTTGCTATGACGGTAGACTGCACGACAACAAGTTTATTGTGCTAAAACATCTACAGTGTTAACAAACAATTGATACTTGCTGGCTGTAAAACTCCTCAGAGTTGCAAATACTTTCTTTTATTAATATGAATTTCCCCACTAGGATGGAATCACATTCTTACTTTTCTACATAAATAACTCCAGCAGGCTCATCACAGATGTCGTACAAAAATCAAATTTGCCTTCAAATACAATTAATTGATGCTGAACTGTTCAACATCTTTGTGGACAGCATGGACAGTGGGATCGAGTGCACCCTCAGCAAGCCTGCTGGTGATACCAAGCTGCGTGGTGTGGTCAGCACACTGGAAGGAAGGGATGCCATCCACAGGGACCTGGACAGGCTTGAGAGGTGAGGCCGTGCAAACCTCATGAAGTTCAACAAAGTGAAGTGCAAGGTTCTACACCAGGGTCACCTCAATCCCAATCCCAGGCACACCCACAAGGTGGGCAGAGATGTGATTGAGAGCAGCCCTGTGGAGAAAGACTTGGGGGTGATGGTTGATGAAAACCTCAATGTGAGCTGGCAGTGTGGCCTCACAGCCCAAAAAGCAAACAAAATCCTGGGCTGCATCAAAAGGAACACGGCAGCAGGTCAAAGGAAGTGATTCTGCCCCTCTGCTCTTGTGAGACCACACCTGGAGTGCTGCACACAGTTCTGGTGTCCCCAACATAAGAGGGACATGGAACTGTTGGAGCAAGTCTGGAGGAGGGCCACAAAGATGGAGGGCTGAGAAAGTTGGGTCTGTGTAACCTGGAGAAGAGAAGGTTGCGTAGAGACCTCACAGCACTTTCCAGTATCTGCAGGGGGCTTACAGAGGAGCTGGAGAGGGACTCTTCATCAGGAACTAAAGTGATAGGACAAGGACTAACAGGTGCAAATTGAAAGAGGGGAAATTTAGATATTAGGAAGAAATTATTTGCTGCGAGGGTGGTGAGGTAGTGGAACAGGTTGCCCAGAGAGGTTGTGGATGCAGTGTTGGGGTTGGACAAAGTCTTCAGCAACATTAGTAGTGGGAGGTGAGGGTTGGTACTGCATGATCTTTAAGGTCCCTTTCAACTCTTAACATTCTATCATCCTATGAATAACTTAGATGCAAACTGGCATCTTAACAATTAAAACAATTATCCAACATGCCTTGGTGTGTCACAAAAATAATGTTAAACTGATATTTGTTAGAACATTGTCCTGATTCTTCTCTCATCTGTGCTGTATTAGAAGTAGACAAGTTCAAAGAGATAGCTCCTTCTGCCATAACCAAAACATGCCTCCCTGATACCCACAAAAATTGCAAAGAACCCCAAAAGCAATCTGTTCCTCCTCTCCTCCTCCCTCCCCCCCAAAAAATCAATAAAAGCCCCCTGACATAGGCACTGTGCTTATGATGGAACTTACAGCAGAAACATGTTAGTTATGTCTGAAGATTTACAAACACTAGCCTTGGGAGGAAAATGATGCTTTACAACAGAGCTGATCTGCAAATAATTGTTGAACCAAATTCCTGTAGCAGCAAACTCTACATTTTATGCTATCACCTGGTGGCACTGTTACACAGCGTGCTACATCTCTGTTTTCAGCACTCAGCTCTGGGAGTGCACATGGTGCTGCATTTACCCTGGGGTTACACAGGACCTCCCAGGAAGCTTTGGGATGGAGGGAGCCAATTGACCTAGACACTGGGTTTTGTTTAGGACTTGAAAATATAGCTGCCCTCCCAAAACAGGCATTTGTTGGCTTGGCAGTTGGGAAGAACGCACATCTAAACGACATCTCAAGGCTGGTTTTGGTATAAATAATAGTGAATTGCATGTAAATTTCATATTTCTGATAGTTCTTCCATAAGCAACACACTAGCAAGCTAACTGAAGACCTAGGAGGTTTCAGTGGGACAAGTATCAGAAGAAAGCTGTTGTATTACTGCAGATGGTTTTAAGGGAACTTGTTTCACTGAGCAGATAAATATGAAGATCATGTAATATAATCCACAGAAAATAAGAATAACTGCAAATATTAACAATCCATCCAGTTTGTAGAAATAGTATTTTTAACTGCTCTTTCAAAAAAGATAGAACAATCTATACATTGTGCTAAAAAACCCCAAATCAAACCAACCAAACCTGCTTTTCCTATCTTCCAGATAGTATCCTAATTTATAGGCTAATGAACATTCAAAACTGAAACATCAGTTATGCTAATAAGCAACAGATACCTCTTCAGTGTATGAGGTTATATACCACTATATATAATTTTGCATTCATACATATTATGTGTATTGGTTAGAAAAACATGATCCCACTGAAGTCTCTAACAACTAAAATCAAATTATATTTAGGTTTTCCCCCTCTATTTTTACATCCTATTCACGTGTAATTCATCCTGACAATAGGAAAGGGGCAAGTATAAATCTACAAGGCAGTGGGTACCTAAAACATGTTAAACATTCCCACCTTTTCCCCCTCACAAAACTACAACTGAAGCAAAGTACTTATCAGCAGATTAGAAATGAGATTTCTGTATTTTTCCTAATAAGGTATATTACCTAGAAATTGTCTCCCTGTTCTTTAAGGTAAGTAATGCTAAGTAATATAGATTAAAGTTGTCATAAAGAATTTTTGTTCCCTCTCAATGTAAGACAGTTTCACTATTCATATTTAAAAATTAAAATTAAATATCCTTTTTCAAATTATCCCTGTCATTTAGCACACTCTCCCCCTTGAAAAATACAAAAATGAAATCATTCAAAAGAGCTTGCAGCATCTTGTTCTTAGCAGATAAGAGAAAAATATTTATTGCTCTGAAGAAGAAATTGGCAAACTATCCAAAAGAAAATGAAGTTATGCTTTTTCTGTTTCTGGTAGATGAAATAAGAAAATCAATTTGATAGCGTATATAGCGGTAAAACAGTGAAGGAGATGAGGCTTTTAAAAGACCATCAAATGAAGGAACCTCATTCAATGAATACTGAGACACTGAGTTGAACCCAATCCACCTTTATTAATGGGGCTTATTGGAGAAAGTGTTTTCTGGCAGGTTATTTACAGTCACATGTAACAATGACATGGTATTCCTAAGACTACACTATTCCACTTGGATGTATCCTCACTTAAACAGGCAGTCCTTCAGAAAGACCTTGTCAGGGAAAAATAAGTTCTCCTCTCTTGGAAGAGCCTGCTGTAGGGTTCAAGGTGAGACCTTTACTTCTCAAATTATCTGCCTTTACTCTCATACTTTTTACTTGTGATGAGTTACAGTCCCACCAGTAAACCTAGCAGAGAAATGTGGTACTTAAGGAGGGCCAAACTGCTTGGGCTTGGTTTGTTTTGCAGCAAATATTGAATAAGAAATAAATATTATATTTCACATTTGGTATATTATCTTCTTCTATCTGACAGGTATGAAATGTGTGCATTTAATATTGATTAAAAAAAAAATCACAGGAAATCAGTGCAGATTTAGATCAGTGTCAAATAATATGAGAAAGCTGTTCTACTCTAACTAAAAAGATCAAAATCAACTCAGCTGTGCACTACGTAGTTGCAATCCCACAGGGATCTATCTTTTTCAACTGGAGCTGAGTTTGGGCCAAACCACTAGATGAATTTTTGTTAGCTGAGAGTCAGCAGTGGTGTCATTCAGCATTTTCTCAGGGTTCACACTGGTGATGGTTTCTCTCCAAGATCCCAGCAGATTTCAGTACCTAACTGATGCTAATGTTGGCAGCTATGTTGGGAAGTTTTGACCTGTGAACAATCAGTGTCTCATGTTTTATTAAAATAAGAATTTCTGGTTTTTAATTAGAACATGTCATCTAGTTTGTAGACTAAATTTAAGCAAATTTCTCAAACCATCATTTTATTTCCTAGTACATTTAAATTTTATGTTTTAAAAAATGACTGTAGGGAGGATCTATTTTCTCTGAGGTTTATTCAGAGCAAGAACATCAGAAACTTGGCAAACTATCAAAGAGCCAACCTCAGCACTGTTTTACATACAAGTGAAAAGGAAAAACATAATTCAAACTGTAGATAGATGACAAAAGCACCTAATTCCATATCCAAGTGGTCACACAGGTTCCTGAACAAATGTATGGCAAAAGTGCCTGAGAAACTGCAAGTCAACAACCCTCAGAACACATCATACTTGCTACATTTCCTCTGGCAGAGGAAAGAGACTGTCATTCTGTCTTCTACAAATTAAAAGAATAAAAGAATCTCTTAAGCATATTAATTAATGAGATTCATTGGAAACATGGCAGGCTGCTGCCTCTATTTAGTTTTCATGAACATATCTGGCCAATTAGTATCAAAA
Source organism: Cnemophilus loriae (assembly GCA_013397755.1). NCBI lineage: Eukaryota > Metazoa > Chordata > Aves > Passeriformes > Corvidae > Cnemophilus > Cnemophilus loriae. Next base: position 1,420,581 of record VZTF01008415.1, read on the forward strand.
TTTATAAAAAGACTTTTTTGCACATGTTGAATATTTTATGTTTGTAAAGTCTTTGCATACTGCTATGTGCATACTAATGCTCTGTAATTGTGGAATGATCAACAGTACAATAACTCCATGATGAAATCCAACTGTTTTTCCTGGTTCAACATAACAATAAGGGTTTAGCAACAACACTCAGTTCCCATAACGTTATTGAGGGAAAGAAGCAAAACCACAAGCCAGTTTGTTAAAATCCAAAAGGACCTTCACAGCAAGCTGTCCTGGAGGTGATCCTAACTCAGAAGATCTATCTCCTGAAAATTGCATCTCACTCTTGTTTATCTAGCAATATTTATCTAGCAACATCTAGCAAAATAATATGATAAATAATCAGATAACATGAATACAGGAAAGGGTAAAAATTAGTTAAAAATGAGAAATAAAATGACAGTTTGTTTGAAGCCCAGTGCATGCTGCAAGATATTTGGTAGCCCCTCATGTTAAGGACTCAGAAATATTAGGCAGCGAGTAAGGTCTGTTCTGGCACAGTATAAATGGCTTGAATCAGATCACTGAATTAGATCATTCTCGCAGGAAAACAACCTCCTTGTACAGGAGGGAGAGGGTCCCACCCCATCAGCACAGGCCACCTGGTGGTGGAGACTGAGGCAGGTCGTGCCTCTCAGGATCAGCGTCACTGCTCAGCTGGATTTGGTCACTTTATTCCAGACTGATTTCAGTTTCAGTGCAGTTATTCTACAATAAATAACATCAGATTTTGATCTTAGATTTCATCCTCACATATATGCTGTATGCAAGGGAACTCACTGGCTTCATTCACCATCTCAGTGTTAGCTCCTAAGGGTCAGGAAATCACTCTGCAAACTGAGGTTACCAGCAGTATTTGTGGTTTGATCCTTTCCATAATATCTTTTTCCACCCCCACACTCCTCGTCTCTACTGGGTGTTTTATGGATTTAAAGAAAGTTTAAGGGAACAAGTAAGAAACATATGAAGACATTTGACACCATCAATAAGGTTGAGTTTCTCATTAATTCCCCAAAATCATAGCTTTCACGATATATATACAGAGAACTGAAACAATCCCTAAATCAGAAATATCACACTCCCCTAGGGCCAAGAGATCTTCCATGATATTTTAAGAACTTTTAAACATTATTTTTTTTTTTTTCCTGAGAGTGGAGAATCAGTAAAATTCAGCTACCTTAAACTTTTTATTTAACTATAAAATATAACAAACTTTCATAATCAATTTTAGTGCAATTTTTTAGCTATATAGAATTATCAAGCTGTTTGAAAACATTGCACTTCATTTCAGAATGAATAATATCTGAATAATCGCAACAGATGCTTTGGTGTGCTAACATTCCCTTTACTTATGGAAGAAGGAGTTGTTGGGTATTAAAAACCTCTAAAGACAGAGGCTGCACAACCTCTTTGTACATTCTCATGCACTGAGGAAAATAAGTTTTTCCTTATATTAAGTCTAAACCTCTTATATTTCAATCTCTAGGCCGGTTGTCTGCCGCCGTTCTGCCTTGCACGACTGCAAAGAGCAGACTGCCAGATATCTCATTGGTGGCCTCCTTGCAGACAGCGACAGGCTGCTGTAAGGTGCCCCTCAATGTGTCCCTTCTCCAGCTCCCTCAGTTGTTCCTCACAGGGCCCCTGATGTTCTTGGTGACTGCTGCCTTTTGAGTGTTTTCCAGCCGTGAAGTAGTCCAACCACCGAGGCCATAGTGCCCCAACATGGACATAGGGGTGCTCTGGAAGACAATGACAAGTAGGAGTGAAGCTGAACAGCCTATGGAACAGCCCTGGAAAATCACTCTTGCCCCTTTTGAAAAGGGATCTAGCATTTGCCTTGTCTGAGATGTCATGGGCCTCCCATGATCTCCATAACCTTTCAATGATGAGAGCCTCACAATGACCTCAGCAGCTCCTTCAGCGCCTTACTGTGTATTCCACTGGGTCCCATGAACTCCTGTGGATCAAGATTTTACTCAAAATCACTGACTTAGCCTTTTTCCACTACCAGTAATAATTGTAGTCCCAGAACTCTGTCTCCAGATTCAAAATCCTCAGTCTTATCTGCCTCTGCTATCACTAAATCACCCAGCTATTTCAGCACGGAATCAATATTTTCCTTCTTTGTTCTTGCACAGTTAGGAGGAAGACTTTGCTATTTTGCAGTACTCAAAAGACTGGTGCTCAAGGCACACTATGTTAGAAATCATGTCCTTTTTTTCAGTCATTTTTCTCTTCTACAGAAGACCTCCAATGAGAGAGAGACTGAGGGTGATGCAACCTCTATCAGCTGAGAGCTTATGGGTCAGATCAGTTTTTCTTTTTTTTCCCCTTGCGATCCAAATTTTAGTATCCCAAGAGTAAACATGATTAGCTGATCTTGCAAGCTGGGTAGCTTGCCTACAGAACTATAAAAGATTTCATCTTTATCCTGATGTAAAGCGAGAAAATTAGAAAATCCTGAAATATTTCTTGCCCAAAATGACTCAGCAGATGATACGATAGCATTCTGTATGATTAAAACCAAAACCAGATGCTAAGAAAGGGGAAATACTGAAATGAAAGGACATTAATGAGCATCAGTTTTCTAGTGGATGCTGTCTCTATAGCTCAGAACCCATTTATATTCAAAGGATATGCAGGGTATCTGTAAAGGACAAAAGAAGGATACAACATTAAAAACTGGCTTGTAATGGCTCCAAGTTTGAAATTCTAAAAAAGAGAAAAAACAAAGACATGAATAAATGTTTGCTTGCTCATCCAGAGCAGCTATGTGATCTGAATCACTAATAAAAATCTTCAGAAAGGTTGAATGAGTAAGAATTTTGCATAGTTACCGTTGCTATGAGAGACACTTTCCTTATTATCCACACATTCCACAAATTATTTCCCTTTCCTTATCACTCACAAACAGGTAATGAGGTGCTAGGAAAATGGCCTCCTCCTCTAAAAGTTTCTGAGATCATATTTGAAAGAAGGCAGTCAGAATGATGCTTCTCAAAAAGTACTGAGTGTTCAATAAAGAAATTATAAGTGGAGTGAATGGGACAGAGTCAAACTCTGCAAATGTGTCCGAACAGCATCTGGATCCTCCAAGACAGAGTTGGCAGCTTCATCTCCCATCTGTCCTTCTCTAAAAGGTAGAAGATGCAGCTAAAATTTACAGCGCCTACTGCACCAAACTCCACCACTTATCTAACTGCTAATGTACGTTATGTGCTTTGCCAGTATTAGCAACAAATAAGCAAAGTAATTTGGGAGCTACCACAAAAAGGAACCACATTCAATTATGCAGAAGAGTAGAAGCAAATATATTCAATGGCCAAACAATAAGAACATTATTTGGAAAGAAAGTGAATTATTCTTTGCAGGAAAACCTCTCTAGAGTAAATACACCAAATATCAGATAATGTCTTCTAAAAAGAATAAGATCTTTTAGAGCATCCCAAATAAAATCTCGCAGAGCAGGAAGAGATTTGCATACTGAAAACAAGAGTTCCACAAGCCACAGTGCTTGTCTTTCAAACAAGTTTTATGCTTATTTCAGAGGACAATGTAAGAAGCAACCCTCTACCTCTGTTTTTAAACAGTGACTACAATAGCAGGTAGTCCCTTGAGGTAAACTCCATAAGACTCTCAGCTTGATTGTAAATACGTTTATATTTTCAGGTGGATCAATGTTGTCCTTTTCCAGTTTTGAGTCCAATAGCAGATTCACTTTAATGTCTGACTAGCTCTTTCACAGCTGCTCGCCAAAAAACACAATAGCTCCATCAGAGCAAGAGATCTCTGAGATATGAAATCACCACTAGAACTGATGTTAATGCCACACAATAATTTTATACTGGCAGATTCTGTGACACCATATAAGTTTAGTAATAAATGTGTATGAATTCACATTTAAATAGAAAGTTCTGACATATTTTAAAGTAAGTAATATTTTTATGGAAGCAAACTGGAATGTATGCAAACAGAAAGAAAATTAATCTATTGCATATCTAAACAATATGATATGTATTTATGCTTCCAAATCATTGTAACAGTCATGGCTTAATAAGACTCACTGGAAAGCATATAGCACAAAGGTTAAGTATAATTATATGCACTAAATAGCGGCTGATCACTTTTCATTTAGTTCTCCCTTTCATAACAGGAAGAATGGATTCATTAATCACTTGAAAAAAAATTATGTTTTAGGTTTCCCCATAAAATCATCTCTAGTATACTCTCACTTTAGAAACACTCTTTTATACTGCTTTGTGCATTAGTAATAATTCTTCTGAACAGTTATATCTTATATTTCTGAGCATTAAATTCTTTGGGATATCCATCTTCTTTTCACAACAATACATTTAGAAGTGCTGAGTTATTAGTAGTGACTTGTGGGTGCTGGTTGACAAGGAGCTCAACATGTCCCAGCAATGTGCACTCACAGCCAGAAAGTCAAACGTGTCCTGGGCCTCATCACAAGCAGCGTGGCCAGAAGGTCGAGAGGGGTGATTCTGTCACTCTACTCCACTCTGTGAGACCCCTCTTCAAGTTCAGCTTCCAGCTCTGGGACCTGCTGGAGCAAGTCCAGAGGAGAGACACCAAGATGATCACACGGCTGGAGCACGTCTCCTATGCAGACAGGCAGGGAGAGTTGTTCAGCCTGGAGAAGAAAAGGCTCCAGGGAAATCTTAGAGCAACTTCCCAATACCTGAAGGGAGCCTACAAGAAAGATGGAGAAGGACTTTTGGCAAGGGCATGTAGCGATAGGACAAGGCTCTAAACTAAAAGAGGCTTGGTTTAGATACTACAGAGAATTCTTTACTGTGAGGGTGGTGAAGCATCGATACAGATTACCCAGAGAATGGGTGTGGACACCCCATCCCTGGAAGTATTCGAGGCCAGGCTGGATGGAGCTTTTAGAAACCTGGTCTAGTGTTAAGGTGTGTCTGCCTATGGCAAGGAGGTTGGAACCAGATGAACTTTAAGGTCCCTTTCAACCCAAACCATTCTGCGATTCTATGACTAAACTAATCCCAGCTAAATTTAAAGCGACTATCCACTGAAACTTTGTCTCTTACAAACAAGATTAGGAACCCACATGAAAATCAGTCTTTTCCCAGTTATCACTTTGGCATTAGCTATTAGACAATTGTTTTGGAAACTTAGTCAATTAATATGTATTTATTCAGACTTGCTTATCCCAATAGCCTAATTTCTCTTCCACACCGATTTTGTATTAGTTAATTCAAAGTACTAATATGGCAAGGTGAAGCTAGCAGAAAATATTTTCTCTGTTAAGAATTCTACTTCATTTGCAAGAGAGTATGAAGGAGGAAAGGGCTTTTTTACTTTTATCCTTTTTTTTTTTTTTTAAATGAGTGGAACCTGAAATAAATTTTTAAAAAAATGAACCACTGTAGGGAAGGGAACTTTGGCAATTAGTATTTCCCAAGTGTCCTCGTCCTGCATATTATGTACACAATATACATACTCATGCATTCTGTCTAAACGACTAAGTGTGTGTAGTTGTAGCAGCAACACCTTCCTCTGATGACAGAGATTGTACCAACAAAAGATGTCTCCTGAGGCAGTTGATAGTTGTCTTCTAAATGAAATGAGCTGTGCTAGCAAGACACTGAACAGCAACATTTGCATTAAGGCTTTTATTAGAAGATACAATAAAAAAAATAAAATTGCTGCATTCTTCATCTTCCCATCAACACTGAGCTATAACATTTTCTAGTATGAACTACTGTCCTTTTTCATCATTTCTTTTGCCTGATCAGGAAAATATTTTTATGCAACCATCTTATTTTTAAATCATGTATTTACTCTATACCAGTGCTGCAGTTTTATTTTAATGGCAAAAAGAACAAAAGAAGGCCTTTTCCATCTACAAAACCAGGGTTCTAAGGTAGACAGTCCACTGGGTATATCCTCTTAGAGGTATCTAAGCACTATACACCAGGCTTTCACAGCTGAATATACACCTCAAATGCATGTCTCTACAAGGTAACATTAACTGCTTCATTCACCTCAATAAATTGCTAAAAGTATGTCCTGAGGCATCATGCCATGAAGTATGGTCCTACAGCCCTTCAGCTGGGTACTGCAAACAGCACAGCTGTGTGGTAGCTCTTGTAGTTGGACAGGGCATTAAGCTGATACAGCCTTACTGCTGTGGATTCAGGTTACCCATATCATCCTCCATTGTATAACATTCCAGCCCCCTCTTCAGATGGCTGAAGACCCAGGCACCTTCTTTTTCTCTTTTGAGGGAGTTGCTCAACAAAAAGCACTTCAGAAATAAGTGGCCTGAATTTTTAATTGCCTGAAGCATCTAAAAAGTCTAATTTTAGGTTTTTATTTTTAAGTATCTTGGGTGCTGTTTCTAGAGTTCTCCAAAAAACTTCATCCAACCCACCATGCAGACTGTTTTTCCTACACTCATCTTATTAATATAGAGGTTCCCACTCAATTTCTTCACACCCATTCAGCACTGGAGGTGCTGGAGCCTTCCTGCCTGCTGAGCCTGCCATATGGAAGAGCTATTTCTCCCCCTCACTGACTCTCTATTTTTTATTTCATTTCAACCAAGCACATAACTTGTTCCCCATTGCCTATTCCTATCAGTTCTCTTTCTTACCTACTTTTTCTCCCACTTTTAAAAGTGCAACTAGACTCACTAAGTTTGGAAAGGACCTGAAGTGTAATCTGTGGGAAAGATGAAATCCCAAATAAATAACTTGTTTATTACAGCTGTCTAAAGTAGGAGCAGTGCCGATGAAATTTTAAAATCTCTTGGAATTACCGGATATTCCTTCCTCATTACACAATCAGTTTTGGAAGGTCTGGCTAAATCTGTGTACACATAAGGTGGCACAAAAAAAAATTAAAAATATTCTGATGCTAGAGAGCCTTTAGGAATACCATCTCTTAGACAATTGCCTGTGTCTACTCACAGTAGCTGCAAGCATACACAAGCTGCTACAATTTCTTCTGCAAAGCATATGTGTGCAAGGTAAATGCTCAAATCTCTGGATCTGCAAAGCAGAGTGTAATTTATATAAAGATCTCTGGAGTGCTTCCTGCATAGCCAAATCAAAAAAATACATATTTTTAAAATAACTTTGATTTCTTTTTTACCTTCCATAAATTGATAAAGTAAAACTGGTTACACATTTCTTTATACATAGTTGTCAGTTGCATGGCTGTTTAATAAAATGGGCAGATTTTAACAAATATATACTTGAAGTTAAGTTTTAATTTAACAGGAAATGTGATGCTGAGAGTTCCATTTTAAAACACAAACTGTATATATGCACAAGTCTAAATATAGATGTGATACTTTTATTTTTTATGTATTTGAACTCAGTGTCATATCTATAAAGTACTTTACACATCATGATAATTACTTAAAATAAATTCTTGAGGAACAAGAGAGTAACATGGAACACATTTGGCACTTGTTTGCTCAAGCTCAGTTACTCACTGCCATAAATACTGTAATTTGCCAATTTGTTCTGAGGTGAATGTAACAGAATACTACTAAAATAAAAGAAATAAAGTCAGCCGAGAGCATTAATTTTCTAACATATTTTCTTAATCCATTTACTTGATCTTGAACACAGGTTGCTTTTAGTAGAACAACATGAAAACAAGGGCAAAACAAGGTAAACCTCTGTGTAATTGTATTAAGTCAGCAACAGATCTAATGTGCTTGTTTATGCTATACAACAGCCAATCATACACAAAACATCACAGGAATCTGGTTTTTTTCTATTTTAAAGTATGGGTCTCTTACAGGTGTGTCAGTACATTCATCCTCAGAGAGTAAAAAATTATTTGATTAGACTTTAACTATTAGAAATTATTTTGAGACAAGCCACAGAAAATTTCTTTTAAGTCAAGAGGGTGATATAGATCATAAATCAACATATTCTCTAAGAAGACAATTATTCGTTGCCTCAGGTTATCAAAGCCATAGACTCAATACTGGAACAATTCAGTCAGTACAGTAAACATGTTCATCTGGTATCAGTACTGTTCTGTCCAAGATTAAACCATTCATTTTCTCAATCATCAGGAATGTGTGCCATCAAACATTTGAGAAGATACAGAGAAACTCTTGTCTCTTCAATTTGCCTGTCAGCAAATGTCAAACATAATGCAGTACACAGTAATACTGGCTCTAGCAGCTTAATATTTGTGATTTAGACAAGTCACATAGACAAGGTTTTATTTATAAGAACAGAAAACCAACACCTCTCCCATACTGGGTCAGTCCAGACGGCTCTGGACTCGCCCAATACTGTCTACAAGGATAATGGAATATGATATCTGAAAAAAACATGCAAGTTTGGCCACTTTCTATGGTCTGTTCCCCTCATACTTCCCTAGGGCCTACAACTGTTGTTCACTAACGTCAGCATCTGTTTATGGGCAAGTTGCCCACGAATGCTGTTGTCTATGGACACACTGTCCATGTTCCAGCACGACGCACAGGGAGGCAGTGGAGTATCCACCCCTGGAGACTGTCAAAACTCAGCAAGACAAAGCCTTGGCTGTTCTATCTGGTGTTGGCTGAGGTCCCACTTCAGACAGGACACCAGACTATACAACCTTCAGAGGCCTTTTCCAGTCAACAAGTCTTTCAAATCAAATGCTGCACAATATCCAAACAAATTATTCAAATGTATGAACAACATTCTGTTATTCCAGCACAGAGGTTACATCCTGAGCAACGAATGCTCAGATCTTGTGATCACTCGAAGCACATCTAGATTGGAGTTCACATTATAAGGACTGTGTAAATATTCCCAAAAGAAACTGCAGTGAATCAAATTTAACAAGTAGATAAACACAAACTTTAATCTGTAGTTCCATATGCAGACTGTGTTTTGAGTGCTCACAGAAGAATATTCAACTATGGTCAATTTGGCAATAATACGTTTTAATACCGAATTAGATTAAGAACTCATTTTGATGATGTGGTGGATTTCTACTTTCATTATTACTCTTATGAAACCCACCCCACATTCCAAATCCTGTTTCATACATAAAGCAATCTTGGCTTATCTTTGATATTCCTGTAAGATCACTTGGAGAAAAGAGTAGGAAAAAACACCATAGAGAAAAACTTTTGGGCATCAAAAATGCAAACATGTACAATCACTCACCACCTAAAATACAGACTTCATTATTAAAGAGGGTAGATCGCTAATGAAGTTTCTTTCTTTAAAAGCAACATAACTTACAATGACAGCCAGTTTCAAGGCATCAGACATAACACAATGAAAGATGTCTAAGGAAACACGTTTTTCTTTACCTTTTAGACAAGTTAAAGACATGTAAATAGTTCCCTTGGAGCAGAAGAAACGATCACATTATACTGCAATAATTCAACAGCTCACAAACTATCGCCAAGCAATAGGACAAGAGGCAATGGGGAGAAATTGATGCACAGGAAGTTTTACCTGAACATGAGGAAGAACTTCTTTATTATGCAGGTGACCAGGCACTGGAACAGGTTGCCCAGAGAGGTTGTGGTGTCTCCCTCACTGGAGATAGTCAAGTGCCATCTAGACACAATCCTGTGCCATGTGCTCTGGGATGAGCCTGCTTGAGCAGGGAGATCAGACCAGATGACCCCTTCCAACCTTGCCAAAAGGAGTCAGACACAATCTCAAAATTATTTATGGGGAAGAAAGCTGCAAAACATATTCCAGGGTGCCTAAGATGGTTTTATAAGATTCATAGAGATGTTGACATCCCAGACAAAGATCCAGAAAACCAAAATATTCAGAGAAAGAATAAGCCCCCCTAAATAGTTCTTCACAATCAGTATGCCTCCTCCCTCTCCAACCTGGAAATCCTTTCTAACCAGGAGCCTTCTAAATAATCTCTGCCAAAATTCCAATGCAATCTGTTGTAAGAATTACATTCTCCCTAAAGCATTCCTTTCAAAATTGTTTTTATGCTTCCTTCAGTATTTCTTCTGATAGAATAAAAAAAAAAAAAAGGAGTAAGAAAGAATTCAGGTAAATAAAGCAGGTTAATTCTTTAGAGCAATGTGACATCAGCATTAAGATATGATAACTTATAGCTCGCTGTGAACATTTGTAAACTTAGTAGCCAGCCACGATTAAGCAAAAGAAATAAACCACAAATAAACAGTCAGACCCTGCTTTTGTAACAAGTGTATTTGATTTTTTCTGTGAAAGAAAACTCACCAATGGTGTAATATCTCTTCAAATCACTCCTCCGCGGGTTGCGCCTCTGGGTGTTTGTGGTGTTGTTCTGTTCCTCCTCGGAAGCCGCTGTCTGAGTGGCAGGTAGAGGTTTGCTGGGCTCAGGTGTCTGAGCTTCAGCTGCCACCGGGTTGCATCCTGGCCCACTAATATCCACCGACTGGGACTTTTTCTTTAATCTAAAGGCAATTTAAGACAGTAAAATATTACTAATCATCATTCTATACCTAGATTATGTGTAGTATAACAGCCATATTCTACTGTATATTGTACAGTAATTTGCGCATGTCACAGCAGAACACAGAACAGCAGTGATACATTACACCTTGCATTAATTTTCCCTTTCAGGATCTGCTAAATCAGTTACAGCACGTCCATCTCCCATGCAGCTACAAATGGTAAACTGCCCTCAGATCAGCCTGCAGAGCTGCTTGAAGGATCAGTCCCTGATCTATTTCCAAGGCGAGCTGCCCACCATTACTCTATCATAAAGTTGCCCAGCTTAAGTTTCCACAAATGAGTGGAGTAAGCAGAAATTAAATAATTTGCACAAAGTTGCTGAAAGCCTTGCGAGAAAAGAATTGACATATGATCTTGTGAATTCAGATGTAGCTCTACAATTGTATTTCCCATTCTGCTAAAGTTTCAACACATTGTTTCTCAAGAATCCAACTAAAACCAGGTACCATTTTTGCACTGCAATAGCAGTGGACAAAGGAAAATAAATTCTCTGTTCTGAAGAAGAAATTAGTGTTCAACTTATTACTGGCATCCAGGTACTGTATGAATTATTAGCCACTATTCTCTGAGCTTGATCATCCAACTCGTTTTTTACACCTCTAGCTGCACACACATCCGGACATAACATCACGGCTTGTTCACAAGTATATTCTGAGAGACACTGTCAAAATTCTTTTTAAAGTCAAGGCAAATGACATTATCACTCTCGACTCCACCTGAGATCTAGATATTTTATCAAAGTTCTGAGGGAAAAACTTAACTAACTCTCAAATCCTACTTTGGAGTGGGGTGAGTACACCGCCATCACTGATTTACCACAGTTCTATCTCCACTATCTCTAGCAATGTAAAATAGAGGTTACTATGCTACTAGAGTTATTGAAGAGACAAATGACCTGTTACAATGAAGTTCACTACGTACACATTGGATTTTGTCAATACTTTTCTTAAATTAGGTCTCTATAAATTTATATAGCTGACTACATTATTTGATCCTGGAAATAAAAGAGGTTTATGGCATTGCAGTGAGATATTGATTTGAGAGGAAAGGACCATAACAACACTGAAATTTTGAAGCAAGTGAAGTAAAATGATAAAGTTCTGCAACGCTAGAGAATAATTTTGTTAGGCTAACAATTTAATGCTAAGCAGTCCCCTCTTAAATCTGTACTTCCTTATTTTTCAAACATTTTCCCCGTGTATTGGTTGCAATTAAACAGCAAGGACTACTCCACTGAGAATGGAATCTGCTAGTTTAAGATATTAACTGATTAAATATTGTCATAATAATAATAAATGCTCTAAATAGATTGGAAAATACACAGGTCATGATGAACCTCTGGAAGGTACATTAATGTATCAATGTGTATGTAGAATTTTATGAATAAAACTATGAGGGCAAAATGACTATACTCATACAGGATATTGCTTAGTCCAGAGAAAGGACTAGAAGTTAGAAAATGGCAGTTAGAAACTAACTTCTCTATGCCATTCAATAAGAAAGACTTCTTTCACTAGAACCTTTTCCTACACTAGTCCAGGGTGTCTTGCATTTGAAGGAACGGTTCTCAGCTCCAATGACTCTGCACAAACAGTTCGGGTTGACAGGGATATTTATCCCTCCTACATATAAGAAAGGCTGTACTGCATCATCTAGACAAATATCTCCAACAAGTCCATCAGTGGATATCCTTCCAGCCTCCAGCAGACTCTGGTTTATGGGTTTGCTGAGTTAGACACTGCACCTTTGGAGTGATATTTCTTGGTTTGTCCTTAATTACCCCAGAACTCCTTTAAAGTTTTGAGGTAGGCAGCACCCAGCCTTGAGGATTTCTGGTTTAACTCTGCAGTGTTCATACAGCAACACCAGTAGCTTATTTTAATGACTTATAGGAGTGACATTATGAGAAACAATGAACAACTACTGCTCCACATAAACCAGCTGCTTGAATTAGCGCTTGCTGCTCAAAAGAGCCGTAGAGATATGGGAAGAACTTGTCACTGTGATAAAACTATCTTTATTTGAAGGATCTTGGTCAGTGGACCCACATATGGAGACAGTGGAGACATCGCTTAGGATAAACTAACAACACTATGAGCATTGTTACATATAAAAATCAAGAATGGGCAGGGCATCCTCTCTGAGTAAACGTTATGTGAGGAGAAAAGAAAGCTCTTTTGCTTGAAATGCTGCTCCTGAAACTGAGACCTTGTTTTGAACACTTCTAGCTTTAAGCCTACAGCTGGTCAAATATATTTACCTAAAATGAAGGCTGGAATATTTCACTGAAAAATGAACAATGAAATGGTGTTCCATCATAATGTTATTCTGCTACATTGTTGAATATACCGTCTTTCAGGTGATATAAAAAGTCTTTATAATTCCTTACACTAGAAACCTTTGAAGATTTAAAGGATGGCTTTTGAGAAGAAAATCACTAGTTTTCAAGAAGTAATGCTCTATCTCAGACAACAGCTTTCACTGTGATTGCAGGATATTGCTTCTGTGTTGTGTGAAATAGCTGTGGGCAAAGAGGCTCCACAGCGTTTAGCACCTCTCCATAATCCTGAGGCCTCCAGATCAATAAGTGTACATATGTCCTGCATTACGCATGTCTATGTTCTGCCCCAGAGGAAGACAGCAGGTGAGTGGAAATAAATTTTACAAATTGAAAAATACTGTTATGATTTATATTCTCAGCTGTGTTATGAACACATTCTTCACCACCAAGGCTGTCTGAAGGACAGTCCAATTAATAAAGCTGTCTGGAGGTAGCTAATAAAATAGCTTGCTGCACTGTGGGGAACACCAGATTGTTGTTACAAATATACTGTCTATTCTTCTAGCATCACATAGGAATAAAGGGATAATACCTGTCATCTCAGCAGTAAAATTTTCACATGGCCTTTTTCAAATGACTTATGATTAATAGAAGTCTTGGCTGAAATGCCTGTAGCAAATTAATGTCGAAAAAGTTATCTATTCTTGCAACTGAGAATAATTTAAAAGTAAGACTTCCAAAGCAATAATACCAAAATTAATGAACTGGGAGCATGACAGCCAAGCAAGTGCACATAATATTGTCAAACTGTTCTTGAGAGACCATGGTGACAGTGCTTTTGCTGGCAGGAAAGAGGGAAAGGTACAGGGTCTGAATTAATCCAGACTGCAATAATAGGGTCAGCTGAGTAGGACACAGGTTCAAGCAAGGACACAATTTTATCGGAATGACTTGACAAAAACAAGCAGCTTACTCTAATGCATCTTCCTTCAGCCCACTTGAACTGTATATTAATACAGCCATGACTAAAAAATAGTTTGAAAAAACACTGCAGTCTTTGAACTGTATCTTCACTAGACCACCATGTCTTGAAAGAAAGTCTGAGTTCTGCATGCATTTTGAAGCCAAGAGAATGAATTTTCTGTAAGCCTGACCCTTCTCCAATACCTTGCTTTATTACCAGCTTTGTGTTGCACTTGGTTTGGGTTTTTTTTTAGATATATATTACAGCTGCACAGTTGGGCTGAAATGATTTATCCTTCGTCAGAAAGGAATCCGAACATGAAATGCCTTGGGATCACATTCCTCATTCTTGCTTTGTTTCAGGCTGCCTGCTTGTAGAAAAATAAATAAAAGATGTAAGAAATACCATGGCAAATCTTTTTTATCTTTTATTCTATGTATTTTGTAGCAGCCTTCACCTAACGTTTCAACAATGGGCAGCACAGGTCTTTCAATATTGCCTGGTGTGACACAAAATGCTGCTGCTGCAGCCAGCCGGCCGATAGCCGGACAGCGACGGCTGCAAAGACAGCCCTGCACTGGTTGGGCTGGGAAATGCTTGTCTGACAGCAAGGACAAAGTCCTAACTTGACTGAGCTCTGAAGTAGAAGGGGCAAAAATTTCCTTTACTGCAGCTATCCTTAAACAACAGGAACTCTAGGGGAGAGAAAATCATGAAACACAAAAAAGGAAGTCTGCAGCCTTTGAGAGGAACCCTGAGCTGGTTACTGCTGCTGTCTTCTGGCTACTGGCAGCTTCTGTGAAATATGGTTGTGCTCTCATTGGGATGTTAGAAGAGAGGCACATTCCTAGCAAAAGTGGCTCGTTCAGAGCAGAAGCTAACATGTAATAACTCTGAAGGACCAGCTGTTGACAAGTAATCAAGTCTACACACCCTAGGGCCAAAGCTGGGGTTACTCAGCTGCTGGTGACTGGGTCTGGAGCTTCTGTGTTTGTTTGGAACACAGCTGAGCAGCGCCCTGGTTTGACACAACCCTGTTCAAACACACATTTGATGCACCTGTTTGTGTAGTTCAATTGCACTATTGTTAATAAGCCATTAAATTCCCATTTTCCCCATTTCTATCTCACTGTATTTTCCTAGGACAGGTGCTGCTCACCCTAATAACTCCAGCTGTCCAAGACCTTCTATGCAACCTTGGTACCTCTAATCTACTCAACAGAGGCACAAATCCCAAATCTGCCTCTCAGAACCCTCTAGATACTAATCACTGAGGATTTGCTCATTCAGCTAATCCAGCAGGAATGTGCATCTCCAAGCTTGTGTGATATGACATCCCTGCAGGTAGATACACTGACTAGCTGTTGAACTTGCACTTTATTTCTCTGTCCATCCTCTGCATACAGCTGCAAGGTTTTCTACTGCATCTTAGAGACCACCTGACAGACGCTTTTACGTCCTCCTGCCTAGCTGGCACCCTGAGCTCCTCAGCAGCACTTCCCAGGAATGGGTCACTTTGAATAATCTCTTACCAGTTCCCTAAAAAAGAAAATGTTGTCAGGTGTTTGGTTGGCCATACAATATAGGAAGGCCTGAGGCCAATGAATTCCCTGGGAACTCTGCTATAGAATTTATGAGCATTAGGATTTCATCCCTGGCATATCACAAACCTATTCCATTCCTAAAAAAATATTTCAAACTGCATTTTTGTAAAGCAGGATGGAAAAAAAATAAGGCATATTTTCTAAAGAGATTTCAAAAGCACCTGAAACTATCATAGCTTGCAGTGCAGACTGAAGCAAAAGAGAAAAAAGAAAGAAGAATTTAAACAATTTATGGTGGAAACAAACAACCACAGGAAGCATCTCAGGAGCTGGGAATCAGTACAATTAAGTCTTCACAAATTTCTAAGTAAAAATCCCTTACTGCAACAAAGATTTGGAGGAAAGCCTAGCTCATTCTTATCTACCAAATACAAAAACCCCTCTCTGTGCCCCTTGTGACCATTGCAGAGATTTTACTACACAGTTAATAGGAGAAGCAAAATCTTTCATTTGAAGAGCGATGTTTACTCTTCAGAGATGCATTTAGTATTTTTGAATGCTCAGAAGAGCTGGTTATGAATTTGATTTCTTTGCAGCAAGAGATGTGGTTCAAACTGATGTCGACAGCCAGGTTTTATCTGATTTTGAAAAAAAAACCAGGTAAAATTCTGTTTTAAACCCAACACTGCAAATGTCTGACAACTTGAACGCAGAAGAAGGCGTAACCCCCTGACATCTGCACAGAGAGCCCCCAAGATAGTTACTTTATTCTCCTGTGGACACACTGCTTGCCCCCCCCTGCCAGGACAGAAATCTGCATTTGCACATGGCTGGGGCATTTTTTGGCTGCTTTGGCAATTCAGAGGGATCAAGTAAAAAGCTTGTGGTCTGCAGTCAGGCTCCATTTACCACCTGAGGCTTCTTCTGCCTGCCTGCAGCGTGGGGCAATGCCATGGAGGGCTGCTAGAAAATCTTTCGTTTAATGCTCTTCAATATGACCTGGTTATGGCTCTGGCCATCCCCTCCCGAAAGGAAGATAGCAGGATTAGACTGGTACAGACAAAAACCACCTGTGATGATGATGAGTTGGTTCCTCATGGCGCAAGACGAAACAGACCGTGGGAAGGAACTAACAGCAGGGAATCGGCCCAGGGATCTCTACAGCCATCAGCAATCAGAAACGGGGAGGCAAATGGTTGTACACCGAGGGAAATTTCAGAAGAACCAAGGGAAGGCAAGCAACATGTTTGGAGCAAGCACATCTAAGTACTTCTTTGAGTGGTGTATATAATCGCATGACAGAAATAATTGTACAGCCCAGGAGTATCGCTTGGTACGGAAAAGAAAGACACGAGTCAGGCAGAAAGCATCCATTAGGGGCTGTGAAGCATGCAGGTACTTCAGCAAACAAATTCCTTGAGCCAGGGATTGCTGGAAGGTTGAGGTTTTTCACAGGGAAAGAGCCACTCAGTGCATGCTCCATCTTTTGTATTATCACTAATTATCCACTACTAAGCACTGCAGGCAACCGAGTGCAACAAACTTGCAATTCAAATCTGAATTGGCCATTATGAATTGCAGAGGACAACAAACCAACCACCACAAAGGAAACTAGAATATAGGACGGCACTAAATCAATGTCTCACAGTAAACAAACAAAAACCTGCAGAAAAGCCCTTCAATCTGTTACTTAACGTGTTGATCGTGCAGCAGAGTTTTCAGAAAATGCAAGCAGCATGAGATCATTTGACGGCACAGAGCAAACACAAGGTAATCTTCACATGGGTGACGATATGAAAGGATTAGGAATGGATTCACACCTACACAGCCCAAAAAGCAATTCAAAGTGGCAGGTATGTATTAACAATGTAACATTGAGCTCAGCTTCGGGAAAGAAAACATTGCAGTCACGAGAGCTATGTGCAAAAAAAAAAATAGAGGCATTTCAACATCATATTTTGCTTTATACTCTCAGCATTATGTATTTGAGCGAGTAGAGTAAGCATACAAAACACCTTTTTTTTTTCTTCCTTTACACACATCACCAAAAATTACCATGCAAAGACACAGCAATTGTTAATCGTCAGAGTACTAGAAAGAAAACGAAAACCACCCTCCCTCTCTCCACCTCCTAGTCATCCTTATGGAAGTGGCCACAGCACATGCAGGAAAATTGCCACCATCCCTCACTCTACAACAGAAAACCAGGCTTCAGGGAAAAGATGAACAGTATCTAAATAATTGAAAAATAGCTTTTTTGCTGTGCGGAACAGGCAACCCACACCCTTTTAACAAGATTTATAGACAACCCTGGAGCTTCATGGGTTTCAAGAGCACATCACAGAATAAAGACTTACAAAAATGAACACAAACCTTGTGATTATTCCTGGGAGCATGACAGCACTGCTACAGGTAAACCCTTGGAGGATCATTTACAGAAGGCATATAGATTGGTTGCTGCCAGGTTACATCCATGAACTCCAAGCGGGAGAATCCAGAATCCACTTGTGGTTCAAGTGTGACAAGGCATTCTCACTGCCTGGGAGAGAAGTGTTAGTGAGTCCGCGGGCAAAGGAGTCAAAGTGCTCTCCATGCTCACATGGGCCTGGAGATGTACATTCCAGGAGGATGAGGCATGGCAGGAGTCGGGAGGGAGGTGATGATGATGATGGAAAGGAAAATGGCAGCGATCACGCTAAATACATAATGCAACTCAAATAGTCATAGCATATACAATTCATTCTTCTTCCTGCCTAAGCCCATGTAAGGATTAACAGCTCAAGATCATATGGCTTCTCCATGGCTGTATAATATTTTACAGCTGCTTTACATGGTGGAAATAATATGCTCTGCTACTAAGGTTTGTGTTTTGTCAGGGATGAGTACTTCTTGATCTGTTATTTCAGAATTTTGAGAGGGTGGGTTGCAATGCTGTACTATTTGCTGACAGATATCTTGATTCCGGACATGTTTTAGAAGAGACGTGTAAAGTAAATTACTATTTTGAATCTCACTATTTTGTTAATAGCTGCTATACTGTTATTTAAATAACTCCCACTAGTTCCATTTTCACAAAAGCTCTTCCAGTGCATTATGCAAATCTATTTCAGTGCAATTTTCATGGGTCTTGAAATTTCCAGCTCTGTCATATTCAGCACAGAAAAATTTTGCATAATGGTTTAAAAGTGATAATGATTTCTATTTCATTCTTATTTGTCTCATTAATGCTGCAGGATTATATCTATTGCAGCTTTATTTATAAGGATGGATTCAAATTGTCCAGACTATTTTAAGATTGTATCTCTAAGGAAAGCCTTCACCTGATTAGAAGTTTCTGAAATCACTTTATTATGGGCTTTGCAACCAGCACCCAGATCCTATTCCCCTGAAAATTACTGTGAGATTTTCACTCATCCTGTACTATGGAGGATCCCATTCCACATTACCATCTTCTCTCCCATACACTGAATTCAGAGTTTTCAAGGGCCAGTGTATCCAGTGGTCTGGGAGCTGTACCTTATACTCTTAGACATACAGAATACCTCACTTACAGTGAAGCCATACAAACTCGTAATATTTTTCCATGTAATTAACTTTGTCACAGTATCAATTATTTTCTGTGCTAACTGCAAGTAATTTATACATCAACAAAGCTGTTTTACCCATGGCCTTTAATTTAGGCAATTGCATTTACATTTCTGACTCCAACCCTACGCTTGACTGTTTTCTGAGTTGTTTACAAGTCAGCTGTGATATCCCCGGGCACTTAATGTTCCCGAGATTGCTGTGCTGTATGCAATCATAACATGCATACATTTATGTAGTCAAATTTGGAAGCAAAAGGGCCTTTTAACTTCTCAAAATGATGGCAGAGCAGGTTGAAAGTTACAATGCCCTTACAGTACCACAGATTTGTGTGTTCTAGTTCTATCATCTCAACAAATAATCATCAGCACAGCTCAGGTTCAAAAAACATGCTGTGGATATGCTTGCCGTAAGATATGGAAACACAAATCTGTACATTCTTCTGCCTTGCCCAGTAAGTCATACAACTTGAAACAAGTTTAAGACTTCTTTTGAAATATAAAACTAATTTATGCATCATTATTATCTCTATTCCATGAGATATACATGGGATAAGACATTCTGATCTCATCACTGAAAATTCAGTGAGAAATTTTGTGAAAGGGGAATTAATAATAAAACATCGATTTGAGTGATTGAGATCCAGCCAGCAACATTTGAGCTCAGGCAGATACAACAGCCCTAAGGCTGCAGTGCCTCCAGGCAAGTGGGGACCTTTTGGTCTGCCCTTCCTCCTGCAGCTGGGCATCGTGCACTGTCTCCTGACAGCCTCTGCCTTGTTACACGGGGCTGCTTGGCAACTGGAACACCAGCCCTGGGGCCAGAGGTGCAGCAAGCCAGAGAGTCCTTAGTGAGAGCATTAAGACATGCTGCAGAGAGGAAAAAGACCAACAGATCACAGGGCTGAGGAGAGGAGTCAGTCGAGGGCAGCAGAAGGACAAATCTCACAAGAAATCATGCAAACTCTCCTCATGCTCCTTTCCAAATAGAACATCCTCTTCCTTGAGCCACAAGATTTACCCTCATACTGAGGTTGAAGTGCCCTTTGGGCAAAGTCTCCTTGAGGAGGCTAAAACATCTAGAATTTCTCCTTGCAGAAACATAAACTGGTTCTCAGAGTGTTCTGCAGGATATAATTATATCAGGTAGATGTCTGTGGAGACACCTAGCTTGTCAAAGTCAAGTTAGAGACTAGGCAAAATGAGAAATCTTTTGTCATCATTGCAAAAGCAGAATTGAATTTTTGCCTTCCAACTTCTGCATAAATCAGGTATTTTGAATAATAAGTATCATTTTAGCATTTTAGTGAGATGTGCAGAAAACATATAGACAGTATAAAATGAGCTTTATCTTGGTTGCTTTTTTTTAACATTTGATCTATACACCACATCCTCCATTAAAAACATGTTAATTCAAGCTCTGTTTTCTTGAGGGAGTTTCACTGGGTACTGGCCACACGGGTTAAAAAAATTCTTGTCTTGTTCTTTTGGCACTCCTTATTCATAAATCAGGTTAGCCTATACTAGATGGGAAATAAAGATCTTCAAAGATACAGGAATATTTTATACCTAAGACAAAATTATCCTCCTCCCCTTCTGTCAGGAGACTCTCCTGCTCTAAGCATTGAGCTCTGACTAACTACAGCCAGCTCCCTCTTTTCACCCAGGGCCTTTAACATGGCCAAGCAGCTACTGGCATTTCCACCAGAGTTTCCAGAATGGCCCAGAGGGATGAGTGGGGATGCCAGCCCATACTCTGTTCATTCAGGCACTGCAGGTGCACAGGAGATACAGATCCAGAGCCCTGGTGAGGTCCCATCAGATGCAAATAGAAAATGGGAAGTCTGTTAATGGCACCTATTGAGAAAATGCTATTTTGGGCATATATGTTTTCATTTCTTGTCATCTTAAGAAGTAAGCAATGCCCCTTGATAAGCTGACTAATAACAGGTTGTACTGAGAATCTATATATAAAGGAGAAAAATACTTCAGAACAGATAGGTTGTGAAATAGTGTTTACTTATTTAAAAACAAATGGAAAACCCACACAACTATTTTGTTTCTCAGTATTGTGGGAGTAGGAGGAACATTTTCAACAACATTTTACTTTGTGTTCACAAGAGTGTAAAGGTTGTAAAGACATTTCTTTATGTCTTCACCCTCCAGGCACAGCCCACAAGGATGATGATACAGCCCCTTGGATGCAGAAGGGACTGTGCACCAGGGGAAGCTCTGCTGCACCAAGCAGCAGGAGCCACAGGAGACACAGAAGCTGAAGGAGTGGGAACCAGGGCATGAGCATCCCCAAGAGAGAATGAAGTGGCTCAAGCAAGCATAGACATGTGCTTGCATTCCATGTGCAACAATCAAAGCATATCACTGGCTGCCAGAAGCCACTGAAGATATAGCTAGCAGATTTCCACTAATTTAAAATACTTGTCTTGAATAAAAATTCCACTATTCATTTGGATTTTTCCCATTTACTGAAAATAAGGCACCTCAGAAAATGTTGTCACCACCAGATTTCCTGCTGGGAAGCCATGTCCATGCACAGTGCTCAGGCTATGGGCTGCTGGGGGTGACACAGGTGTCCCTGTGGCCTGAACTTCAAGCAGGCAGGGTAGGCGTTCCACTTACAGCTATCACAGAAAGAATAAATATGTCCTCCAGTACTTCTATAATTCAGATTTCTGTAAATATGTAAGACTCTTAAAAAAGTGTATATTTTAAAAAATCTATTCTTTTTTTAATGTTTAAGCACCAAAAAACATTTTTCAGTCTTTCTTGAAAAAAATCTGTACCTCATTTCTATACCACATAGTTTAGCATTAGTAAAAGGATATTGCCTAAGATAGGAAGGCACTCTCTTATTTAATAAGTTATCTACAGACTGAAGGCTTCATTTTTAATTTGTGTGTTTAATAAACCCAACTTGACATAATGTACTGCAGTTATCAAGTTTGTCAGCATTTTTGCAGAAGTTGAACTTTCTTCTGACAAATTTTGCCAGTCAATTAAATTAAAATAGAGAGGAGCATGATGAAGTGTGTTACTGCTCAGTCTTAAATAAACCAGTTGCGTATTCCTGAGTCTCTCCCAGCTTCCTGACAGGGGTACTGATTCCATGGCATCCTTAGGTCCCTGCCTGATGCTGAGACCACCAGCAAGGTGGTTCAGCTGTCTCCATCCTGGGAAAGAGGTGACCACTGATGCACCCCACAGCTTATTGAGAGGTACCACCCAACCTGTTTTTACATGTGCGATGTCAATCTCTAGCTGTCAATTTTAACATCAACAGTAAAAAGAAAGATCTAACTTGAAGGAGTTAAGGTACCTGGGCTCTTCTCAGCATCCTGCTATGGCAGAACCATATTTCTTGGACCAGCTGTGGAGGCAGGTCACAGCTTGCCAAAGACCACTCAGCTCAGTAGAAACATGCACATGCTGAGGTTCAAGAGCAGACAGCTTGCATCCTTCTGTGGAGTTATCTACCAACCCACTACACCATAAAAACACTTAAATATTAAAACACTGATTATGTTACAGAGCATTTAGAAGTCTTGAAAGAAATTGCATTAATAAACATGAAGTAGTTGATGCCTGAGAGGCAAGAAAGTGCCCAGGATAATACAAGCCTGTTCAGATCCTTGCCTTAAGATGCAGATCTTGGAAAGCAAAACATTTTAGCGCAACACCAAAGCAAAATGATCCCTCTCAGCTTTTCCCTTTTTTCCAGGACACATCTTGCATCTGTGCTCCTGCGCTTCAATGAATGGCTTTGGGTCAGCAGCGTTTGAGCTGCTGTGTCTTCAGTAACAGCACTCTCTGTCAGGAGCATGGGGAAGATTTTTGGGACCACAGCTCCTGGGTCTGCACATTGCAGCAAGCACAAGTGTTTCAGTCTTTTGTTCCCAGAGATTTACAGAGGAGCTGCTTGACATTTACAAACAGTTACCACTACATTCTTGGTGGATCGAGCAGGAAGGGACATGCTCCTGGCAAGAAGGTGAGAGGAGACACCCAGCAGGGCAGCTCTCACAAACACTGCAGTGACATTGCAACGGGTTAAAAGGAGATGACCAAGCTTTATCCACAGACTGGGGATCTTCTTAGCCTTTCAGCTGCAGAAGTGGGAGACACTGGGGCAGAGAAAGGAAGAAGAGGAAGGAAGGGGAAGACAAGCAGCACTCCCAGGCAGCCGCCTCTGCTTCTGCGGAGGCAGCAATAGCTGCAGCCCAGGCTGCAGCTCGTGTGCGCTGGGAAGGGCCTCACCACCACTCATGCCTTTTTCCTTTGCAGGTGGCACTCACAGGTAGCACACACCGAGATTCAAGAAGACAGTCTAAAACCATAATTCAGTTTCATGCTGAAGTAAAGACACGTCCTCACCAGCAGACATGAATGACCTTTCCCTTGAACTGCCATTTAGATTTATGCCTGTGACAAGCAACAGTATTTTCGCTTTTTTTTTTTCTGCTCACAATGATACAAAATAGAGTTGGACAAGCATAGAAACAAGAGATTGTATAACACAGCTGCCCTGCAGTGTTTTTTATTATAATTTTTAAATCAATAAGTCCAGAGAGCAGAATAAGCACTGCAGCTATACCCACTGCCAGATACTGGCAATCTATAGGTACAGTAAATGACATTAATGAAAGAAGAATCCAATCAAAAAGCACTATACTGAGGTTTATCAAAGTACAGTGAGGCTTTTTTCCCCCTAGTCCAGAATAAAGAGCACCTCAAGGCTGGTGCCTGGCTGACATTGCCAGGTTAAGATCCCCATGATCAAACATAAGCCTCAATGGATAGATGAACAGAGAAATACAGGAGGTGAGGAGTTAGTGTCTGACAGTGTGAAAAAAGAAGCCATAGAGAGATTTAAACAGTTGCAAAGGATCAAAACCAGAGCTCAGAAGATAAATGAGGCCACAGCATGTTAAATGAGGCAAGTGAGTTTGGAAACATTTGTGTATTTAGCTTCCTAACTAGAGCTCAGCTCCAAGGCAGAACTGTTAAACGACCACCTGATCAGAATTTGTAAGGAAACAGCATACAAGCTGAAACATGGAAGCTGCATTTAGATGTATGCAATAAATCTGTTAAGATTTTAGAAGTCCTGTTAGATAAATCAGATGCTTTTCATCTAAATGCTAAAACAGAATCAGTAAATCACATTTCCTTTTCAGGAAGTATTGGCAGTATTTCAAGATGTATTTAGCTAACCACACAATGTGTGTTTCTTTCCTTGGTTAATCTTCTATGAAAAGCAACTATTAGGAAATCAAAATATTATGGTTAAGCCTTGCTAACTGCTCTTAGGCACAGAAAGGTAAAACCTCTTTCACCTCACACCTGAAAAATGTGAGAAATAGGAAGAACTCAGGAATATAAAACAACAGAAAATAAAAATAAGGGACTGGAATCCATTCCCTTCGTGCTGGTCAATAGCTCTCTGTATATATATAAACTTAGTTCAGATCCCAGTAAATCTGGGGGTACTTCTTACCACATTAGTGGCAGAACACACATACTAAAACCCGTGTATGTCTTTACACAAAACTCAAAGGAATAGAAAAGGGAAAAGGCAGTAGAATTCCTCACTCTCCTGCCCATCCAGACTGGACGGAGGCTCTATTTGGTACCTGCCCTCACTGAGCATATCCTGCTCCTGCCTGCTGTTCTGGATGGATGGCTCTGCTCCAGCTGCATGTACCAGGCAGGGTCCTCTCCTTGAAACCCTGGCAGCATAAATACTCAAGCCTAGCTGCTTCAGCACAGACCTCCAAAGCCCCAGTGTTTCATGCAGTCGAGACTTCCACTTTCAGAATAGTTTGGGTACAAAGCCCCCAACTTTCCAACAAAGTCAAAACCCAGAATTAGTCAAGCTTTGGATTGGGAAATTCTTATGCTTTCCAAATTTTGTCTAAAATAATAATTCCCTCTAAAAAAATGCTGGGTTTTGGTAAACTAACTCCAGAATTAACAGAGCGGGTCTGGCTGCAAGATTAATGCCAGGTTTGTATTTTTATAGACATATTTGAAAGCAACCACAAAGATTCATCTGGAGATACCTAAAATCAGACAGAAATCCAGTCCAGTATCTTTCTTAGTACTGATCATTACAGTGACCTCCTGCTGATCCAGTCCTACAGCTTTTCCAAGATAATTGGGTGCCCAGAAGATATATATGTAGAACATTGCTGTACTCATAATTTATGTGAACAAAATACAGAGTCCCTTGACCTTCCATTACATTTATTCTGCAGTATATACTGCCAGGAAAAAAAAAGGCTTGGAATTCAGTAAATCATTAAAGTACATATATTCTGAGAATATAAAGCTTTTAATGTTAATATGGTAGAAATTAGTAATTTCCTTCTATGAAATAATAGCACATGTAACATGCAAGTGGAGAAAGGGTAGATACAGTATGTTATATATGAGAACTGACATCTTCCTCTGTGCTGCAGCTACTGCATATCATCTCTACAGAGTGCTGAGAAATCAAGAAGTTATATAACTTAGTGAAAAGCTGATAGGGCCAGCGACATTTTAAATCCCACTCTGTGAAAATCCATTGCAAGATGTGAAAAGAAAAAAACCTCTTCAGGAACCAAAATCTCCACCCCATAATATGTCTTTGTATATGTATACTTTAAAATAAAAAAGAGCAATAAAACTTTGAAGAAAAAGGGAGTGTGGGAGGGAGGTGGAAGGACAGGCAGAGCAGAGAAGGAACAGAATAATCACAGATCATTTCAAGATATTGTTATGAGGAAGAAAAAAGATAAATTATTTTGATGACATCCTTTTGATTCTGCTTATGCTAAATAGTAAATAGGTAACATAGTAGCAATTTAGAACATGGAGCTAAATTGGAATAAGAAAGCCAACCAATCCTTGCATACTTTTCCAGGAAAGCATATGCTTTTTTAACCTGGAAACACAACACAGTCCTACTAGGTTCAGTCTGCATTTTTCTAAGGGAAAATGGCCCCATCAAAAGGATTTAAAGCTATCTTTAGTTGGAGGCAGATTAGGAAAAGTCAACAGACCTCATTTATTTTCCAATTGTCTCAGCAAGAAAAAAAAAAGAGACAATGATACAGGCTCAGGAACCATAAAATAATCTCTACAATCCACAGAAATTGATTTTTTTTAGTATTCACAATGACCACTCTCACTTTTTATCCATTCAAACATAGGTCACCAGGAAGAAAAAAAGATCTGGTAATTCTCATTTGATTCATATACAAGTGGAGTGAATTTTCAGAGAAGGAAAGTAAAAGAAGACATTTTCTGTAAAAGGGGTATAATGGATGAAAAGGAGCTCATTCAAAATACACCCAAAGCACATGAAAAGAGAATTCACTGCATGAGGGCCAAATTAGAATCATGTTCTTGCTCATCCAGAAAGCAGCTACTGAAGATGCCCACCAGACCAAGGTCTGCACATTCTTAGGCACAGAGCTACATCTGGATCTAGTCCTGGGAGCAAAGCGGAGATCTGCACAAGCACATGGAGACAAAAGGCACCACTGCCCACACCTAGCAAAGGAAAACCTTGCACTGACGAGAATGCCAAGAGTTAAAACTCTTGCTTGATCATCAGCATCAGCAAACTACAAGCATTTTGATCAGCTGGTCTGTTATAAAATCAAGGCTGACTTGAGCACAGCAAGCTGGCAAAACACAAACCTGCCCTACCTGCACAATGCTTCCTACAGGAAACAAAGAGCAGCTCATTTTACCAATAAACTTTGTGTGATCAGGACAGCTGCCAGCTGAACCTGGTGTCTGCTTTTCACAAGAACACTTTTTACTCCCAGAATTATACTGAGTATGTTTTAGAAGCATAAAGATAAAGAAATGTTCACTGCATTTTGTTCAGCCATTTCAAGATTTCCCCCCACTCGAACAGAAGCAGCAGAATTTTAATGACTGGAAAAAGGCAGAAGGGCTGTAACAGAATGTTGTACTGCAGCAAATCACTGCTTCTGTGGGTTTCCTGCACTGTATCTCTGATCTCCTAAATCTGCTACAGCGCTGGTACAGATTTCTGTAAAATGCAGCTCCTAGCAGAGATTAATTAGGGGGAAAAAAAGGGCTTGAGAATGTCTTAATCAAGTTCTATAGTTACAATACCTAGGAAAGATCTAACCAAAAGCAGAATTCCCAAATAGCTCCCAGTGCCATCTGATATGATTTCTCCCTTTACTTCCTTCTTTTTACCCCAAATGCCTTTGCATTTTAAAGTACCCACACGTTCACTGTACCTTTCTGCCAAACTGCCTTCCATGTAGCAATTAAATGGATAATTGAGATCTTCAAGTCATTACAAAGCAAATTCAGTGTCTTTTGGAATGACTGCAGGGAATGAGATGACACAAACCAATTTTCTGCCAAGACACACTTTTGCATGCATGCATTCAGCATGTATCACACAACCCCTCATAAGCCTGAGGGGCTGCTTCTTCCACAAAGAACACTTCCAAGGTTTTCAGGAAAGGCATTTTCAAAGCTTTAAGATGAAGTTCTCAACTGTACTGTGAATGAGCTCATCAGTCAAATATTAAGATTTTAAACTTTTTACTGGTCATAGGTATTTGAGGCTAGATTTGTAGACAGCCATGTTGGTCCAAAGAATATTTGCCTTTCTCCTCTCATTCTGTTCACTTGTCATTAGTGGAGCTAGACTGAATGTTCTTTGAGACTCATGCCCCCATTTGTATCTTAAGGCTTCTGAAAAGAGACTGATGGGAAGCTCTTTTATTGCTACTTTCTTACAGTTGACATTCTTGTTTATTCATCAGTGCTTCAGTTCACCACTCACACAGATTATCCAGTCACTCACCACTACTCAGAAAGCGTCATTGATAAAACTGTGTTACACTGGGGGTGACAAAGCTAAAAATTCAAGTTGCTGCTTCCAGATTTTGTCAGAAACTCCAAAACTGCAAGAACAATATTCCTGCCTTTTACTGCCTTTTTCACTTAAACCTGTCAGTAAATGTCTAAAAAGTTTACAAATAAAGACAATATTAACTCACTACAGATTTTTACATCTCCATATCTTCACTTCCATAGAAATGGCTCATGATTCACTATGTGTAGGCTCAGCAGACAGTAAATGCTGTCTTTCTTCTGGCTGACCCAGTGAAACCACAGCAAGTCTCTTGCTTCCTGTGCTTAGCTATTTTCTGATTCCTCCTCATGCTTCCATCAAGCAAACAGCACTACTCTGAAGATCCCCCTATCTTAACCTCCTTGTTTTTCTCTAACACTTCTCCACTCATATTGCTTCACTTTCTCCATGATTTCAGGACTAAAGGAGTCTTACTTACTCCTAAAGGAGTCTTCTTACTAAAGTAAGAAGAATGCAGATAAGAAAATTCATAGAACTGAGCCAAGCCACTTCAATAACTATTTTCACATGGACTCCTCTCTGCAGGAGGGTTTTTTTCTTTTTCTTTTTTTTTTTTTTTAAGAAGGAAAAAGGGATGGAGGAGTAATATAAGCAATCAGATTTTGGAAAGCTTCCAAGAGCAAAAATGTCAGGAAACTACTGCAGATGCAGTAACCTGTGCATTTCAATCAGGAATACAAATAATAGCTCAAAATCCATTTAAACTAGCTGTACACAACACTCTGATAAGAAATCACTTCCTTTTTGTTTCTTAGGCCTTTATTTGAGCAGCAGTTTGAAATGATCACCTCCTGACAGAGGCCTTCACTCAGGAAGGCAGGGCTCTGTCACAAAAGGTGTGGCCAAAAGACATGGGTCACCCCTGCCTTGTCATTTCAAGTTCTCTCCCACCTGCTCTAGCAAGCTGCTTTCCCACCCGGAAGGTCCATTCTGAGTGTTCCATGCCTTCTGCAGCCTCAGTTCCTCTCCTCTCCCCTTTCTTTCCTGACTCTTTCTTATTTCTTCTCTGGAGAGGCAATGCAAGCCCCTCAGCACAGGCATACCCCAGGCTCTCCAGAGCTCCCAAGGGGTAAACACAGATACCTACCTGCATGTAGGTAGGTATCTTGCATGATCATGGCCTGTTTCTGGGCTTTTTTGTTCCTGTTGTTTTTTTCCTCGTAAATGGCTTTAAAACAAAAGGTATCCCCCTCTGTTAATGTTATAATGTGCGTGTGTCTTTATAAGCCAGCTGGAACCGTTTTACCCATTAGCCTGCTTATGAGAAAATGAGAGAACTTTAACATCAAAGCATGAAGTTGGAAGCACCTTTGCCAGGATGCTGCCATCAGTCTTAGAGCAAAAAAAGCCCGCTTCAGAAACTGTGGGCACTTTCAGATACCATATTCCAAAAAGAAAAGCTGTTTTTAAATATTCCTAGTCTCAGCAAAACAAGACCTGCATTAAGAAATGACAGCAGCATTCAAAAATCATTTCTCCATGGCATTCATCTAATACCAGGAATGCTCAGCAAAAGCAATTTGTCTTCTAAGTGGCTTTCTCAGCATCCACTTGCCATGACACTGACGTCAGACTTTCTCAGGTCTGAGCCTGTCTGTCGTAATGAGAGTTTATCTCTTGTCACTGCAGAATTATTGGTGCCTTCACAACTGCTTCACTAAGTACACAGCTTAATCAGTGCAATGATTTAAAATGCTATTCAGCTTGGAAATTAATAAAAGAGAAGGTTGAACATTTCCTTCTCCAGGTGCAAGTCTCTATTCCCTTTATCCTGTGACTCAAGACTGCCAAAGAGGCCACATTATCACTGATGAAGCCAACTCCCTTCATCAAAACTGTTAGGCTCATCAAGGAACCACATCCAGCATTTGGGTTTTTTCCTCCTAGATACTCTGTGGAGAAGGAAAGCCTCTAATTAACTGCTTTTCCCTACCTCTCATCTCATCTCTTGTCCCTCCTACCAAATATACCAGGGACGGACTGAAATGAAAACCCTCGGAGGCAGTTACCTTCCCTCATCACAAGCCATCTCACTTCTACTTCAGTGACTCATCCAGGGCAATCACATATATAGGAATTCTGCAGCTTTTCTGCAAGTCACATTTTATTTTTCATGCTCTTCATTTTCACCAGCAGTTGTCGAGTGTACTAGCTACTTCTTAGAGCCATACCGACACATGAGATGTGAGAAGATAGCAAACCACAAAATTTTTCCAGGGATAACAGGCTTGTGAAGCTGCAGTTTTAAAGAAACCTTGCAAGAGGTTTCTGCCTAATAAACCCCATGAATCACACTGTGCTGTTTCAGAGAACAAAAGGGTTTTAATCCTGTTGGAAATGGGGGAACTGCAATATGTCTCTTTTTCTGATCATGAGAAGGATAGAAACACTGAAGGTCATCTCTGAAAGGAGGAATACATTCCTAATTTCCCAGAAGAAAACCAGTTTGAGATATAAACAACTGCTTGCATTGACATTGACTATAAATAGGGCAGGGAAGCAAAGCAATACCAGGGCTGTTAGCAAGCATCTCTGAGGTTCAGAAAGCAGGTGGCTAAACAATTGGAAACAGATAGGCAATTTATTCCCATTTAGCTGGCATTTACAGGAAGACTGAATATAAAAGTAAGAACTAACTTAGTTATTTTCCCCATAAAATGATGTATCATTGACAACACCTAAACCTGTTGCATTTAACATCACGTAAGAGTGAGCCATCCTTGTGACAAGTGTCTTTTAATACAAAGCTTCATAAAAAAATAAAAAGAGCATTTAGGTTTCTATTTGATTCCCAGCTCTTGTAATAAAATTAATGTTCCAAAGGCCATAACAATAAAATATACAGTAAAATCATAGGAGCGATTATTTTAATCGTTTTGGCCTCTTAGTTGCATCTTAAAACAAAGGTTTCAGTTGGGACCATGCTGACTCCTAGTCTAAAGTTTTGTTCCAGAAGTGGCATCTAAGGGACATATATTGTATTTCAACACTTTTAAAAGGTTGAATGCAAATTTAGGAACTGATATCAGCAATGACCTTAGGTTTCACCATTTGCCTTTACCAAAACAGCACTGATCATTAAGATCACCTTCAAAACAAACCAAGTCACATTATGTAGCCCATGGTGTTAACATCTATGCTACTATAAAATATTATTAATGCAGTTTTGTTTTTCTGCAATGGTTTCTTTCTTCCTGTCCTTTCAAGGAGAATACACGGACAGCCTTATAACTGACACAGGCCCTGTCCATTGTTATTCCTCACTTCCATCTTGTAAACTGTCAGATCAAATTTCTTCATCTTGAAATTTATGAAACAGAAGCATATCGTTAGAAAGGCTCATTTCCTAAATTAAGTGGTTTGCTAACATCCTTCTCTGTATTACATAAAGAACTTAAAAATAAAAGGGTACACAAATAAGAACTAGCTATTTAAAAAAAATAAAAAAGAAGAAAATATTTGACCACTCATGCTGCGATACTTTCAGCTTCGTGTTTTCTAAGAAGCTCTATGTACAGTACTGCTTGCAAACCCAACCCTACATTGCATGGTATCCTCTCTAGCATAAAGTTTCCACTGCAATTTCTCTTGTTCCTTCATAATGTAAAAGATACAGAGAGGTATAAGCACTAAGGCACATGGCCGAAAATGAAAGAATACACTTGGGCAGAAATGAAGGTCTAGAAATGTGGAGCAGAAGAATGTCCATTCTCTGTAAAATCTACTGATGGATGCAGACACACCAGAAAACTGATATGGCAATGACATCTCTCCAGTAATTTAGGCAGTGCCTAAACTCAGATTCTCACTTGGGAACTTATTGCATCACTGGTCAGAATCCTCCCAGCTGAAAAGCTACAGGTTTACTTCTCCACGTTTGCACCTAATCCTCCACATCTACACCAGTGGGTGAGACATCTTTCTTTGAAACATGCAGTGAATCCACTGTGCTCAATTCCAGATCTTCCAGCTTCAAGAATTTGTGTGCTAGGAAACTAGAAAGCATTTTAAAGGCTAAGAAGCACAAATAAGCAAATAAGAGAAAAAAAACTATATACTGTGATATCCATGGCATGGACGTTACAGGTAATTTTGTCTCAGCAACAGATTTAGCATCAACCTTTCAGGAAAATGAGTGTACATATGTACCTACACTGCTTTGGAAGGCAAAGCTTTATCAAGTGTATGGACTCGGTATTTTCCAACTTCAGTAGACAAAAAGTGATGTACCGTATTTCTTTCTCATAATTTACATTGACATGTTTCCTGTGCATTCAAGAGGAACATTTAGATTCAGACCACTGAAAAAGAACAAGTTGTCTCCCTGTTCTGTTCTCTGCAGCACAAATCTTTCTCTTCAGCAGTTTTCTCTGCTTTGAAAGGCAATGCAATCAGATGCTGAGCTGTAGAATGGAATTACTATTTCAGGCCATGAATTGCACCATTCCTATTTAGAGGAACATCCTGTGTTCAAAAGCACTGAACAGCCAGAAACACCTATTGAAATCAGTGCTAGTTAATGCTCAGAGCCAAAGCTAAGTAATATTTAATTTTTTTTTTTTTTTTGCATTGAATGAGGTGTTCAGTTTCAGCATCCAAAATGTTAATTCAGTATCAACCTCCAAACTCATGGATTTGAATTTGGTTTTGTTCACAGAGTAAAAGCCTTTGTCTCCATCTTTACAAGACAGTTGCTAACACCTCCACCTGTGAGTGGAAAATCAATAATGAACTAAAAATCAGTAACAAGCCAGTCAGAACATAGGAGGGCTCTTGTGCCAAACCTTCCTGCTCTGCACATCTATGACATCTTCCACTGCTGTTCATCTTCCATGGCCATTTTCACCACCAAATACAAACAGAAAAAACTAAAGACAAAACAGAAGCCACCAGCCACGCAAGGTGGAGGCAGCTGACTGAGGCACAGAGCACTTCTGGAAACTGACACCCACAATTACAAAACCCACTGTCTTTTCTCTGACTGAAGCCTAATGGCTGATATGACCAATTTGGGGTTTTGCCATAAATCTATGGCATTAAAAAAGGACCCATTGATATAGAATGTGTGGTCTGTCCAATTAAGACAAATTGAGCTGTGAGTCCAGAGTGCAGAGATAGAGGCTGGCAGTGTGGTACATGGACACACAGTTCCTGAGCTTTCCTTGGAAGACCATACCCCTTCTCACTTCCCAACAAGCCATATTTGAAGCAAAGCTGGGTTGTGACAAGTCTATTTAATAGTAAATCACTGGTCCTGAGAAGCTCCCAGAATCTCTGCACAGCCATTTTCACTGTATTTCCTGCCACTGTTATTTAACCTTCTCTCTTCCCATGTTCATAGCTTCATATTTGACCCACAGCTTCCCAAAACACCACCAGCTCCTTAAAGTGTCCTCTAAAGCTTCATGTCATGGAAACCACCCACAGCTGAATGATATCCCATACCCAAGCCTCGAGCCTGTCCACTCAATGGACATAGAGAGGAAGAACCTACAGTGTGATCCAAGCTGGCCCCTTCATCAGAGATGTATTTCATTCCCAGTGCTCATTGCTTCACCTCAGTTCCCTACTTTGTTAATTGGAAGTGGTGTCTGTGTACCCCAGAGGAAGTTATCTGTACCCCCACCTCCAGCTCTGCAGAACACCCTCTCAGAAAGAGCAAGCAGGAATCAGCCAAAAGGAGAACACACATGGCAATATGGAGGAGAATTCACGTACTATGAAATCTCTGGAGTTTCCACCACTGCTCCTGAGGAAAGGTGGGAGTGATACCCTGCTAACGCTGCATCCTCAAAAGCCTCTGGGAAGAAAGTAAATACTATGCAGCTCCTCTGGCTCCTCCAGTAGATCTGGCCTTTCACTCCTTTGCATGGACAAGGATACCACAAAAGTATTCCTTCTACCTACGATGGTGGACATACAAAAGTTATTTATAAATTGTTTTTCTCTTTGCGTGTTCAGTACATATGCATCTTCTTGTAGGACAGGTATTCTAGATTAGCAAAGCTTGACTGCCAGTGGTTAAGGCCTAAGTATACATCATGATGTACCTCTGCTGATATATTTTCCAAACCCTTAAAGCAAAGCAAAAATACAAGAATGAAAACAAAGCATCACTGTTTTTATTATCAACATTTTATTTTTCTGAAGATGATGGTAAAATAATTAGTCCTAAGCTACAGCAGTGATCTCCCATCTTAAATAAGCTCTTCAAGAAACCCTAACTTGCAGCAACAAAGAAAGTGGCTAGGAAAATCCAGAAACTAAGGTGCTGATGTGGCAAAAAAAAAAGCAGAAGTGCGCTTGTGAACTCACTAGGGGCTCCTTCAGTGCAAGTAAAGGATAACAACATGAAGACCAGTGTCACTCGGTTGAGGACACAATCTATTTTGACACAACCTACATTAAGGCCAAATTCTTGTACCAGTGTAAAAAGAAGCAGAATCCTGATGCAGCAGTGCACTCATGAGGCTGGAACTGAGGCTTGCATTTCTGTAGGCACACAAGAAAACAGCAGGTGCCAGCAGAGATTGTGGCACATTTTCCCTGCTGCCATGACCTCCTCTGATCAAGGCTGGACTCTACAGCCAGACAGCAATGTCCATTGCAAACTCACTACTCCATGCTGCCAGGAATATGAGAATGATAGAGAACTGCAGGCAAATTCATGGACTTCAAGATTTTAAGCCTTATCTGAGCCCTGGTTAACATCCATTTATTTATTCACCATATTGCTTGGAGAGAAGAATGAGAATCAGGCTCATTTCTTGGTACCTGGTTGAAATAAAGCTTGGCCATAGGTAGGAATGAAAAATTAAAATAAGAGTTTTGTCACTCTGTCATTGAATCTTGCTTAAAAGAACTATCTATAACTCCAAATATAAGGTGCTCATATATCTTCCATAGCAGAGGAGCAAACAAAGACAAGTAATAAAATATCTGCCTCTGCAAACTGATGGATAAAATTAAATATTAGCTGAGTAAAAATCTGAATAACTGGGTTTCTTTTTTTATTTATTCACCACCTTGTATTATGTGGAGGGTGATATGACCATCCTATGGCAACACCAGGTGTATTGCATCCCTAAATATTTGGAAGAACTGTAAAGATTTCACAATTCTACATTTAAACCTAACATTTGCATAGTAAGGACACATTCTTCTGCAATGGGCAAACTTTGGTTTTCCTTTAGGCTGACTGGTTCACTCTGCCCTCCTATGCACTCTCCCAGGTCAGGTAGTTGATTACCTGACGAGCACTGTAAATTCTCAAAACAGTTAATATTTTCCCATCGAGAGAACATAGACTTCCATACTCCATTGCAAGCACAAGCAGAAGCTACATGCACGTGCATGTGAGGTTATGTGAAATTAATCCTTTCTATCTTATATTTTTAATTGGGTTTTCCATTAATTTTTTTCAGTGCTTCTTCACTTTAAAGTTGCTCTTGATATTTTTGCACAAGCTTTAAGTGATCACAAATACTGTACAGAATAATACATTTTGGCACCCATATATTATCACTTTCCTTAGCCTCTATTCTATTTCTTCTACATATTCTATATCTTATTTCTTCATAACTTTTGTCTTTGTTCTTCCCATTCTTACATCTCATTTATTTTATTGCATTATTTTTCTTTCTGTTTTCCTTTTTCAGTAGACCGCCAAAAAAAGTTTGCAAGTACTTTAGTTTTCCAATGTCCTAATGCTATTTTAGGGATGCTTTAGAAAAAATTCTCAACTGATGAAATTTTTTGTGAACCTCTGTTCTCTCTGCAGGAACATTTTTATGCCCTGTCATCATAATGTTGCATAATCAGCAGTCAGAGAGCATCATGTGGACACGGATGAGTTCTGCCTGCATTGGCTGCACAGAGGGCTAAGACTAACATTACAGGACTTGTAACATGTCTTTTCTATGTGGCAATCTAGAAGAATCTTGTGGGAATGCACTTTCCCAGAGAAAGTGGGGTATCGATAATGTCGGAACTGAAACAGTTTAAAAAAAATAATTGGAGAAGGCCCAGATAAAAGAAAGGGCTAGAATTTATAATATATGTAGGCAAAGGTGTTTTTCTTCTCATTCTGTTGCATTACTATGGCAAAGCCCTTCTCATCATGGCATGTTTTGACAACTTGCCTCCCAATTTTCTCCATTCCAAACGATCCAGTAACATAAAGTAGAACTGGACCTGGCAGCCTGTTAGTGTGGCACCCAAGCAGAAACTTACAATATCAGCTGTATTCAGCAGTGGAGGGAGAAGTGACTCTTCACAGAAAAGTCTCTGTTTGAAAAGATTTAAGAAAACATAACAGATGAGCAAGGAATGTCTTTGTCTACAGTCTAATTGGCTTAATTACACTACTGTAGGGCTGCTTTATTCTGCCACATCTACATGTCTTTTAAATAACTCCAGGTATGGTGACTCCATCTCTTCCCTGGGCAGCCTCTGCCAATGTTTGACAACTTTTTCAGTAAAGAAACTTTTCGTAATAGCCAATCTAAAACTCCCCTGGTACAGCTTGAGGCTCATCTTACCACTTGTAACTTGGGAGAAGAGACCAACACCCATCCGGCTACAACCTTATCTCAGGGAGTCGTAGAGATCAATAAGGTCCCCCCCAGCCTCCTTTCCCTCAGGCCAAACAACCCCAGCTCCCTCAGCTGCTCCTCCTCAGACTTGTGCTCCAGACCCTTTCCCCAGCTCCATTGCCCTTCCCTGGACATGCTCTAGCACTTGGAAGTCTTTTTTGAAGCGAGTGACCCAACACCGAACGCAGCACTCAAGGTGTGTCCCCATCAGTGCCGAGTACAGAGGGACAAGCCCTGCCCTGCTCCCGCTGGCCGCGCTATTGCTGACACAGGCCAGGAAGCCATCTGCCTTCTGGGCACACACTGGTTCATGTCCAAAACCTGTTGCCCAGCCCTCCCAAAAGAGTCAATGAAAAAGACTGTATTCACTGACAGTTTGCCACTGGAGAGGCAGAAAATTATTGGAAAACCCTACATTTCTTATTTTTTAGAAGTTAACAACAAATACTTCCCGTTTTCTTAAACAATAGCAGGTGTGAGATTTGCTTTTGCTATGTGCATTATTTTCATCAGTTCTAATGAAAACACAACAAATCCTGCAGTAAAGTGATAACTCTAGGAGAAAATATCCTATTTTAGCAAAAGCCACAGTAACTTTGACATCAGTGGAAACTGTCCTATAGCTCCTTTCCCTCTCTTAAGGAACTCTAAGAACTCTGAACATTTTAAAGGCTATAAATACTGAATATATATAGATATACATTCCTGCATCTAATATGAAGTAAGCAAGTGGGCTGTATTAAAATACAATCTATTTTCTATTTCCAAACAGGCATGCAAAGGAAGACTCCGTTCCAGCCATTCATAATAAAGGCAACACACAATGGGGCATATTCTCAAAACTGAACAAAGCTCTTCATCTTATGTCTATTTTTTAAAGATACTGGATAGAAAAAATGAGAATCTTGATTTTATCAGTTTCTGTTAACTCTCTAGCATTCATATCTTGAGAGTTACAGTCAAATATTCCTCTTAATAAAAATGTCCAAGAAACAGACCTATTCCGGTATCTTTGCATTTCAAGATTTAGCTTCTTTTGCACCATCAGCATTTCCCATTCTCCACAACACATCTGAGTTCTTCCAGAAGCTATCATACCAGCTTAACAGTAATTTGAAACATATGGCTACTGTGAGAGAAAAATAAGTGTAATATCTTGGTTTCCTTGTTATTTCATTCCTGGGAATCCAGCAAATGGCAATATTCCATACTAGAGCACTATTTAACCTGAGAAACTCTTTCCTGCTTTCTGTAATTCCTAAGTTTTTTTCTGTGGTCTTCAGCCTGGATCCTATGGCCTGACAAGAATCTGCTGGGATGAGCAAGACAGGCTGAAGGAACCTTAAGTTTAAAGCATTTCACAAAGAGAAATTAATAATTGCCTTCAAAATCTTTTTAGATTTCTTGTCACAATTCACATACCATAGACAGGTCTAACTGTGAGCAAGGACCATATTTAGACCCAAACTTTAAATAAATTCTGCCAAAAAATGGCTACCTGCACAGACACTGTTGGCAATTAAAGGTGACAAATTACCTCTGCAGAAAGAAGTAGTTTGAGGTCAAAATCTTATCACTGTAAAAATAATACTCATAGTTTTGCTTTTCAACAGAAAAAAATGGCTCATGTCTATGCCTATCCCTTGTCAAGATAGAAGTTATATTTTAAAAAATAATCATACAATGCCAACACAAATCTAATTCTGTGACAATTGAGTTAGGTGTTTCCCTTTTAAGCCAGTGTCACTTTTTCCTTTTTTTTTTTAAGAGCAAAAGAGGAACATCACTGGAAACAAAGGATTTTGGGTGTCTCTTTCTCCCTGAATATCTGAAAAATAAGCTATGGTGGGGCACACACTGGTAAGTTGCATCAGTAAATTATTTTGATTATGTTTAACATACTTGGAAACAGGAAAAAATATTTATCAGGGAAATGCATCTTAATTGCAGACATTACAGTGTTTTTAGAAGGTATAAGGAAGATCACTGTGGAAAAATCAAATTATAATTGACTTTTTGTAATGGCAAACAGGAAAAAATACTGAGAAAACAAGTGTGAAGTACTTTAAAGGTATAGATTGCTTTGGTGGTTGATCCCACCTGGCAGCCAAACATCCACCTAGCTGCTCACTCTCTCCACCCCCAGTGCAACATGAGAGAAAACAGGAATAATGAGAATGAGGAGACCTACGGGTAGAAATAAAGACAGGGAAATCACTAGCCAAGTACTACTACAGGCAAAACAGCCTCACTTAGGCAACATTTAATTTACTGTCATTAAGTATAAATATTTTATTAATGATTCATATATTGGGAAAGAAACAAAAGAGGAAAAAAAACCCTCTCGCTTCTCTGCCACAACCTTATTCCAGACCACTTTGCTTATTCTCTCCTGATCTCCACTCATCACGTTACCACTGTGGGCTATTCTCAGCCCCTTGGGTGATGGCCAGAGGATGAAGGGTCAGACCACAGCAATTTTTCTCAGTCACTCTCTTCTTCCCACTCTTTTCCTCTGCTCCTTCCTTCTCATTTGTTTCTTCTGCTCCAGCACGGGCTCATCCATGTGCCACAGCTCCTCTGCTGGGGAGCACCTCCTTCTGCTCTGGCCGTGGTTGCTCTGTGTTCCGTCTCTCCGTATCAGTGCCCCTCATCCAGGCTGATTCCGCAGAGGTGCCACCGGGGCGGCTGATGGGCTCAGCTGAGTCCCGGGGTGGGTCCTGTGCAGGGCTGGCTGGGATCTGCTGTGCCAAGCACAGGGCAGCCCCGGCCTCTTCTCACAGAGGCCATCCCAAAGCCCCCCTCTGGCAAAACCTTGGCAGGGACACCAGATACAACTGCTAAGTGTAAGAAACAGACCAAGGATTTAAAGCATTTGGAAAAAGGCTTTTGTAAATAGAAAGCAAGGAGGGTAGTTTTAAAATACATGCTGCATTCTAAACAATGTAAAATATTTACCTTAGCAAAAACAATGCAATAGAAAGATCTT
The DNA here is from genome assembly GCA_013397755.1 of Cnemophilus loriae. Classification (NCBI taxonomy): domain Eukaryota; kingdom Metazoa; phylum Chordata; class Aves; order Passeriformes; family Corvidae; genus Cnemophilus; species Cnemophilus loriae. The sequence continues at coordinate 1,459,980 of VZTF01008415.1, forward strand.
ATTATAAATAATAAAAATACTTAAATGAGAAAAATAAGTAGATCTTTAGTAAGGAAACTGTGGAAGGAAAACGTAAAGTGGCCATGTTTCTTAAAAAAAAAAAAGGTCCAAAATTCAGCATCAAATATACTCCAAGAATATTTCCAAAACAAAAAATAGAAAAAGCTATTAATCTGCAACCAATTACTTATTTCTGGAGTAGTGAATTTCTCTGAAAGGATCAATGAATCTGGAATGTCTTATCGTATTGATATCTAACATGAGAAGGATCAGATTTGTTTTTTCTGAAAATAACATTTCTGCAAGTTTTTAAGCTTCTTAGATTTATACTGGTAACATTTGTTACTTTTTTTTTATTCTATCATTAAAACATTCATACAAAGCGCTATTTCTTATAATTAATTTTTATACTTACTTTGTTTAATATTAACAGCAGAAAAGAACTCTAGACAAATGTAGTTGATGGCTTTGGCCATCTGTTTCTCAAGATCTGTTTAGGAAAATTGTAAAGTTTGAGAAACTGCTTGTAAAACAAGTAGTTTTTCCAGGCAGGTCTTCCTGTCCCGCATCTCTAATCCAATTTCATCGTGCAGCTTCTAACTTCAGCTAGAAGAGGAGGGAAAAGTCTCACAAAGCTGTAGGTACCTAAGTCTCTGCACATCCTGTGGTGGATTGGCCACAGACCTCTAGGCTCCGCAGGGTACTTTCAGAAGTTTATTTCACTGGCTTCTTGTGCAGTTCAAAGCCCATCTGAGCTCCTGCTGCACACATTTATATACACAATTTGGTGGTGTACTGGAGAAGATCAAGGGATTTTGAAATTCTTCTTTAGATTTATTGAAAGTAAAACAAAGAATAGTTGTGGGACACTTTTACTGCAATAACCTAATCTTCCAGTAAATACAGCTGTACTCTGACGGTATCTGACGTGAGTTACCAAAGGCATGAAAGCAACTGTGACAACACTCCAGAGTACTGCCTGAAAATGGCAATGGAAAACTTCAAGTATTGAGCTACTTTATCTGGCAATAAAGCAAACTCCAGAGGATTTCAATGGTTGGCTGATTTATGTTCTTACGTATCTGCAAATAGTTTCTCCCATAAAAACAAAGTCTTAAGAACATACCTGCTCCTTCACTTTCCCACACACAACTAAATCTAACAATTAATCCCAAGTCAAAACTACTGCAGAACATAAATCTGGAACACATTTTGGATAGCAATCAGGATGCTTTTAGAAGCAGCAAATCCCTACACCCAAAGTGTGCTTCAACACTGCACAACTTTCTACACAGTTTCTCAAAGGCCGGAGCACCCCACAGCAGCTGCAGGAGAGGAACCAGAGGCAGAGGCAGATCTACCACCACTTGGCACGGCATATCCAACCAGAAAACTCAGGCAAGGCCTTCCAACAGCTTTGAAGCTAACAGAGAGGTTCAAGGTCTGATCAGAGATATGCTGGCAGAGACACACTGAGGGTATGCTAGCAGGCTACAACACACGTTACAGTATGTTCTTAGTTCTTTGTTGCTCAGAATCAGTTCAAGGCTCTACCTTGGCCTGGCTTGGCTAATAAAAAGGTACCAAACATTCATAAAAATCCCTGCAGCACAGCTGGACTGAGCAGTATGTTTAAGAACAACAATCTGAACCCCATTTCTCGCCCTGTTTAGCAATAGGCTCCTGGAGTTTGTTTCCTCATCTATTGTCAGTGACTTCAAAACTGAAGAGCAGCTGATATGAATATACACCATGCATGCAAAGTTATAACTTCAAGAACAACTGGCATCAATGCTTCTTCCGGATAGGAAAATGACACCATGCAAATATCACAGCACTGACCAACCTGAACTGCAGCGACACAAACAAACACTTACAGTGACAAACACATGTCCAGAGAGCTCAGTGATATGCTACATCAGCCAGGATCAGGCACATTTGCAAAATTCCTGCTTCTTTCCACCAGTATCACCATCCTCCTCACCTTTCCTCTGCCAGGAGATCAGCTCTACCACAAGTCCCAGCTGGGAGTGCAGCAAAGTCACCAGTTCCTTCCTGAGGGCCACATCAAACAATGAGCTCAGTCCAGCCCTCCTTATTCAAGGAATGCACATCTTTGTTACAACTGGTTTACACGTATGTGTACTGCAAACACCAGAGAACATAAAATGCATCTAGAGCACACACTTACGCAAGCTTGGCTTTGCTGACGTAGAGGATGACAGCATAAATCTAAAAACATTTTCAGCTTCTCTTTGAAGAGAGATTTCCTTTCTCAGCTAGCACTATTTATTCAGTGCAGAAGAGTCACTGGGTTTAAAAACAGGATGACTCATACTTGTTTAGATGTTTGTAAGTTATGTGCAGTTACGGAAGATGTTTGGAAAAAATGTCAGGAAGGTTTAAGTACCGTTCTTTGAAGGTGCGGTGAAGTGATAGCTAATGTATTAATTTCCGAGAGCGGCAGGATGAGCACTAAAATCAAAGTGACTTGGCTTTTCCCTTCATCATTTTATCAGTGTACACCTCTAGCTAACAAAGACCTTTTAAATACAAAGCAGGGAGTTTTATAACAGTGTGCAGTGTTTAAACACGTAGAAAACATGATATGGATTGTCTTGACATTACAGCCTCAGAAATGGCACATCAGCACTGGCATTTTACAGCGAAGACATGCAGCTATGGCTGATAGGCCTGTAGGATTGATGTAACAATAATGTTCAAATAACTCAGAAGAGGGTTGTTTCTTACTCCTGTCTGTATAATTGTAGCACAATTTATCTACCACACACAGTGGTAAATATTATGAAATTATTGTTATTATTATTATTATTATTATTATTATTATTATTATTATTATTATTTTATAAAATTATTATCACTAATGGCTTTGGTTTCTCCATTTATTTTCTTGCTTGGATACCAAGGGCAGAAGAAGAAAGTTGTGTCATACCATCCACTACCACGTACTCTTGAGCTCTGCTGCTCTGTACTCACGACAGTCCCAACAACCCACAGAAGGTAAGACGGACAAAGAAATAACTTTTTATGCCATGTGGAAATGCTTTTTCTTTTTACTCACTTTAGGGTCTCACTGAGTATTATTCCCCATCTTTTCCTATCCCCTAGAAAAGGAGGAAAAGCAAAGCAAATGCATAGCACACCCCAAGATAAATCTCCTCTTCCCTACCCATCATAGAAGCTAAGCAAAGACAAACTAAACAGGATAATTAGTTCCAATTTGCACAATTTTGTCACTATAAGTAAAAGAACTTTTTCTCAAGATTAAAGGGACTGGAAAGCACTATGCAAAACCTTTCTTGACTTTTTCTTCTCAGGGGAATTTTTGCAAAGCTTCCTTCCAGTACTTCATGCAAGGATCTGATTATATATTTTAATTTACTTTCTCTTTAATTAGTCTAAAAAGCTGGGTCATATGAATATTTAAGCTACTCTAATTTGAGCAAATCTTCTACAGGGATACACATTAAATGAGTTAGAATTTGGGGCATTGAACTCAGTATGCCCACTGGTTTAAGAAGCACTAAACAGCTTTGGAGGATGGGTAGCTGCAAATGAGATTCTGATTCTCTACACCCCAAAGAAACCAAGAATTAATGCATTTGCTTAAATTTACAAAAGGTCTATAGAGCAAGTTCTCAGAATAGCAATCTATATCATGCATAATGATATGGTCAAATGTTCACCTATCAAGCAGAAGCAATGATTTAAAGGAGTTGCACCTCTGCTGCTGAGATGTGATAATTCACCACAGCGCTCTCACAAACTGTGATAAACTAATTTATCTTCCTTTCCACTGAAACAGATCACAGTCACGTCTTTCAGTAGTGGGGACAGCAACATTTTGAACAACTTTGTCTCATAAGGAAACAATTTTCTAAGAGCGAGGCTTCCTAGCTGAATCCAACCTAGCTGGTCGTTACATAGTGACCACTGTACAGTGGGCTGAGCGTCTCCTTTCCCTCGCACTTGGATCGTCTGCCCCATGACCAAAGCCAAACTTTGCCAGGCTGACTGGTTTTCCCAAACATCACACCAGCAGTGAAGACGGCAGAAGCACGCGCTCTCACAACACTGATCATATTTAGGATCGAGAGACAGGGTTAAAAATTTTCTCTAATTCACTGTTATGGAGAATTGCACACAGAAATCACTTAGCCTTGCTCTGAATTCCAGATACACCAAAGAGCTGCATGACAACCAGTGTACCTACCTTTTAATACAAATATATTTTCATGGCATTGTTCGCTCATCGCATAGCACAGTCAGGAGTCAGGATTTCCTCAGGGGTTTTGGATTTCTTTTTTTTCTTAAGAGTATTTCATTACTAAAGCAAGATGAGTGCTGTTAATATTCTAAAAGTTTACAATCTTCTGTTATTGTGTTTGAGCACGAGATGATTATATTACTGACAATTTCATTAACTATTTTCCTTTACGACCCTGACCTCAAATATTGGCCATATATTTTTCCTTGATCACATTACGATGTCATCACTGTAAATAGTGGAATATGCTAACTATTTTATTACACTTCTTGTTCTACTTTAATAAAATACATTAGTCTAACACTGTATTAATGCACCATTTGATTTGGTATTTTAAAATTTTAGTTTTTAAAGGTGATCAAAACCACATGTTCAAAAATGTTGCAAACCTAGAATCTGACAGCAAGTTTTGGGTTATCCAAAAATTTCTCAACCTAATATTCTTTCAAATGGAACTGTTTATTCCACAAGTGTATCGACATCTGAAATCAAGGAATTTCAAATTAAGTGTCCATTTTAATAAATGGACACCAGTCTGTCAGTGCTATTGACATCTGCCAAAAGTAAAGGATTTCTATATGCTAAAATGAGCTTGAATCAGATGATGATTGACTGAAAAAAGCAATCTTAGAAAGATAAAAACAAAACAAAGTTGCAGGAAGATTTTTGCACCTGTAATAGAAGAGGGACAATTCCTTTCAACCATTTACTACTAACAAAAATGTGGATGAATCTGGAGAGCTGACAAAATTTAATCCAAAATGAAATCTAGTCTAAAATGAAAACCTAACCTCAAAATGAAAATATAAACCAGGGATTGCAGTATTTTACATTTAACAGGCTTTATATTTAACAAACTTTGCATTTCTATTGATACCTACTTCTACCTTATGTGTAGCATTAGTATGAACATAATATCGATACTGCTATTAAATTCTTTGCTTATAGCTGTATTTTCTGGAACTCTTCTTTTAAGCAGTATTATAGAGAAGCATTTGTTCTTATCATCCAGCCATAAGATGAGCTTCTTTTAGGCTGGACAAACCAGTAATTTGCTGGAACACACCTCATTATAGTCAAGCTTTCTATAATTAGGTCAGTTTTCAGGTCCTCCACCCATTCTCACTTTAGGTTCCTTGTAAATTATGACAGGTATTTTTCTTTCCATGCAAGAAGTCCAGTGACATTACCTTTTTACTGCTACACGTGCCGGGGGTTCATGCTCTGTCACAGATGTGGTGCAACTAACACACGCATTTCTGTTGCTTAGTATTTTATCAGTACAATATTCAAAAGATTTTATAAAAATCAACACTAATCTGCCTTTTAGAAAGCCTCATCATCAGTAATGGTTATAAGGCAAGGAAGAAATATCCCCACCTTACACTTACAACTGACATCCAAGACAGATTTAACCTGAAACTGCAATTTGGGAAAGGCTTTGTGTGAGCCAGTTCCTGCCTGATGTCCAGACTACGCAGGTCCAACTAAGCTTGGGCTCAGCTATGGGGTATGTGCAAGCTTCAGAAGAGCTGCAGGAGCAGATCTGAGCAGCAGCCCCTGCACAGCTGCAGATCACGGAATCATAGAACCATTCTGGCTGGTCAATTGAGTCCAACTGCTTGTTACCCCAGCACTGCCAAATCCACCACTAAACCATGTTCCTAAGTGCCACATTTGCGTGTCTTTTAAAAATACCTCCAGAGATGGCGACTCCAAGCCCTTCCCTGGGCAGCCTGCTCCTATGCTTGACAACTCTTTCTGTGAAGAAATCTTTCCAATATCCCTGGTGCAGCTTGAGACCATTTCCTTTTGTCATATTCCTTGTTACTTCGGAGAAGAGACTGACCCCCACCTTGCTACACTCTCCTTTCAGGTAGTTGTAGAGAGTGATGAGGTCTCTCCTGCTCCTCCTTTTCTCCAGGCTAAACAACTCCAGTTTCCCCATCTGCTCCCCATAATACTGGTGAATAAGCAGGGCCTGGCCACGACCACCTCTGCCTGGCCAGGTTTTTAACATACAGGCATTATTTTTCTGTGGTGACTGCATGATATGAGAGATACTCAATAGACAGGATGGCAAGGCTTTTTTCAGCATCACAGGCCTGTGGTGTTGGGATGTGGGATTTGCAAAGATTTCTCTTGAAGACTGCATTCACACAGAGTTCAGGACATGGAGTGTACTGCTTTGCAGGCCATCTCCTGAGCCGTATCACTGATGATGGCACAGATAAATGACAGAGACAACCTCAAGTAATAGAGATAATGGAAAAGAAATCCATGGATATGCCAAGAGGTAAAGCAGTTGAGCACTCCTCCCCTTTTGTTTCAATTAAACCTTCAAATCTTTCAGGATCACAAGATGTTTCCTTCCTCCCTCTCCTTCTGGACACTCAGGTAACTCTTAGCTATAGCTCCTTCAGAAAACAAGTTTACCACCACCTTTCTCACACAGAGCTGGAAGTTCATACTTTGTTTTGTTTGCTGAGGCACTTCTTCAGCCTGTGCAAAGCACAGACATGCAGACCACTTTGCATATTTCTCTGTCTCTTTTCACAGACTGTCTCACACTACCATGCTCCTCACCATCTCAAGGCTATGCTGGCTATAAAAAGAGTTGTGAGGCAGCCAGTCCTGCAGCACATTCTGGCAACCATGAAGCAGATGTGGCTCCAGAAAATGTGCCTGCTTTAGATCCTGAGCGTTGGGGAGCTTCATATATCAGAGAGCACATGGAATAAAAATTAATTAATTTCTCATTAAAAGTTTTTAATGACAAAACAGATCGTGCTCACTCTCCTAATACAGCTGGGAATTTATCCTTGTCTCCAACCTGTAGTTTCCCTTCTGGTAATGTCCTGTGCTTGTTTCACACAGTGAAGTGTTTGGTAAAGTCAGCCTTGTCCAGAAGGATAAATCCAGAACAATAAAATAGGTGTCTAGCTCCTAAATAACTATTTCATCTGCTTTGTTTCACCTTCTGCTTGGCTGGCAGTTGAGTTCACATAGTCCATTTTTCAGCTACCAGGTGGAGCTCAGGCTTTGGACAGTTTTACTGTTCTTGTAATGTGTTATTTAAGCACTTCATAGCAATGGTGGAAAGAAACAAAGAAACAACTGGACACAGAGTGGGAAGCTACGTCCTTTGTGTGTGCCGCCAATATTGGATAACAGACTCAGGCCAGGATGATAGAGGACACAGGAATAGGAACCATTGCACATGATTGGGGTCTTCCCTTTCAGCACAATGCTTGCACTACCTCGCAGCTGAGTCTTCACTTATTTGTGTGCTGCTTCTGTACAGTCTGTCTACATAGACACCGAGTCTTAACACTTCATGTTTCAGCCACACCGTGACCTCTTTGGGAGACATGTGTTTAGATTTTTTCATGATGTATGCAGAGGTTTGGGATTAGTATAGAAACCGGCCTCTGTTTTACAAAGGTACTTGAAATTGTCTTTGTACACAAACAAGGTATGCAGACAAAACACAGCAGAATTTTCCAACATTTTGTTTGGGCACTAACATATGGACTCCTACACTCAAAATAATCAATCTCTTACTATAAATTAGGAAAAATATGTGGAAAAAATACAGCTTTATCTGATTCTAGCTTTTCATCTTTTCTTTTTGCAGTTAAATTCATGAATTGAATGTGGTTAAAATAAAGAAAAACATGGAAGACAGTAATGGAACTTTTCATAGCCCACCACTGCAAAACTAAAATATAAATTTTAGTAAATGCTAAATTTAATGTAAACGCTAAAAATGTAAATGTTCACTACATTAGTAAGAACTGAAAATTAATATTTGTGTTGAAAACTTCTCTTAGTCTAGTAATCTGAATGTGTATGAACAAAAGTAATACAGAAGCTATTCAGATGCACAAACTATGTGAAATTCTACAAAAATATCAGTACATATAATATGCATACAGACTTTAAAGCACTAAAGAAGACAGCAATGAACAACTAAGTATTTCTGAGCTTTTATCTCCCCCAGGGACTCATCCAAAACCTGCTGACATTCAGCTCCCTAGAGCAGAGTTAAGTGGCCTGACCCAGAGAACTGCTTGGATTAGACACTGTCTGACACACCAAGGAAAATGCCTCACTGGACATTAAAAGATTAAGAGCCATCTCAGTTTTCTCATGGTTCTCTTCTGCAGTTGTGCAACCAAAATCTTCGGTAGTTCTGTTTCAGAAATAATGCTGTTTTCAAACTATCTCTTCAGACTCAGCTTTTTTCTGTAATTTTGATAAAGCTCTAATTGAAAACAAAAAAAATTGTAAAGCAGAGGAGATATCAGTTTAAAACAGCAATATTTTCAGTGCCTCAAAAGAAGAGCAAAAATATGCCATGAAAACAAAGCTTCAGATGCATATTATGCTATTTTACATCTTAATACACTTTTCAGTACCAGCATTTTTCCTTCTCTCCACATTAAATCAGAGGCTAACTGGTCTCAGTAACTTTAGAAAAAGCAATTTCTTCAATCCCCACAATATCTGGCATGTGGTGAGCACCGGTAATTTCAAACACTTATAAGAGCACATTACACCTGCTTTACTGTTTGCTACTTTCTCTGCAGGATATAATTTTCAAAGAAAACACATTAAAATATTTAGGAAACAAGATGCTGAACAAAAGTAACTTCTAGCATTATGAAACCACAAAATTATCAATCCTAATGTAAAAGATATTACAGACAACTACTGCAAATCTCCTTGAAATGATATCAAATCATTTTGAAAGATCTATGCCTTATTTGATTGCAAACTAAACACAAAGTAACTACAGGTAAAAGCTCTTGGATATTCCACATATACCCACAGTTCCTGAATACCAAGAATCCTGATTTTCGTGCAAGTTCCATAACAGCACAGTTATACACCTTACTGGCTGTGAGAGAGAGGGGCAGGTGCACTTTACGCAGTCCACTTGCAAAACGTTGAAATACATTGACACCTTCAACAGAATTGGTATTTCCAAGCACTGATGTTGAACTGCACTGTTATTGGCAGTTTGTTATTCTACACATCCAACAGCATGCAAATAGGTATTAGCTACTACATTCCTATTTTTCAGCAAGCACGTGCAGCTGAGCAGTCAAAACTCCAACAGCAGATTCCCATCTTATCCACCAGGAAGTCACTGTAAATCATGGTGTCAAAGAGACCAAGCAGCAATTCTGTGTTCCACACCTCAGTCAATGCATAGGTTTATCAATATTACATGGACCCTCCTAGCTGCATGCAGAGCCTTAGAAAGGCAGCCAGGCACGGCTCAGCTAAGCAGGTATGTTTGCAATAGCAGAACAAGTGGGATTTTTTTTCGGTTTTCTCTGTTTTTTTTGGTTTAAATATTATTTCACTTTCCATTAAATACCCAGCATAATTGTGGTGGTACAGGAACTGCAACACCAGCCTAAGAAACTCATTTTCTCTTTGTCAATCCTATTCCCAAGGGTAGCCAAAAACGAACTTGCAGAGAGAACATAAGAAAAATGGCAAACATACTACTCCTCTGTATTTATCCTGCTGAAAATTGGTAGCTTAAGAACTTGCTGAATAGATCAAAGAGATTATATCTGGACCACTCTGTTTGATTCTTTTTTCAATCTACTTACGTTTTTGGTCCCTGCAGGAACCTGTGGCAATTTACTTTGGTCTGGATGAAAAATAAGTTCCCCTGTGTCTGTGTCTGGTACCCCATTCCTGGGCCTGGGAATATGCTTAGCAGAAACACCATTTTCTAAGACAAACACCACAATATGTCAGAGTGCTGACCACACCTCACCGACCTCTCTCTTCCCCTTTTCAACACTGTGGTTGTCACCAGGATGTGACGACCCCGTTATAGAACAGATCACCCTCCTGTCAGCAGTACAAGAAGACCATTTGTCCACCAAGCACTGTTGCCAGGACGTGGGGACACCCATTAGGGAATAGGGAAGTGTACCAGCACGTGAGATATTGCCCATAAAATCCAGCAGATGCAAGTCCTAAGTGGGACACAGACTGGAACTGCTGCTGGACAGGAAAACCTGTGATCCCCTGGGGGTCTGGAGCATCCCTGCTATTGCCTTCTTCCTCTGAGGCTTAGTGACTCCTGTTGCTTTAGGTAAAGTCTGAGCCTAGGCTATGGTTATTGTATCATACACAGATTATTAAGAACTTGACCCAAACTGTAGAAGGTCCAGGTAATGAAAAGCCCTAGATAGTAAGAAAGCTACGCTAATTACTAGAAATTCTGTTTAACTGAAAGCTATGATAATTGCTAAGGATGCTCCACAAGCTATGCTAAAAGTAGCTAAGCTGCACTAACTGCTAGAAATAGTAGATAAGAATAACCTATGCTGATTATGAAAATTTTAATGCAATAATAAGGCTCTAATTATAACTACAACCCTGCGGCCAATCCTCACTCTGCCAAGGATCCCTAAGAGAATTTGCATGTCCCTGGGCAACAATTTCAAACCTACTGACAGCTAAATGTAATCGATGCTCTACAGAAATTATATGTATGCGTATATACATATACTCAAACTAGAGTCATACTCTCTCCTACAGAGGTCACGGCTTACCTCTGAGCAGCTTTGCCTCCCTGCTCTGCCTGTTTCTGGTAAACACTGATTAAACCAAAAAACCCTAACTAATGCCAAAATTTTGCTATATACAGCAACCATCCATTCCCATTGGTAAGCATGTGCTAAAGTAAACGTGAAAAACTACTTGGAAGTTTTCCACGTACGTACAGACAGCTGAAGATGGCAGTGCAGTTAGAATTCAGGTTTGTGTCTTCCCTGAATTGTTAATGTACTTGAAATAGCTAAAAAAAACCCCTCCCAAACTAAAAAGTTAATTTCACTTGATTTGTTATAATACTTCCATATGTGGTTTTCCATTTATAGGGAAACAGTGCTAGGACATTCTTTATTCAAAGTAAGTATGATGAATTATAGAAATACAAATGAATTAAGTATTTCGAAGACAAAGCTGCCTTGGGGAAGCATAATTTGAAATAAAAATGTTAACTTTGAGCTGCATGCTAAAAATCATACCAGTTCCACCACTGGTAACAATTATGCATCCTGGAGTCGTCTTCAGCACTCAAACACAAACCTAGGGCAGACCTGTCTGCTGGTTAACAAACTACCACAGCCGAACTTACACAGTGGAAGAGTGACCAAAGGCTTACATCTTCTGCTTGAAAGAGCCATTTCAGTCACCATGGAACACGATTTGCCCTTTCCAGGATACAGTATAGTGCTTTCCCTTGAGCCTCTAAATGAGTGTCCAAAAGAGCTATATGGCACGCCATTAACATACTGCAAAATCTTTTGTGAACTCTAAGGTTCCATCCCCACCTTTCCCTTCTGCAACCACTAAGAAAGGTGGATCTGTCTTCTTTTGAAGCCTAAATCAACATGCAACCTCCCACTATATCTAAGTATGTGAGCCAAGGACAACTTTGAAGCTTCACAGAGCACTCTGGTTGGAGTCTGAGCCATATAGCAATGACCTCACCCAGATCTTGGTTATTTGAGAAAGAGACAAAGATATGTGGGTGAGAAGGGTCCTCATTTGAGACAGTGAAGAGCTCAGAAGGGGAAGACAGGCACCCCTCAATCTAGAAATGGCCATAAGGCACAGTGTTGAGTTTGCCAATAAAGGCTAAAATCTGTACTGCAGGGTCCAACAAACTCTGTCCATCACCTGCCAGACTTTGAAACTGCTCCACCCAAAAGAAATATGTGCTTCAGACACAAATTTACAAAACTAATTTTCAAACAAATTGAGCACTTCTGGATAAAAATGAGTTAAATAGTTCTGTTCACATGTAAGGAAGGACATTTTGCTAAAAAAGGACCTCAAACCCTAAGACAGACTCCATTTTGCTGCAGGGATAATATATCCCAAAATATCCCAAATGCAGGCATCTCTGGGCTTAAATTACACTCTTGACCATTTGAGAAGTGTCAGATCCTTCGATCTTGCAAAGAGATGCAAATCCATATGAAGTGATAGAATCAGCCTTTAAAAGATCATCCTGAAGCTGGAGAAAAAACAAGACACACAGAACATGTCTTGCATGCAAATAAAAGGTCCTCCCTTCAAAACTATCTGTCTTAAAGGACAGGTGCCTCAGACTTTGGCCACTTGACAAAGTAGTATTAGATCATTTAGACCAAGTTCGTGTTTCTTTCATCACAGTTTTCCATTTTCCAGCTTGATAGTACTTAATTCAAATAGTCCTGTTCAAGACACTAAAAAGAAAACTAAAAAGGTAAATAGCCAACAGGAATGAGCAAGATACTAGCACTGCCTGAGGCACTTCTGCTGTGAGGGAACTAATTAGCTTAAGGATGACCAGATGAACCCAGCAAGGGAAGCACTAAGTCCCCAGGTAAAAGATCTGGAAGGTGTAAGATATTAAGAGGTCAGACCTATCAATTTAACAGCACAAATGTAAAGAAATAAAACTTGAATCAACAACTCAGCAACAGAAAATCTTGCTACAAATATTTGTCTGAAAATTAAATTTCAGCCTAAAATTGCAGTCACACTAAAAGTCTTTCTGCAAATACTTGTCTGAACATTTAGTTTCAGCCTAAAATTACAGTCACACTGAGAATTTAATTCTGTTAATATTATGGGACTTAGGAACTTCAAATTCATTCATCTTTTGATTTTTGGAGGGAGAGTGGGACAGGAGGAAAGAAGAAGTACAGAGCTACATCGCCATCCTTTTAAAACAAGTAAGCAAAAAGTGCAACCAAAAAAACCCCAAAAAGATTAAAAGAGGAATAAATAAGAAAAACACTGCAACCACTGTAAAATGAAATAACAACTCATTCATTTCTAAATGGCAGGAATTCTGAGGGGTGCACAGAATCTATCAGGGACTTGTTATTGCAGACATGTTTGCATGAATCGTGCTTAGTTGCTGATGGAAGTACAACACTATAAAGCTCCAATACATGTCAGGAAGACCTCAGAAGCAGTGAGCCCATCAGTTTCTCATCATGGTCAGCCTTGCTGCTCTATCTCTCTGTCACTGAGATCTAATTTTTCACCAGCCTAACATTTCTACCAGTTTCTAACATTTGTAGTGGCCTCTGCAACCTGCTCAGAGCAGCCCAAGGAAAACAAGAAAAGAGGGCCCTTCAGGCAGTTGCTGCCAAGAAGCTGTAAGATGTGTAACAGCCCTGTACAAATCACTTCAAGTCCGTCAAAGCAGATCCAGACAGCTTAACTTGCATGATCACACTGTGTTCCCTGGTGCTGTTATATTGCATACCATAATAGAAGTCACTGACACGAGCAGGGCACGCTACCCTTCCTTACATTATATAGTACAGCATATTGCCAGATCAGGCATGACAGCTGCCTCCTCCTGCTAGGAAGCAGCACTTTTATCATGGGAGATTTTGCCTGTGCTCATCTGCCTATTGATAGCACTCCCAGGAGAGAAGGGCATCACCAGCAGTGCTTGGCAGAGTTCTGCAGGGATACCAGCACCGGCCACTTCTGACCAAGCAGGAGCCCTCCAGCCAAAGCAGCCACCAAGGATTACACGAAAAGGTTCAAGGGAAACAAGTTCACACTCTTTGAAACAGGCTGAGGATGGTAGACCCTGTTAGGCAGTGGCTGCATCTCTGAGGGGTCAGGGCTGCAGCCAGTGCTCCCTCTCACTCCTCCCAGCCAGAGCACAAGTTACAGGTCACCGGGGGCAATCACAGGAGAGTGGCTGCAGGAAGGCATCAGTGCTCAGAGGCTCTCGCACAGGAGGCCTGGGGGATGCACAGCTCCCTGAAATGTGGGTCAGGACATGCAGAAGGGTCCCAGTGGGCACCTTCTAGGCTGGGTATCCTTTCAAGAATGCTGCTGCTGCAGCACAGACTCTTGTGGTTAATTTCAAGGAAGCATTAAAGGGCCTTGAGTGTAAAAGACACCATAAAGTATAACAACACAACAGACACCTATTCCCTGAAATACACTTTCATAACATTTTCATGTCATTTGCATGCTCTTATGTGATGGTATGTGAATGAAGATATTTTGCACTGATTTTGCTAAGAATTGTGCCATTGGATTAATAGCAATAATATCAAAGTAATTAAACTGATTTTTATCACAAATTTATTGACTAAGGTTGTTAGGGGATTAGACACAAGTTTAAGTCATTTAGGGAAAAAAAAATCTTAACTTCTGTTTAGAAACAGGTTCAGGTAGAAAAAATCTTTCACTTCAGGAATGCTGGAAAAATTTGGGTCAGGCTGTTATTAAAGTAATTTTTGTTCCTTCATCATCTCAGCATCTTAAAAGGGTAAAAGCTAATATATTGCTGAAGATAACAGATGTTGGAAAGGCCTATATTTTTTGTAAATAGCATATTGTTTTACACTGTACAAGCACCAGGTCTTTACTTTGGTGATTCACATCCTTATGGAGATAAATAGTTTTAATTATTGCGTCATATATGGGGTTTTTTTATATTCCAGGAAGCACATCAGTGTATATTTCATTGAATGAAATTGTGAATTTGTTCAAATGTTGGAAAAGAGAATCATAGAATCATTTAGGTTGGAAAAGACCTTTAAGATCATTGAGTCCCACTGTAAACAAAACACTGACAAGTCCATCACTAAACTATGTCCCTAAATGTCGTATTTATATGTGTTGAGATAGTCACAGCACTTGCCTACTGATTAGCTTAACTTTACCTGTTTGAGGGTTATTTAATCTCTCTACTGACAAGAGGGGAGTCAAGGGAAAATTTGTCAGCAAAATGTGATGTGAATGAAAACAACTCTGTGTGCCAAACACTGTGCAGCTCTCTGAATTCAGGCAGAGAGTTCATTTGAGCAGAAGCTGTGCATTGGGGATTAGGCTGCTTTTGTTAGAAATGCTCATAAAGCAGAACTGTCCTCAAATGGCAACAAAATTGAAATTAGGCACGGTGAGAAGATCAAACATCTGTATCTGAAGAAATAGCTAATGGTATTGTTTCTATTCTTCATGATTTGAAGTCTAATATATTCCACGAATTTGCCTTTACGAGAATGAAACACTGACTAAAAACTTCAAGGGTAGAGGAATCTAGACAGGAAAGAAAAACATCCATAATGAAACAAAGCAGGAACTCCTTTAATAAAATTAGCAATCTAGAGCTAATGTGTACACGTAGTCTCTGTGCATCTATATGCTGATGTGCATGTATGCCTGTTTTCCCAATGTCTCCACTGATTATAGAGAAATCACATGAAGGAAAACAAAAATCAAAAAGCGAATGAAGGACAATGGATGATCTTTTTTCAGTTTGACACCTTGAGTGTAATGGGATTTGGGGAAATAAATCCTGGCTTTGATGCTACATTCAGTTTTCTGAACAGCATAATTTCTTCTAAATGCTCAGTTAAGTAACCAGAGCAGATACTTATTTTGTTTAATCCCAGCTACAAATTATTGTTTAGGTTCCTGCAAGGGTTGTGAGGGAAAATATTTCTGCACCCTATAGCCAGGAGGAAAAAAAAGAAGCAACAACACAATATTAGTAATTGAGAAATTTCTTACAATTTTTCTTCATGTAAAGCTGGAAGTATAAAATACATTTGAGTCTCTGTCTCATTACATATCTTAGATCAAGTCAAACCAATGTAATAGGAATTGTTTGTCCAACGTGGCTGTGAGTTCTCATTGCTTGCATTGAAGATCAGCTCTCATGCACTGGCATAACAAGTTGTGTTTTCACTGGACATGGTGTTAGGTTTTAGTGATGTATTCATCAGTTCTCGAGGCAAGTTAAACAACAGACCATTGCAGCTTACTTACAACCAATGAGCCAAAGTTTCTACAGCTGTCCCTATATGAACTATCAAAATAAACAGAATAAGCACCATGAAGAACACAGAGGTTTTCAGGTTTCTTCTTTGTTCTGAAAAACTAAAATTGTTCAATGCTTGCATTGCAAACAAGGGTTAAAGTATTAGTGCTGAGTCTGGTCCGTTGAGTACAAAAAGTGGTGCTAGACATGCATTCCTGTTTGACTTTAAATCTTAGAGATCCACTCCAAATTTTTTGTTGTAAAATCTGGTCTCTTTAATGGCACCTGATGTTTGTGTGTGGTGGGCCTTGGCTGTCTGTCAAGTGCCAACCCAACTGCTCTCATTCCCCCGCCTCAGCAAGACAGAGGGAGAAAATAAGATGGAAATGTTCATAGGTCAAGATAAGATCAGGGAGATCACTCACCAATTACCATCACAGGCAAAACAGACTTGACCTGAGGAAATTAATTTAATTTTATTATAAATTAATAGCAAAGTAGGATGGTGAGAAATAAACAAAACTAAAACCACCCTCACCAACCCTCTTCCTTCCCAGGCTCAACTTCACTCCTGAGTCTTCCATCTCCTCCATTTTTTTTTGCCCTTTCTTAAATATTTTATCCCAAAGGCACCACCACATTGGCCAATTTTCATTCATGCATCATCTGGTACTTTCAAACAAGCAGTGTGAAGTATGTCACTACAACATTATTAAAGCAGCAGTGTATTTTTTAGCTGACAAGCTCTAACCTATTGGACCTATGTGCACCACACAGTGCTCCTGTGAGTAAAGAAGTAATGTTTGCAGGGACAGAATTTTGACTGATATGTGCAACAGACTGCACATGCCAATGCATCTGATCCTCAAAAAACGTCACCAAGCACTAGTACCTGTCCCAAGTGTTGTGTATCCCCTTCTACCACACATTTGGTCTAAGAAAAATGTTGTCAATTTGTTCTTTTATACATAGGTCTAGTCTGAGGAACAGGAGGAGACAGACTTTGTCAGCATCTATTGACAAATTAGAAAAAGGCAAATGATAAGGGCACATAGAGAAGCGTTTAGCTTGTCTAGCTAACACTTTTAAGTCTGAATGACACTTTGGTTCTGGGCCAGTAATTTTTTATATTACTTAGCAGGCAGTGCTAGATGCATGCTTGTGTCAGAAAGTTGGGGGCTGCAATATATTTAAAAAATATATATCTCTAGGGAAAAACTGTTGTCTTTTTTTTCTTTTTTCTATTTAGAGAAACAAAGAGAACCAAATAGTTTGAATTAATCTGTTCACTCTGAGACTTCCCCGAAAAGAGATTAGATCTTGTCAAAACTTGACAAAATGTTTTGGATAGTTGTTTGTGGTTTTTTTCCCCCACAGAATTACACTGTTCCATCAGGGGTACAATGTCTCACAGGGATATATCAATTTCAATGGAAAGGTTTCTGTGTGGCACACTTTTGTCACTTGTGGTCCATTTTTGTTATTTCCGAAAGAAGATGCCAAAAAAAAAAAAAATCTTTCTGAAAACAGACACTTTCACACAATTTCATTTGTGATGTTTATATGAGGGGGTTGGATCTGTTCCAGCGCAGAGCAGAAACACACGGCAAAATGAACTTGTCATTGTTCAGAAAGTTCAACTTGGAAATCATAGGTCTGTGTCAGCATGGCACTTGTGTGGCTGGGCATCAACACAAGCACCTATTTATTTGCATGCACCATGGCAGATTCTTGATCTCCTTTTAGACCACATTAATTTAGAAACAAGCATATAAAGACCTTCCTTCTGAGGCTTTTAGTTAAAAGGCTGTAGTTGTTCTGACCATTTCCATGTGGCCCAGGCAACAGTAAAGAGCGATGCTCTAGAAATGTAGGCTGTATTTTCGTATTTCACCATCGAACAGTGGATGTAGACTCTTGCATCTGGGATCTTTATCCAGACCACGTCTGCGCTACATGAGTCTGTCAGATTAAGGTATATGAAACTAACGTCAGCTGCTGCCCTCCTCTCTCAATTCTCTGACACTGGTGATTTCAGGCATTTTGTTGTACTAAACGCTACTCTTACAAAAGCCCACATTTCGGATGGAGATCACTGACTTGCCCAACCAACATATTACCAAAGAACTGCAATGCTGTGCTGAGCTGGTTACCAGCTGTCTCTTACAAGCATTTTGTGTTCAAAGGGCCTTCCCAAGAGAAAAAAAAAAAAACCAAACAAACAGATTCTTGCTGGTTACAGCCTTCTGTCACTGCCTACCATGTGACACAGAGCATAAAAACAGTTTAATTACAAAGGAATAGAAAGCTGTCAGAATTAACCCAAATCTGAGAATTCATGGATAAGAGCTGGACAAAGTGTCCTTGGACAACGTAAAGAAGCAGTGACAAGAATTAGGGAGAAAAAAGAAACTCAAGCCCAGCAGTGAAGGTTCAACAGCTGGATTCTAGAGTAAAGGATTGCTCAGCACCTTGTCTCGCACATCATAGAAATCCAACTAGTCCAAACAAGTAGGAGCTCTAGTTGCAAATCTATCTGGAGTAGATTTCTATCCACCACTCATTTCAAGTTTTCATATATTCTTTTCTTGTATTGGACTCTTAAAAAAAAAAAGGAACTTTGCCTGATGAGAAATAGCCACAGTGGTGGTAGTTTCAGAAATATCCATGCATGCTTCCCATGCAGTAATATTTTGCTAATGCTTTTTCCAGGACTTATAGTACCTATAATTTTTACTTTCCACATTCTTCCCATGTAGTTACAGGTTTGAGAAGCATAACAGATGGAAGAAACATGAAATAACTGTTTCTTACTGAATTTCCAGTGCACTTGATACATTAGATTTATTCCACAGCACAACAGAAAACTGCTCACAGCAGCAATGTAAATTGGAAGGAGTTACTAAGGTGATGACTGTCATCATCCCAAACAGGGATGATCCTATTAGGGCTAATAATGAAAAGATTCAAGCAAATATATAATCAGTGCATGGAAGTAAGTTTCTCTAGGCTAAAAAAAAATCTCTAAAAGCCTCTTGCTAAAAACATCTCTAGCTCTGCTCCTAATGTACATTTTCTTTCTACATGCATTCCCAGGGCCCATGTGGACACAGAAGCCTGCAGCTTACATTCAAGATAACAGACAAACAGGAAATCAATGTAACATAGCTAAAAATAAGCAAATCTCCCGTTTGTGCTATTGTTGCTGCAGTGTTGCACTATTCACATGCAGAATGCACTGGGAACCAGTTGTCTCTAACCCCCTTCCTCTCCAAACAGGCCTTTCTTTTTCTTCCCTAGCAACCATTTAAGCATCACAAAGGCAGGAGATATACGAGCCTCCTGAATACAAGGGGTTCACACTCACGTTGCTGTGGCTAGACCCCAGCCATCACGGGCAGAAAGAGCCACGACAGCTGGGACAACACTTGGCGTGCGAAGGTCGGGCACGCTGTGTCACAGTCACTCTGTCTGCCGGCACACGCTACCGCAGTAATGGCTTCTTCTGTTTAGAAGCAGTTGGCAACTGTCAAGTGGTATTTATTTTCTTCACTCAGAAAATAGTGCCTTACTAATAAGAGCTTAGAGGTTTTTAGTACAACAGAGGAACAGGAAAAAAAACTACACCAAAACAAACTCAAACCCAGATATACAGCTGATGTAATCTACAACCTATTTTACCATGAAGGGTACCGCGGAAACAAAAGAAAACACAAATATTTAGTATGATTACGGAATAATCTTTTCTAGGGTTCATACATTATTAGAGGAAAAAGCAGACGTGCCTACTGAGAGAAGGATATGTCTGAGATTCCCTGGTAAGAATTACATCAATGCTCCATCTACTCCAATTTAGCATCAACTTAACTAAGGATGCAAGTGTTCTTGTTTTATTCACTTCCAGACACCTCAGAAAGACCGAAATAAAATAAATACTAAAACATCAGTAGATTTTGCACAAGCAGCCTGAATGCTCTGCAACTTTAAGACCTGAGAGGAGGGAGAAAGAAGAGTAGAAGAGAAGCTGGGAAAAGGACTCCTGCTTTGCTCTGTGGCACTGTACAGTAGGGAAGGAAGAAACTAATACCTAAAAGAAGGCATGAGTGCTGCTGCCTCTGGACTATTTGGCTTCTCGATGCACCACAGGGAGATCTGTTGGGTGGAAGCCTTTTGCCTGTGTTGAGGGATGAAAGGAGAGAAGTGACAATCCCTAACTCTCTGAAATTGTTCATGAGGAGGGTATCACAACAATGAAAGTTTCTGTATATTTTCTAGATTCTTTCTTACTTGCAAGATCGTCTAGTCCAAAATATTAACTTTTGTTGCTTTTTAAATCACTGATGAAGAGAGACTGGCACGAGTACCCAGTCTATCATATTGCACTGGGAACCACTTTCACAGGAGGAACAAATATTTGTCTGAACAGACAGGAATTGCTGTCTGAATTCTAAATAAATTTGAATGCTTTAATAAACAAACATTTCTAGCTTTCCTTCATCTTCATTGTCAAGGAAAGAAAAGTGTTTTGTTTTATATCCCCAAACTGAGTTTTTAGCTTTTAAGAAAATCTTTCAGAAATAGGTAATAGCATAAATAATTACAGAACATTTGTCTTAGGGGGAAAAAGATCAGTCTTAAAATTCAAACAAGACAACACATTAATATTTACAGAAGGAATATGGAAAGAGGGAAAGGGACAAGGATTACACAAGGGAGAGATTGAATGCCAATATAATGATTAGCTCTGTCCTTCTGCAGAGCAGCAGCAGATGCCTCAGCCCCTGCAGTTCTGCCTCTGGGAGAAGGCAGGAGAATCAGAAACTGGTAAGATGCAGCAATAATTTTATTTGCACACATTTACACCCATCTGAGGACAAAACCAGTCAAAGAAGACTTAAAGACTGTTCCTTTTAATAGTATTTTCATGTTAGACTCGTAAATGTGTGATGAAGGCACATTTTCTTCCGGAACAGACTGGTTAAAGGACTGATGCAGCAACTTCTTCTATTCGTAATCCTTCTGGCAAAAAACCACAGAAAAACTCAACACTAAACTGTTGTTTCACACAAAGACATTTAGTCTAAGATTAATAACTTACTCAGCTACTAGAAAAAGATGTTGTATTATTACTTCCCCTACCTAATATTATTGTACAACAAATATTGAACTGTTTCCAGAACATCATTTAATGGCAGGCTCTAGCAGACACAATATATTTTATTAACAATATGTTTCCAGGTTTGAATAGAAGCTTTACAGTGAGAGAGTCACTATTTGGATGCTGAACATCAGCTGACACAATAAAACTCTGACTCAAAAAAAAAAAGGAAATAAATATATAAGGTGATAAAGTTATAAATCATTCAGAAAGGTGTTTGGCTTTAACTTTTGCCACTGCTTGGAACTTATTTAGCTATCAGTGCAAAAAAAGTAGCTCCACAGAATAGTTTCTTAAATCATCAATCTCAAATTTTCATTACCTGAAAATGAAAAAAAAATGTTTTTCAGAAAGAAAAGTCACAGACTCAAACAATAGCAAGACTGTCCCTAAAATATCTCTTTTTTCATGAAAAAAAGAAAAAAACCCATTTGTTTAGGCATTTCTAAACATTTCATCAAAATTTAATTTAAATATAAACAATTTTTTTCTTTTCTTCTGCTTTTCAAGTGGAAACGTTACCCAACTAATATGCAAATGTGTCTGTTCCTAAGCTTTCATTTAAAAGAACAAAACAGAATTTAAAATTTCATAAAATATTCTTTTTAGTATTTATCTTAAAAACTGTTTTACTATTCAAATTGACCACAGTCAAGCCAAAGGTTCTCTTGTTTCCAAAATATTCAAAGGTTATAGATGTCTATTGACCATTAATTTTATGTGGTTTTAAAATTAGACTAAAACTGCTCAACATTTTTGCCAATTCTTTTAGCACAATATGACATCTGCAATATTTGCTGAATGACAATTTTAGTCCGCACTCAATTTCTGCAAATGCAATGAGTATTCTTCCTCCATTTCAAGGATTGATTTTGCAAATGACACTTTAAGCACTCCAAGCACAATGGAATAAGTCAAAAATAAATCCTACAAGTGCAAGAGGCCAGTGCAGATGTGTATGAGTCTCGAATGAATTTCATTCCCCATGCTGACAGTCTTATCGTGTCCAATAAAATAAGGCCATTGAGACCACCACATTAGTAATATTAAGCTTCATCCTCTCCCCCAGCTGGAAGAGCATTCAGGTTTATGTAATGCATCTGTTTTATTTTCACCACAATTCTTTTGCATGGCTGGGCAATGCAGGCAGAAGTGATTGTCCACCCTTATCTCAAAGCAGACAGCCCCCTAGTAAGGATTTTAGGGGGTTCAAAAAACCTTTCACAGAACTGCAAGCCTGGGAGTTCCTAGTGCTCCCAATTTTCAGTTTGAGCATTGTGCCACATTTTTACTTGTGCCAGTGCTTTAGCTGTCCCTCCTAGTCTTTCACCTCTCAGACTACAGAAGCCAGACTTTGATTTAACCATATCAGATGCTGGAGGTAGCAGAGACTGTCACCACTCCTGGCGACACAAAGTGAGCAGGATGCCTTCTCCAGCTCAGTGCCACACATGGTGAATAAGTGCTGCTGAGTTTGTGCACAAGCAGGCAAGGTTCCTCACCATTTTATATCTCCTTGGGAATTTACAGTTAGTGCAGACCTACACTGCACAACAACGAGCAAGACATGGCACCACCACAAAGGAACCAACACCACCCCAGTCTGCAGGAGTCCCTGTGCAGCTGGGACATATGCTCACACTTTTAAAGAGATGCCTGGATGCAGATTCTTTGATTTGCTTTTGAATCCTTACTCACTGGATATAAAAGGTTGATTTACCATTCCCATAATTTTCTACCTAGTTTTATAATACTCAGAAGAAATGAGTTTAGAAGTTTCTAATGGGTTGGACACCTTCAAGCTCAATGTAGGAACTGGAGTGAGAGAAAGGGGCTGCAGGCAGAGCTCAGAGCCAGGGCTCAGTACTATCGAAGATTGTTTAATAGCCAAAGGCAAAAACACCCCGAAGGTCAGTGACGTTCCCCTCTCTATTTCCTGAAAGCAGATGGTGGAAGAGTTTGGAATTAATAGCCCTGCAGCGCCCAGCTTGGCACCAGCTCCCTGCAGAGATGATCAGCCTTTTCTGCTGACAGCCCGCGAGACAGCTCTCAATCCACGTGGCAGTATGTGTGCCCAAGAACCACCCCGCAAATAAAATCTGGGAACGTATATCACTGAAAGGCATCAAGTGCATTAAGAAAATCTGCTTTCTTGTTTACAGTAGATTTTACTGTGCAATTCTGTGGAAGTCACCGAAGCTTTTTTTGTTCGGCAATTCTAATAAAGAAATGTGCATATCAAATCAGGCCCGAAACAGTATTTTGCTCCACTGAGCAATGTAGCAACACAAAACATTGCTTTTGGTAAAAGGCCATCCTCTCCTCTCCTACACACACTTAAAATTAATTGTAAATGTCTATATTTAGATTCAAAAGCTAGTTCAAAATCTTTTCTCCTCATTAAAATGTGATAACATTTACTGCTACCTAAACATATCTTTACCACCCACAGAAAAATTCAAGACCTCTAAGGTTTTTCTTCGCTGTTGTCATCATAGTGATTGCCAATAATTAGATGCAAGAAAACTAATTAATGCCAGTCAACAAGATTTTTTGGGAAAAGTTTTGTCACTTCAATGTTCTTTTTTTGTTCTCCAAGATAATGTGTTCCCAAGTAAGGCTGAAAGATTTTGACCTGGAAGGAGACAGCTCAAAGACAGACTTGGTTATCTAAAGCCATGCCTGCCTTCTCATAAAACCTGGGTCCAGCACTACGGTAGAAATAGTTTAATCTTTCTCTGTTCATATGTGATTGAATTAAACCACTACCAGATTAAAATGACATTTCTGATGATAAACTTTATTATTTCTACTTACTTCCTGAAAACTTTGAAGGAGAACAAAAGTAAACCTGCAGCTGAAAAATAAGCCCCACAATGCTAAATTAAAGTTCAATCTACTCAGCTCATAAGGGAAGGATGAAAGGTGAATTGTCACTGAATTTAAATTATTATATATGGAAAATACTCAGAGGAAAATTACTTTCCAGTCTTGAAAACAAAGGCAAAGGATTCAACAGCTCTAAACAGAGCTTAGATGAACAAAACCTTAAAAAGATTAAATTTCCAGACAGTAAGAGAAATTAAACTTCTGCCTGTACTTGAGGCAGGGAAAAGAAATTAGAAAGGTGTCAGTCCCCAAGCCTGGTGACTCTCATTATCCACAGTGGTGATACAACTGGCCTTTAGGCAAAAATGACAGCAAAACCTGATGTGAATTCAAGGCTTATACTGAGGATTTTTTTTTTTTTTTTTTTAAGATTATCCCTCAGCAAAAAAAATCTATAAAAGGGTCTGTACGTTCAATTGTTCATTTACTTTTATAGAAATTTTTGTAGGGAGAATATAGGAGGTGATAAGCAGTCAAGCTATAATGCTACCAAGGGCAAGACCACATAAATCACATAAACTTTCATGTTGTATGCCATAAAATTAAACTTCGATAACAACTCATCCAGACTCACTCCTATCACAAGCATGTTCTAGGTAGGTTGGAAGTAGTCATCGTAAGCTAACAGCAGTAATTAAGAGGCTGTCTCTTTGAAGGAAATTTTATATTTTATGGAGTAGAAATGGATTGATTACATGAAAAAGTTTAGTTGAAGTATTCGTAGTGTTTTAGGAAGATGAATGGAGATACATTTATCCTAGGAGCCACCCATCTAGGTCACATAGCCCGCAGGAGAGTCCTCCTCTGCCACCCTCCTCTTACTTCCTCTGCTCCTTGAGAAAAAACAACCTCTGCTAACAGTCAGCAGCATTATCTGAGCATTCTGCCCAGCACATTCACCTGACATTTATGGTGTCGCTGTATTCTCCTGCACAAAAGAGCCTGATTTGTTCAACGAGTGGTACCTGCTCTGCTTTCATCAAAAGAAAGATGCACTGAACACTGTGGGAGTTAGGAAAGTCCAAAGCAAGGTGTCTGCACTCTCTGTTCCAGAAAATATTTTTAGTTAAAGAACAGTGAAGAGCAATGAGCAGAAATTCAAGACCTACCTGTGATCTAGCTTGAAGTCTCCCAGGTCTACACACAGAGAGTTCAACTTTCTCAGATTTCTCATCTTCCAGCTGCTGCTTCTTCTGCACCATGCCTCTCCACAGCCTGCAGAATGCCCTATTTCACAGTGCTGCCACTACTTTGTACTCTCCACCTGACTTCCAGTGCTGGCACATTTTGGAAATAAAAGCCAGGAGAGGCAGTAGACTCCAAAAATGGGATAATATGCAAACTTCAGTGTCCAACAGAGATGCAGCATAATTTTTTTTTTTATTTTTGTCTCCAGACAAAGACTACTGGAGAAAAATCCATATAGTACTCAGTTTGGGGGGTATTTTAGTTCTCTAAACACTACCACCCAAAAAATGCAATTACAAAGAAATCTCAGTAATAGCAAAAACTACTCCTGAAATCATGGTTAAAAATTGAGTATCTTCAGGGCTTGAAAAACAAAACCAACCCTAAAAAAAAAATTTTAAAAAACATACTTTTCAAAACAATCCAGGCATCTACTCTGCATGTCAGTTGCAATCCACTACTAATACATCAGAGCAGTCCTTCTCTCTCTAGCACACAAGCCAAGCACTCTCCAGGCCTCCTGACAGCACTAATCCCAAGGGCTCTGGCCCACCTAAACTGAAATACTAGTAAAAGATCAAAGTCAGACCTTAGAAACTCATGAGGAGTTTCTGCTCGTGAGGAATCTTGCATGCCCAACAGGACTATTTCACAGCCCTTTGTGGAACAGTAGTTCTGATTAGGAATATTAGAGAAACCAAAAAAATCTAGTTATACTTAGGATTCTTAGTGTCAAAAATGATTTTTTATCCAAGATTATTTGTATCATCATTAGTCTGCTGAATTATTTCATATGTGACATATTTAAATATGCTGTTTTAGCAAATAAAAAGAACTAGAAAATTAAATAAAGAAACCTACATCCTTTTAAGTTCCCCTCTTCCTTTTATAATTTATCTGAAGAATTCTTGGTTGAGCATCTCCTCAGATTTTCATAAAGTCCATTGCACAGTCTATTGCAAGCTCTGTGAAGTACTTCTCTCTCATTTCCTAACCTACTGTTATAAAAACAAAAGAAGAAAAATGCCACAATCCTCACATGCAATTAACAAGATAAACCCCCATCAAGAATTTGCAGGTTAAAGCTGGTTCTATAAATACAGCTTTAACACACATCCAGAATACCTTCCCCTGAACTTCCAGAGGAAAAAAACAATCAGCATCTCAGTGGAAAGAATAGGATGTGAAGTTTTAGGAGGCTGTTTTGTTTCTGGATTTTTTTTAATTGAAAACTTGGTTTATCAGAGTAAAGCAGGCATTAACCTTGGTGGGATGGCTACTGTGACTCCAGAGTAGCCCCTCCCCACAGGAGTCAACTATCAAAGCTGTCTGTGAGAAGCTGTCAAAAACTCTGTGCCATTCCTACTGGGACTACAACTAAAAATACCAGCCCAAATTAGCAGTGTGCAAAGACAGTCATCAAGCACCTTAACACCTTCCTGACAGAACACATGCAGAGCTTCTACTCAAATTTTATTACCGTGTACCTGAACCAGGTATCTGTATTGAACCGCAGCAATCCAAACTATTTTTAGGCTACTGCTGGGAAAAACAAAAAAACAGCAAAACAACAGCAAAAGTACTAAAAGGAGCCTATTCCAAGAGTTCCTCTGTCTTTCATACAACCATGGAATAGCTACAAGTAGCATATTTATGTGATTTACTTTATCGGCATATGCGATATCCTTTAGAAAAGGTAAGTTTTTGAGACACTAAGCTCTGCTGCACTGTCTTCAACTCCACAAACTCTTTTCACCTTCCTATTTACCAACTGACACTATGGAAAACATAAACTATATGTAGTCATAAAACTACTTATATTTCCTTCCACAGCCACAGTTGCTCCTGTATCACTGCTTGTTTTTAACTTCCAAAATCGAAGTCTTCATTTACAGCATGATTTTAATAAGCAGAGCTGGTGCAGGTATCTGATTCAGAATTGCTCAGGACACCTGATGGCCAATAATTTATAGTTATTAGTGACACTGTTTCACCTTACTAGTTAGTTGGTTTTGCTTTTTTTCCCTTGAGCCCATTTGTGTCAAAGCAATGTCGCACAGGAATGAAGCAGCTTGGGATTTTGCTAATTCAGAGGATGCTGGTGTTTGGCTGGGGTAGGAGAACGGAACAGCTATTCACTGTGCTTCTGGCCACCGGGAGATACCACTTCTGTGACATGAAATTACCTGACTGCTTTAACTGCCCTTTTTTCTGGGTTTAGCAGGGTCAGCTCTGCCTCCAACCCTACCCCTTCCCCTTCCACCTTCCATCAAATGGACACACATCTAGACCTCTAACTGTGACCCTTATCCGTAAATATCCTTTTATTTCCTTTCATTGTTTTAATGTCACTGTACATCTCCTTGCCTTCAGGTAATGCCAATGTCATTTCAATGCTGTTTTCAGTGCCACTCTTGGTGTTGGAAGCTGAGCCATGCAGGTGGCCGAGCATCCCCACCCTCATTTTTCCAGTACAACCAACAGCTTCATGGATTTGCAGAGGAGAAGTGAGCAGCAGCAAATTCCCCATACACTAAATGTCCCCTCCTCCAGCTGTGCTGCTGCTGCTCCTCTGCTGCCTGTCAGCAGCCAGCACTCAGATGAAGACTAGACATTCATTTTAAAAAAATCAAATATAAGTATTAAAAACTCCAGTTCCCCTTCAAATATAAATGAATTCAATTATTCACTGAATCGCCTCAGAGGGTTGTCTGGTTCTACACATTTCAGGATAGAAGACGGTAAGTGTTACACTATTTTGTGGCATTTTGTCCCTTCCTTATCCTTCAAATCTTCTAGCTGGCAGCTAACTCACATTCAATAGAGATAAGAAGAGGAAGGGAGTAATCACCATGCTTGTTGTCTGCTCTTTATTTCAAAGTTTTGTGGAACATTGTCTCTTACAACGCTCCTCAGGTGAAGATCTGCAAGACTCTGACAAACTGCTTTGCTCACAGAGCCATGGGCTGCCTGTGCTAGCAATGCCTCCAGCCACCAGCACCAGCTCCTTCTCCTCTCCGTGCAGGGGCTGGCTCATCAAGGGAGGGTAAAAAGATCTTTATCCTTCTGCAGAGGCAGCACATCAGCTGCTGCTGCGACCCTGCAGTGTGGAACACGTGCCCCACACGGACTGTGAGGCTCTCAGCAGTCTCTGCCATCACAGCAGCAAATGCAGCACCAAAACTGCACATTCCTGTGTGAAAAACTGTACATTAGCATTTCAGCTAATCAATCGTGTACTGATTTAGTTACAAATTTTCAGGTGTAAGGGATTCTATATTCAGACCCTCTCAGTGCAGGTACCAGTGCTAAAGGCTTTGCTTTAGCTGTGGTAGAAACGCTCATCAGGCTGTTGTAGTATAGCTCAAGATTTTGGCATTCAAACAGAAAGGACGGAATGGTTACTGTACTTAGCAGTCCATCAATAAGCTGCAATCTAATTTAAAGTGACATTTTTACAGTTCTTGCAGAAACATGAAAATTAGAGGGTCAGCTTCTCTAATAAAATATGACAGGGGTTTTTAATACGACATTTTTCTTTTTTATATTCTTATTAGAAATAATTAGAAATTTAATTAACAATTGATGATCAGACCCACTGATGAAGCCATTACTAGCCACATATAAAACAGGCTAAAAAAGGCCTAAGGCTAAAACAGTCCCTAAAACTAAACTTACGTTAAGGCAAAAATCCTACTGACAAAGTTCTCAACTTGAGTTGAAGATATCCTTCTTTGTAACAGGGTAGCACTGACTTCCACAAATACTTCTGGCCTTATACTTCCTGGGTAGAGTGTTAGGTCTCTTGCAGTCTAATCTTCCCTGTGAGCGTCTTCTACTCTCTGGTTGAAAAGGAACCACTAGAGTTAAAAATACTTCAAAGTATCTGACTTCATTCTGAAGTTCTGTCTTTACCTAGCAGTGAGAGTTGTCTCTCATCTACCATGTGTAAAAATCAGGATCTAAATAAATAAACCTTCTTATTTGAGAAAAACATCACAACACCAGCAATGGCTGTACGACAATAATGACTCAAGTGACAATTTAACAAAATACTATTAATTTTTCACTCAGTTACCGGTTTGCAGTAGTCTGGGATGGCTGCTTAGGCCAAATGAAGTCCTTCTACCCAGAACAGTAAAGTTCCCAGAGACTGATAGAAAATATCTTTTTCTGGATTATCACTGCCCCAGGCTTTCATATCTGAGCCTCCTTCTAAAAGGAATATCAACCCAACAGCAAATCTCCTTGGAGAAGAAAAAAAGAAAGACGATTATTTCTCTGCTATTCAGAATGAGAGAGAAGCTTCAGCGGACACAGGAACAATTCACTCAGGCTTGTATATCATTTTGAAAAAATAAACCTCATGCTTTGATCACGAGAAGTACACCACTCACTCAAAAACTTGCCTGCAGTTAGGAACTTAAAACGTAATTTTTAATAACTGAAGTGCACAGAAGTGAGCACGAGACTCTCAAGGCAAAGGAGAATAAATCAATAAAGATATCAACAGCCAGCCCTCCTTGCCCTCCATTCCTGGTACCATCAATCCGCCCCAGATGGATTACAGAGATATCCTCCTGCATGGCCTTCTTAGCACAAGGAAGGATGTTACAAGGGTAGCTCATCCCCCATTTTTCTGTGGGTAGGGGATTTCAGGGATGGGTGGTCATTATCATATGTGCAACGTGATAAGACCTCCACCAGCACAATTTCCACACCCACACAAAGTCTGTCCCAAACAGACAAACATAGGGGATACTAAAGGAAAACAGGGAGAACTCTCCTTTCACTACAGGAAAATATCTGGCATGGACTATTATATGTGCCTCGTCTATTACCACTCAAAACCACATTACTTCATCTCTTGATTGATTATCACAGTGGCAGGAATACATCACAAGGTACCACAAAAAAAGTTGGAGTGATCCTTGACTCCCCATAGGGTACCTTCAGGAAAACTGGCCACAGAACCTACAGATCTGCATCAGAAGGGATCAGGTTCTGGATTTATACTCTATTTTAGCTTTCTGTGCTCTTAAACTTCTACAGAGGTGGGGAACACCAATAAATTATGACTCAGTAAATAAGCCAGCAACTCATAATGTGGAACCACTGAAATTCTGGAGTTCTGCACACACGCCCCATTTCTTTTCCTAGGTTAGCAATCACATACTCTGAGTGTAGGAATGCCAACACTGGAAAAGGCATTAGGTGCCAATTTCTTTAGAATACAAGATCATTTAAAGTTCAGATCTAGCATTAGTCTTGAATAGTATGTTAGGGTCAGTTACCTACCTTTTCTGTTTTTTACAGCTCTAGGCCTATAAAACCTCTGGCTTACCACAGGCAAGGAAGATGACCATGACTGTTTTCTTCCATATGTGTATTTTAACCTGGCAGGGACACTCAGCAGGCAATGACACTATAAAATTATACAAAACTATTTTCATGCCAGTCTCCTTTGGAAGGAAACACTATATTTCTATGAAGAAACATGAAACATAGCCACTTATAAAACAATTTCAAATACCGACTATCAATCTGATGCAAAACCAAACTAGCAACCCTTGATTAATCTCAGATTATGGATCCTACTGCCTAGAGCTCCAGGTGTTTGATCTACCCATTCAAAGTTCGCTTTGCATTTTGTCACTTGGCTCAGGCATATCAGTCTGCACTGAACCATGCCTGACACGTTCTAAGGGAAAATAGTATATTAGTAACATCCACTTCCCCTCCTCCACTGATTAAAAAACTGGTTTGTCCCTTCATGGTCTGCATGGTGACGTTGAGTGCTTCCCAGAACATTTCTTGCAACGCCACCAGAATTTGAGGACATAATTCCCAACTGTAAATAGAAACTATATCATTTTGGGAAGTGGAGATAGAGTTGAGGACACTAACCATATTGATTTTTGTTGTGTTTATCTGTCTCTTTATATCTCTGCAAATCCCTAGTGTTTCTGATATTACTTTCCAATGGTGCATTTTTCCTGTTTCCCACTGAATTAAATGTCAGCAGATGACAACTTAGTCTTTGTTGTTGCCATTTGGTAATTTAACTGCATTAAATAGGGAACAGAATCTGATTGCAGAATTTTTTTGCACTAGCTCTGTGTTATCTTAACATCTTTTTTGCCGTCTTACTATGTTGAAGATCAAAAGCATAAATGGTAAACCTGTTATCAGCCTATAGTTCAGCACTAACCACTTAAACTGATTCAGCAACTTTGCAAAGATGACAGGTAAAACTTCTATAAGAATCACAGTTTTGGCAAACATGATTAACTGCTTAGATTTAAGGGGTTTTGATAAGATTATCTCAGAGAAATATGAATAAACAGTCCAGCACATTATGCAGAATCATGGAATCATTTAGGTTGGAAAAGATATTTAAGATCATCAAGTCCAAGAATTACCCACTATATACTATACTATTCCCACCAATATAAACTAATTTCTGCCTATTTTCTTGTACAAGACCAACTTTTTTGTCCTGTGCTGCCAACTCTTCTGTTTATTTTGGTCTATGCCTTTGGTGCATAAACCATGCATAGAGCTGGTTCAGCCTCCCTGTTCACTTTGAAACTAAATATCTCAGTTCTACTCTTCTATTCTTTTTAGCCCCTAAATCCATTTATACTGTATTTCCAGATATCCTATAGGAATATTTTCATAAAGACTAGGAGAGCCACAGAACCTTAAAAGGGGAGTTATGTTGCCTCTGGTGGTTTTTTAACCACCATTTCCTCACCTGGGAAATGTGTCACACATTTCACAGGGGATGCAGACTGTTCTGGAGGACTCTCATGAGAATCCAGGTGAGTGAATAGGCTGGTGGGGGAACATGGCCTGAGATCAGCCCTAAGCGCAGGAAACAACCTATATCGATTCACCATTAAAAGAATTTAATGAAAACGACCATAAACTGGCAAAGAAAACATACACATTTCAGCATTGTTGACTACCCTAACAGTTTATAGGAGCTGTTCTAGATCTTGAGTAGCTCTGAGAATTAGGCCCAATACATAAGCGAAGCAAATTTTTAACACCTATAGGAAACCACAAGCCCCAAATGCTAATGTTTGCAAGTAAAACAGAAGATTCAATGGCTAAAAATTTAAATGTTTGCTAGTAAGCCACATGCCTTAAGACTTTATCAAGGCACTGTCAAATCAAAGAAAATCACGTTTGCATGAAGTTGTCACCCGTCACCTTAGATATTCATTTTTATTTACTGGAGCTTCATCTCTTGTGCAATGAGTGACTCAGGCTGCTCCAGGTTCCAGCATCTTTCACAGTAATGGGTTCACTAAAGCTGTAGCACTGCTCTTGGCTTCTGCTCAGCAGTTGGCCTGAGGTTACAAACTGTACTGTTTATTGAGCCTCATTAAAACCACTGTCATGTGGAATCAGCTTAGCTTGGCTTTAAGAAAATGTAGAATTGCCTAAACGTGCAATTCTTTTTGAAGTCAGAATGCTAAGTTTGTACCATATTCCAGTGATTCTAAAAATGATTCTAATCCTATTCCATGAGCAATAAATGGTCACATGTGTTTGCTGATTTAAAACCTGACTCTGCAAAGGTAGTAATTATACTAAAATACTTTGAAGTTGGCTTGCAATTGATGTTGCAACACAATATTTATCTAAGTAACAAAACTCAAATCTCAATCATGCAGGAGTTGTAAATGCATAGTATGTGTCCAATACTTTTGGCATGAAAGCAAAGAAGTATTTTAAATTTCATATTTAATGTTCAGTTTCTCTAGTCTGGTCCAGAATATTTATTGAGCTGTTATCTCACATGCTGTAAAGCAGTGACGAAGTGGGTTCTGCATGAGTGCTATTAAATACCCTCAATGTGCCATTACAACTGGTAGCCTTTTTGTAAAACAAGACCTTAGCAGCTTGTGATATATTGTATAGTAATTGATATAACAAGCCTGTGATATATTATCAGAGTGCTCCTGCTCCAGAAGTGGAGCTGGCTTCTTGAAGATACTGAGGAGAAAAAGACCTTCCCCTAATATGTTTGTACATTCCCTTAGAACTATTTTGTTGGTCCATCTGGAAAGGAATTGTTAGAAGGTAAGTATGACAGAAAGGGGAATTTAAGCAATCATTATAAACATGGAACATGGCTAACAGTTCTAAAGTGGCAGAGAGACAGGTTTAATAGACCTTTCTAAGCCTTTTTGCTATCATAAATTGTGATAAAAAACAAAAGAGAAAGAATGAAGTCAAGCTACAATAAGGAGATAATTCTGAGCACTAACATCAATTAAGAAAAGAAATCATCCAGGAATTGAACTTGCTTCTGCTAACATCAGCAGAAAAATCCTTGGCAAATTTGTAAGATGACATCCAATGCAGGAAAATGAAAAGCTCCCTTATCAAACTAGATGCTGCAGTAATTTCCTCTGGGAATGAGGCTCTTTTTTTCTCAAGTTATTCCTATCATAAACAATATTTAAATGAACTTTCACCTACACAGAGAATGGACTTCCCTCTCTTGTGTTACCCAAAACTGTTCAGAGCTGGGACTTAGCACTAACTTATGTAACTTATAGATGACTGTCTAATCTCATGACCAGAAAGCCCACTGTTAACTCACTGGGCAATGCCTGTGAAGAGAGAATGGGGACCACAAAGAGGAATAAAGATATATTTGGTATCCTTGGGGTATAGCCACTCGGAAGCGTTGCCATATTCTCATGGACCCAAATTACCTCCATAACTTGTCAATCCATCTCCTTCATATTCCTTCTTTGAATTCTCTTCACTTTATCATTTTTCATGTTCTTCCCTGTACCTTTCAGAGAATTGCTCTACACTCTTAAACATACATGGAAAGAAGACTACTAAACATATATGTCCTTCAGAAAAAAGTCAGACATATGAATTTCATCTTGTATATAGAATACTTGATTACTTATACATTTTTATGTGACTGTTTTAAGTCCAGACATAAAATGGGAGCAAGGCTGTGAAAATTCTCCGCTAGCTTGCTCACAGGAGAAAATGTAGTGGTTTCTTTCTCCTTTTATTCTGAGTTACTTTTTTTTTTTTTTTTAATTACAAAGTGAATTTAAGACTCAATAGTGCATCAAGAATTAGCTCTTCCAATGTGACATTAAATTTAATCCAGTATTTTTCTGACTGCTTAAATTTAATGCCATTATGGTTCTTAGCTGTAAATCATACTCTCAAGTAATCATGGTTTGCAACCACAAAATAACCAGATCAATTCAAGTATACTTTCTCCAGATGAAAATCAGAACCTAGAAGAAGAAGTGAGTCCAGCATGGCTTTTTGTCCTCCACTAACCCAGCAGGCCAGAAAGAGCTGCAAGAAAATAAATGCAAAACTCTTCAGCATCACATTTGATATAATGATATCAATCTGGTCTTTTTTCTTTTCCTGTTTGAAAAGTTATGCAAATTTCTTTTCATCGCTCTATCACTACGATCATTTCAAGTGAACAGTAATCTGATAGTCTGTTTTATAGCCTCTTTGGAATATTCTTGAAAGTCTAGGCTTTCTTTTTTTGTTACTATATCAAAAGTGGCTATTATTAAACTCTAAAAGAGAGTTTAAAAGTCAGTAATTTTAATGAAAGAAATCAAGAAAACTGGAACAAACCCACTCCACCTCACTGTGACATATAAAAGCAACACATTTAAAAGAATTGGCAATTTAAAAAAAAACAAGTTATGGAGATGGCTATGCAGGAAATGGTAATAAAGCAAGACTTTAGCACTGAAAACCTCAACTCTCTTTTCATTAGCGCCATGAAGCAAAGGTTAAAGTATTGTTTAACAACAACAACAACAAAAAAATCAGGAAGAAACCCAAAAACTCTTCTATTACATGAAGGAGTTCTATGCTGAAGTAAAAAGGCACACCCTCTTTATGACCCAAGAAAAACTAAAACAAAACTAAAGAGGCAAAAATAGCAATACATGTCTTCATCTTGTGAGTAAATTTTCATTCAGTTGTACTTAAACACCTCACACAGAAGTATGGATTATTACGTTTTGATTGTGGTCCATTATTATGGCAGACGAAATGTCAGCTGATGTGACTCATTGGACCTTCATCTAACAAGCTTTTCCTTCACTAAAGAAACGGGAAGTGGATGGAGTGATGGACTGTAACTATGATGTCTGCAGTCTCCTTTTTGCTTGGCCATGACTTCAGAAGTAAGCTTGGCAGATCACGGTGTTTTTAGAATGGTGGATCACTTCTGGCCACTTTTTTCTAGCATAAGTTGTGTGATTTAGCCCCATCATATAACAAGAACTAAAACACCACAAAAAACAGTGTAGAAAACCACTGTGAGAACAGGGGTCCTATTACTGACAAGCAGCCAGCACCCATGAGCAAAACCCAAGGACAGCTTCTTCCAGACTGCTGTCAGTCAGCAGTTTCATTCCCTGATCAATAAGGATTTTTCTGGTAATCCTTATAAAAAACAACACACTGTCTTAACAAAGTCCTTAGTGTTTCATTACCGCTGAGTAATGTGAAGGCCTTTTTGAACTACTTAGAAATTTTGTCTCTGTGACATTAGCTCCACAGGTTAATTAACTTTTTGTGTTAAGAAAATACATTTATTTTTGGTAGGCATAAACAATCATCTTTTAAATTCTTTGAAATGTTTGGGGCCCTAAATATGACTCAGAGCATAAAATGCACTAGGGCAAAGTGGATTCAGGCAGCCCTCCTTCTCTGCTTTTCTTCCTTTTCTGATCACCTTCTTCATTCTGTGGTCCACTATTCAGTTTTCTTTTTTCTATTTTTGCTTTGATTTTATTTTCTAAACTCAAATATTTAGAAAAAAACTAAAACTTATTACTATGGTGTAAGACACCTGGAATGTTCTCCTCATATTTTAAAAATTACAGTTTCTGATGTGCTATGTCTTTCCTTAATTAATAATCCTGGGTCTATTCATTTTTCTAGAGGCATCAAAATATTTATACACATGTAACTACTCTGTCCCTAATTTTCATTCACTACCCACTCCTTTCCCCTCTCTTTTCTCCATCTCCTTTCTTTACTCATTCAGTCTTCTTCTCAGCCCTCATTTATTTACTGTAATTCACACAGTGAAGAAAAAAAAAGAAAGCAGAGTACATATAATGATCTAGTTCTGTTCAGAAAAGAATAATAATAGGAATTTTTTGGGCCATTTCATGACAAACAGTTTAGGAAGTAATCAGCATCTGCAGGTCTGTGTGGCACTGAGATGTAAGATGCAGTTCTGGCTGAACAAAGCCCTCCCAAAGAGCCCCCGGGATGGGCATGGATAACAGCAGTGCCCATTGTAAGTCTGGGATCCCCATGACAGCAAGCCATGCCATCCACATCACAGAAAACATCTCATTATTTTCACCTCATAGATCATGGTCTTTAAAAGCAAAAGACTCTGCACAAGCACAGTGAGAGACAGAAATCTGAGCCAGACACTAGACTCACTATGTTTACTAAATACTGAATTTAAAGGTGGATGTTAGATGACTCTTTCTCCTCTATCTGCCAAACATTTAAAAAAACTGATTGGGTAAAACTCTCCATTCTGAAGAGCACATTAGCTGTGAATATGTCGTAAGTCCAGATTTTTGCATTGCAGAAAGCTGCCCTTCCTACATTAATGAAAAAAGTGAAGGACATTATTTTACTCTTGAACACACCAAGTAGTTTCTGTTGAAGCTAATGTACTACTCACAGTGGTAACTGCTGCTCTTCATAATTACCAGCTGTGGTCACTGGCTACTTTAGATAACGCTCCACATTTGTGCAACACCCCATACATCTCATAATAAGTGCCATACTTTGTGGCACTCTCCCACAGCCTGGGCAGCACTACTGGGCTTTGGGCAGAACATTTACCTGCCCTGTACTTCGACACCTACTTGCAAAACAGAGCAGGTTACTCTGTGGGAAGCTGAGAGTGTATATCTATTGTATCTATGATTCTCAATTCCCGAATCCTACAGATCGTCTTTCTGAAGCCAAATGTCATCTCTACTTCTTTAGATCCAAAGCACACTCATAAAGGACACCTCTCACCTCTTTGTTTTCCTGTCTACTGAAGCAACTCTTTCACCATCATTATGTGTAGAAAAAAGAGACAGGGTGTTGAGTTTTTTAAATGTCATGCAGATACAACTCTACATTTCAGGAGGACAGAAAACAGAAACATTGCACTGCGCAAATATTAGAATACACATAATTTTAAAAAGTTCTCAAATAGCTGACAGTTGGAATGAGATTTTTACATACATAATGCAATTTCTTATTTTTCTTATATTCCTGTATCCCTGCTTTCACTAAAATGAAATGTTTTAAATTAAAAGGCCTCAGCTTCTCCTCTTCCTTGGGAGACATACTGGGAAGGGAAGAGTAGTGCCTGAAACTAAGTGGCAGCAGACCCATTTCTGATCTTACTTTAGCTGAGAGGACCCACCCGGCCCCATGGGTTCCATCTCCCGTATAGTGGCATGAGGGTACAGAGATCTCTCACAAAGAAGGGAAAAATGATATGCCTGAAATTGCTGGAGATTCATGAGGCTGTAATATTGCTAGAAGTCACAGGCCATCTGCCTTTACATACATAAATCTGAGAGATTTTCATAAAGAAGGCAGAGTGTACAATTAAACTCTTTTGCAGGCATTACAAGGAAAGCCATTCGATCTTGTCACGACATTAATGCCTCAAAACATGACCTCACTTGGTGATTCCTGGCTGACCGCCTCTAGCTAATGACACAAGCAGGAAGGACCATCTGAGAAATCCTTAATCAAAACACTAATTGAATATGTATTATATCCACTGGTCAAGGTCAATTTTTCCTTATGAAACACATACAAGACAGCCAAAAGGACAATTTACTTAAATCAATAAGTAGTAATACTTGCAGTGATTTAGTGCAATAGTAGAACAACAGGCACATTTGAGAGAAGAGTATCTCCTCATCTAGGTCACAAAGCTCTTTAAAATAGAGCCAGAAGAGCATTCAGTTCCCTCTGGTTGCAGTGAATAGTTTGAAGGTTGAAATTACATTCTCTGTTGATCACTGGAAGACAGGGATAGGGACAGACTATTGAAAAAATTCACAGTGTCCTTTTGGCTGCCTTCCAGTCCCATCTCCAAGTGGCTGCTATTCTATTTAATGTAACTGGAGTCTACCCTTAGGATGAATATCTTTCTTCTTGACAGTTTTTGTTCTTTTTCAAGGCAGGGGAACAGCCACAGACCAACAAAGACTGCCTCTCTCGAAGCCTCAGCCGAAGGGCTCAGGAACGGAACAAACATGGCCAAAATGCTGCTGCACGACTCTCTTGCAAACAAGTTTCTCTACAATTTCACTGAAAATGCAGAGGATATAACAGATGAGGTTAGGATAATCCCAGAGACAGAAATGTTTTTCATTTGAAAAGATTTTAAAACAGCAATAGGTTTTGAGGAAAATCTGTTCCATAGCTGCAATATACGGTGACCAGTCAGAAAAATATACAGTCTTGCTAAAAGATTGTAAGCTATAACTGATTCTTAGCAACAATGTGGACATTTTTAATACAGACACAGGCTGAACAGGCTGGTTGCATATAAGACCTTCAGGCTTTTAATCAGGGATTCCAGAACAAAACCCAGCCTGCTTAAAAAGTCTTCAAAACCTTCACCCATAAAAGGTTATATAAATTCTCTAAGTGGATAGCCCTGGGTTAATTGCTAACGTGATTATATCCTGTTTGTACTGACCAGATATTAAAATTATGGCAGTGCACAGGTTCAGCTCACACACATCAGTCTGTGTCTAACTTACAGCGCCCTCGGGGCACACACTACACATACAAGGGCACGTTCCACTATGTGATCATTTTTCATGGCTACTGGCTCCAAAATTAGCCAAGCCCCAAACTGACCAATTTCTGCAGGTAGAGTTACAAGCCTCCCTGGCCTTCAGGCTTCACCAATTACCAATGCTCCTCATGGACCTTCTTCCCGCTCTGTACTGCAGATGTTTGTGCAGCACAGAGGCTCTGAGGCACACAATAAATTGGTACCTTCTGCTTGTTATATCTGCAAGAAGCAGAACACTAAGGAGTTTAGCAGACATTTATGCTCCCCAAAATAGCCAGGACTGATTCACATTTGCCCTGACTCACATAAGTTATCACAATCACATTACTTTCAGCAAAAACATCAGTTAAAAGGAATTTGTGTCAGGGCCACAAGCAAAGAACTATTCCATTACAGCATGCCTGTGCTGGGAAGTTGTTAACATCTTCAGCAATTCCCTTAGGAAATGTCAACAGCAGCACCACAAAAAAGCAAACATATTTGTTTGTCTAAATATTAAGAAGAGCCTGGAACAGTTTCTAAAATGTCAACAAGAAAACCACACTCAAAACCAGCATGATTTCTTTGTGTTGCAAACATAAATAGTCCTTATGTTAGTTCGGAGAGCAGTCGATGGGGAGTCAGCCCGGGTACCAGAGTGAAGCAGATATTTCTCTTCGCAGTATGCAAGAAACAAATTAACCATGCAAATAGAAAGCCTTTGGAGGGAAAGAAAAAAAGATACTTTGTCTCTTTGGGAAAAGAAAAGTAAACATGTAATATCATGCTTTTAGAAAAAGAGGGAAGTCTAAGGCATGGCCAATATTTGACAGCTACTGTGTTACTGTTTTCTGTACACCGTGAAGGCTGAAGTATCTCGCACTTCCTGCTTATTTCTTTTACGTACTGCACAGCACAGTCACGAGACTCTAGTATTGACAACTGCACTAACAAAACCCACTTTCCAAATATACAACACTCTTAAGAAACCTGCCACATTTTAATACACTAATCATTATTCAATACTTCAGTGTCCTTATTAAATAATACAGATAATATCATTGTTATTTCTCATTATCTTTAC
Source organism: Cnemophilus loriae (assembly GCA_013397755.1). Classification (NCBI taxonomy): domain Eukaryota; kingdom Metazoa; phylum Chordata; class Aves; order Passeriformes; family Corvidae; genus Cnemophilus; species Cnemophilus loriae. The sequence goes on from VZTF01008415.1 coordinate 1,500,272, forward strand.
TGTGCGATAATTAGCAGTGCTGCACTCACTGGTGGCGCTCTTTTTTTTATTGCAAATAGACCCATATAAAATCAGCTGGAGAGTCATTCCCTCTGTCCTCTGCACCTCAGAAAAAACATTCACCTGCGTATCAGAAAGCAATTGGATGCAGATCCCATACATTCCATCTGGAGAGGAGAGAAAGGCTGCAGTGTTCAAAAGGAGGTGCCAAGCACAACTATTATCCAGTACAAACAGGACTGGGATTTACTGTTTCCATAGAATTTTAGTAAGTAGGAAGTGGCTTTATGACATGGAAATAGAAACCAAGCCACAGTCAGGTACTGCCCTTTATTCAAAGCTTGTTTATTACCCTGCAAAGTATCTGGAAGAGACAATCACCTGCAACTCTAGATAACCCTGTATGGTTCTCCCTTCTCTAGCTAGCACAAGGCAAGTCCCTCTTGAGCTCCCCCTTCCCTAAATCTTCTGTTAGCTACATCCAGCTCCCCACAGCCAGGTCTACCAGCCAAACCCCATTTAGCCCTGTTTAAGCTAAAACTTCTCTACCATGTCTCAGCCTTCCTGGAAACTGCCAAGAGAGGACACAGGGCCTCCACCACAGGTTATGTGAAAAACTACTTTTGTCACTGGTTTTTCCACTTGAAAGTCTGGGAAACACAACATCATCTGATTCATTTCACATAAATAATTGACGAGACTCCTTCCAGCTCAATAGTTTGTTTGCTATTGCCTTTATAAATAAGGACAGAACTTTAATAGAGTATAAATGCACAGTTGTGCTTCAAATATTTTAGGAACTTGCTATATAAAAATAAAAATAAAGTCATCGTTAACAATAAAAAATCGTTATTCCGTCACTATGAGTTTCCATGCTTATCACCTCTGAAATGATTTACAGGTTCTTTTCTTTTTTCACTTTTCCTAACAAGCACGAGGATGTTTTTCATTGCTGAACACTTGAGCTGGAAGCTGGAAGTCAGGTTAGATGCTTACTCATCAATTAGTAATTAGGATTTCACAGGTCAAGTTCTGCCCCAGTGTCAGCTGTCAAGTTACCTTTTACTGCAGCCATGTTAAATACAAACCGCCATCCACACCCTGTACTGATAATCATAAACGTAACTACTTCCATCCATGGAAGTTGATGGTTACTGGACAGGAAGAGGACAGGTTGGGAACAGAACTGAGCTCAGCTCTTCATCTGAATGTGTTCTAGTGAAAACAGACAAGAAATCCACTGACTACCCTCACAGCTCTTAAGGCCTTACGTTAAGCAGGAACAGAAGCCCATACCCATGACTTTTGTGAACAGCAGACATGAGACATACAGATATAAAGACAGTTCTATCTTTCTGTTTTGAAGAACTCCTCAATTTCACTTGGAATTGAAAGTATTAAGAAAAAAAATTATTCCAACTCAACAGGCAGCAATCACAGGACAATGAGTTCTCCAGCTGGTGCTCACGTTCCTAATGAAATAGTGATTTGTGAGGAAAGAAAAGCTGATACTCGGCATCCATATCAAGAGGATAGAAGGAATCCTCTCTCTTCTGCCACACTCATGGATACCGTATCTCTTCTGGATCCTGCTGACAACATATGCTCCTGAGGCATCTTCTGTTATTATCAGAGACAGTGCAGACATGCTATGCCAGCCTTCTCTAGTACTCCTGATCTCCTACAAACACCACAGGGTTCCACACAGTTAATCTTCAGTTTTTATATCTTCAAAAGGAAGATATTATTTGGGGATTTTGAGGGAATGTACTTAATTCAAAGGAGGTTTATGAGTGTTCTTGTTTATAAGGTGTTTTGAGGATGAGTTATCTAATAAGGAAGACCCATTAAATTGAGTAAGACTATTCTTAACATACTTTGAAGAGAGTAAAATGATTATTTTTTTCTCAGCTGTACCCCTCAGATCTCTAACTCCCATTGGAACAGAGGGAATATGCCCAGGAGAAAGCCTCTATTACTATTCCTGCTTGTGACTACAACACAACTTGAAGTTCTGCTGCAAAGACAGCTGTCAGCTGAGACAACACAGTCCTGATGCAGAGCAGTCTTATTTCCAGTTTACAATCTGTTTCTGCTACTGATATAAATATATTTTTAACATAAATGAGTGAGTCTGGTCCCTAAAGATTACAGGGGGCAGGAAGAGAGCTTCCCACCTTATTGACAACATTTTGAGCCTATGCATCTCTTTATATTTCTCTTTGTGCAACCAAAAAAGGCCTGAAAACAGGATTAGAGATACCTGTAAAGTCAAGCACATGTGCTTTTGCAGAACTAGGGGCAAAATGTGAAGTTATAAGAATAGTGAAAAGGCATCATTATTCGAGTCAAGTCTCCATTTAATCACATTTAATCTTGTTATCACCCATATAACATGCTACGCTTTCTCTTTGGAAGGAGGTGCATTGGTCCCACCGGATGAAGTGATTCTTTTTGAATTAGTAAGTATTCCTTTCAGGGCCCCAGGGAGAGGCCTGAAACATAAACATGAGGAAAGCAACTCTCCTATTCAAAGAAAGAATAACACAAAAGATGCTCTCACTTTGTGAGAAACTTTACTTTAAGCAGGAGAGAAACCCAAAATGGCCAAGGAAGGGCTACCGAGTAACAGGAGGGATAGCAAAGGTGGGAGAGAGGCCTTTCATATCAAGGGATGTTGTGATGCCTTTTATCTCCAGTACTGGAGACACTGGTTCCAGCATTTAAATGCACCAACTGCTGCTGTACAGTGACGGCAGTGTAAATCACTGATTAGGTTGGGCACCAGCATAAAGCAAATATGAGAGACTATCGACAGTGATACTTTTGCCAAAGAGTTTCTTCTTCACCTGCTACCATCAGAACATGTACTCAGGAACCAGTTGAGCAAACCCTTTCAATGGATAATACCAATGCACTTTATATCCCAGGGACTTTCTTTTTAGTGGATAAGGAACACATCTGCTGGAGCCCATCAACATCCTGCAACACAACAACATCAAGCCTCAAGTCTGATGAGTCTGCCTGTGTGATGGACAGGCAGCTACGTAAGTCTGGGCCAAAGCATTTGGGGAATAATACATCTTTTTAAATATGACATTTTTATCGAGGTTTTCAGTTCACTTACTAGAGCTCAATTCAGTCAGTATGGCAACTGCACACCAAGTGACACTACATTTTGACCAGCAAGTCAGCCAGATCTGCAGATTTTTAGGGAACAGCCTAAGCATTAGCCCTGTAGTTAATGCTGTTCTGGGCCAAAAAATGCCCACTGTTAAGAGAGAGCTGTCCAGGAGTAGCCTTGAGCAGATCTTCTTCACCAAGGTCACTGTATGTTTGCTATGCACTTAGTTATGCCTTCCTGTGTGATCTACCAGTCTGGAAGCCAATGCGTAATGTCATCTTTATGACTTAGACTTGATTTAAATTAAGACCTATTTAGTTTATTTCCCAGCAATTCAAGACATATTCAGTCAGCTTTACATCATCAATATGTCTTGAAGTAGGGAACACAAGGTTTTGGAGCTGCTGGCTGAAGACCCAGACAGCTGTGCTGACAGCAGAAAGAGTGTAGGCTGCAGCTGCTGCTCTTTCTGGAATTACTACACTATGAGTAGACTTTGATGGTCAAACTTCTGCCATCTCTATTTCTGCTGATTGGACTTTGCCCATCTTGTTATATACCAAAGCCGGAATAAGTCTACTTCTGTTCAGTCTACCAGTTATTGTTTAGAAAAAACCAACCAACCAATCAAACTAACAGCACCTCATTGGCTAAGACTCTTATTTTGGCTCACATAAACACATTTTGTGACCTTTCCAAGGCCCCGTTTTCACAGAATTTAAATATATTACTAATTCTAAATATGAGAAAATTGCACCTTCCAGTAAGTCAACCAAGACTGCCGAAATGCATTACAGTATAACTCCTGACTCCCAACATAATAAGAAGCATAACATTTCCAGTATGTTACAGCAATATTGGTTACACAGGCTCGTCTTTTCATTCTGCTAGGGCTCAGACAAGACTGCTTGTTGCCCTAGAATGAGTACAAGGATTAAAGCACAGAGGTTCAGGACACATTACAGCATATCCAAGATACAGCATTGATACTCTCAATTCACAAGCCTTGTTACATAAAATTGTTCAAAATTACAGCACGTAGTTGTAGAATCACAAAAGAGTTTAGGTTTGAGGGGATCTTTAGCACTTATCTGCTCTAAAGCCTTGCTCAAAGCAAAGTCAGCTTTGAAGATAGGTCTGACTCTGAAGTCAGGACAAGAGAGAGCCTTGTGCAGTCAACTCTTGTGTGTCTCCAAGGAAGGACATGGCCAGTAGGTCAAGACAAGTCATTATTTTCCTCAACTTAGCACCCACGAGACGGTACCAAAGTACTGGGCCCAGCACTTTGGACTCCCCAGTGCAAGAAAGACATTGACAAACTGGAGCCAGAAGAATTGGTTTCTCCATACAGAAGCAACAGTTTTCCTCAAATACCAGTACCAAATAAAACCAGTACCAATTTTTGGCCGATCTAGCAGAGGCAGTCACCTTCTTTTGTCATTGAAAAATATTGCTTCTTATGGTTCTAAGGAATTATTGTATTTTGGGGGCAGAGGTACATCTGCCATTTCTAACAGTCAGTTTCTGGTTGTCCCATTTCAAAATTTTATTTTTTTCTATTAAGTCTATATTCCAAACAGAGACACTGTACTTTAACCTGATGCTTCCAAACAAGCACTCCTCTTGCCTTTCATATTTCCTTTTACTCCCAAATCCTGACCAAATTTGTATATTTAAAGGTTCCTAGATTCAGTTTTCAAGCACATGAATTCTTTTGAAAAATAACTCGCAGCAAGGAGACATACAATTTTTTTCAGTGTTACAGTCCCCTTTCAAATATCAGAGGACTCTTACCATGAATAACTTGTACATCTCTCTGGGGGATTTTCATAGACATTACAGGAAAAAAAACAGCGTTAATAATGTCCTTATGAAACACAGCATACCACATTTTTATTAATTTCAGTACAGCTTCAGATGTCTGCTTCATGACATATGTAATATATGTGCAAAAGTACCTGCTTCTTTCTCAACACAGTAACACTCACTCACAGAATGCAACAGCTGCACGTACAAATAAACACCAGTTATTATGATTACCAGAGAGTCAACACAAAATACGTTTTCATTTGGAATATTTTTTAACACCCACTGCATGTAGAAAAACAACATTGCATCACTGAAAATATCTACAAATAGGCAATGACAGAGCAGTCACAGCTCCCCCACGTGGGTCAGGATGGCCGAGCGGTCTAAGGCGCTGCGTTCAGGTCGCAGTCTCCCCTGGAGGCGTGGGTTCGAATCCCACTTCTGACAGCCCTATTTTGGGGCTGCAGTGAGGATTTTGGCTTTGTCTACTTTGGAAAAAAAGAGGCAGAAGGAAGACTTCATCACCCTCCGCAGCTTCCCGAGGAGGGAAAGGGGAGGTGCGTCTCTCATCGTCCTGGTATCTACTGACAGGAGGTGCGGGAATGGTTCAAAGCTGTTTCAGGAGAGGTTCAGACTGGACACTAGGAAGCCCTTCTTTACTGAGAAGGTGATAAAAAGCTGAAACAGGCTTCCCAGTGAGGTCGATGACCCAAGCCTTGTCAGTGTTTTAGAGACTTTTGGAGTATGCACTTAAAATTTTGCTTTAACATTTTGTCAGCCCCGAATTGGTCAGGCAGTTCATGATCACTGCAGGTCCCTGCCAACTGAACTTTCTATTCTATTCTATTCTGTTCTATTCTAAAATTTTAAAATGATGTCTTAAATTAAAATGGAAGATCTAATTGTTTCAGCCTAAAGCAGGGAGCAGTTCATAGTGCAACCCCCAAAATCTGGTGGGGTTTCTCTCATTCCCCACCACCATGCCTGCACCAGCCCTCCACCTTCCCTGCACTAGCTCTGATGCTGGATGCCAGCCAGGGACCTCACCTGTGCAGTCAGAAATGTTACTGCCCCAAGATGGGCTTCTGCTGCTTCAGGGAGTGGCACCCACCTGCCAGGCAATCACCCGCAGGGTTCTGGCACTTGCTTAAGTGGCAGAAGGGGAGTGAGCAAAGGAGAGCATGAAAAGATGAAGGCAAAACCTCCTTCTCTCCCTCTTTTGCCAGCGGCGAGCTGTTATTTTGGCTCCAGATGTTTTCTAAAACTACAGCTTCCAGCTCAATGCTAGATGCTTTTTTCTTACTTTTAACTTGCTCTCCAAAATACTCTGGATATTGCTTTGTGTTCTTACTTTGTTAAAATTTAAAAACCTCTCAAAAGCAGATATGAATCAGTAAACTAATTAAATTTTCATGTTATATATTTAGAGTTAAATACACATTAAGTGAAATTCTAGAATACAAAGTATTTCTGAGAAACAAGATCACAAACAACAGTCACAAGAACATTCTTCCCACGAATGAAGTGGAAGACTAGGATTTTTAGTTAATGTTCAATATCCAGCACTGCAAACACTCAGCAGACATACAATAATGACCTCTGAAAACACATAACACTAGATCATTATAAATGAGTAGCTAAAATAGGTGAATCAGTGAATTACTCCAGGGGAAGGAACAAACTGAGATAGTGTTTTAATTATGTGATATTTACACAAACTCTGACAAAGGCAACTAATTCCTTCCATCTGCAAATACTCGAAACAGTCCTTGAGCAGAGTGCTTACCTGCACAAAATACTTCTCTACCACACCTTGTGTACAGAAGATATATATCTGTTTTTCTCCAGGATTTAACCAATGGGGTGGTGTTAATCCACCCATTCTTACTAGGCAAGCAGCACTACAGGCTGTCAACACACACAGGGATGCTTCCATCTCCTGAACTGTTAAAGTGTTTAATTCCACATTCCTGACAGCAATTCCACCAGTACTGGAATTCTGAAAGCAGCACGTTTGCCTGCTATGAACACACAGCAAGTCCAACGTGTCTGGATCTGCCAAACACAACAAAATCAATAGGCACCCACCTAAAGCAGTAACCCTGAACTCTGAAGTTACAGGATGCAGAGCTGGCTGGTCTTCCTGTGTGATCCATTTTGCATGAAACCTGAAATCAACATCATTGAGTCCCACCAACACAATTTACAATAGTAGTATATTATCTACCCTAGAGAGGCATCAAATCAATATTATTAGAAGTAATTTGATCTAAATTAAGAGTATAGACTCTTCCTAAAGTTAGAAGAAAAAATATAACTAAGGTAGAGATACATAGATATACACATAAACCAATAAATAATTGTATCTCACAAGATAAACAGCAGCTTTGAGCTCTTGAACCTCCTTAGCTTCATTTCAATTCTAGTATGAATCCTGAGATCATATAAATCAGAATAGATGTACCTAGAGTATGAGACGGCTTAAGCTTCCTAGAAAACTACTAATGAGAAGATCACTACATAATTATGCATTCAAATACCTATTCAAGACTGTAACTTTTTCTACAATCCCTTCCTGACCCTACTTTAATCCCCACTGAGAGGCTTGCATGGGGGGGCAGAGAGAGAGGGAACTACACAGGGCTCTGGCCACCACTCAGGATAAGAAAAGCCTCAACTCCAGTGGCAGTTCACAAGTTACTTCAGTGGTCCTAGGATTTCATCCTGTGATGTAAATATTCTATGAAACAGCAGCAACATTACAAATGCACAGAGCCACAGGATAAAAACTCTGCAGTCAAGAACTCCTCATAGTTTGTAGTTAACAGCGTTTCCCTTCTAGTAACATATTGTAATGGGTAAATTATATATGCAGATAAGAGTTAATTTGGATTTTCAATATAATCACAAAATAAAACATAATGTTCTTCCAAGTCAACTCTTCCATAATTACAGAGTATAAGAATGAACAAAACTGAAGAGGGGGAGCGAGGGTTAAATCTTAGACCATCATTAACAGACCATAGGACTTCCTTAAGAAATCTCTGTATAAAGCTCAATTCCTTGTTCTCAAGAATATCATTTTTCCTGAATTATAGGCCTGAATAGAACAAAATAATCTGTCAAACCCTTCATTAATGTTATGTATGTAACAGTCACTTTTACAAATATGCACCAAATTGTGGCAAAACACACAGAAACTGACAGAACTGAAAGAAACAAATTCTGTGGAGATAAGTCTCTTCCTATAAATCTGCTTTCAGAAGCTTTCACAAGATGGACTAAACTGAATCTAGAGAGGTATTTCAGGGGAAGAAAAACAATCACTTAAAAAAAGATTGGATTATCAGCATGTATGCTTGGTATTTCATAATCCCATGCTGATATCTGCACTCTTTTATATGCAAGATGTTTAGTGAGGCTAGGAAACTCTTCACATGAATATGTTCAGCTCTGTAGTCAATTTAAAACTAAAATAATCTTATTAGCTAGACAAGATCTTCAGACTTAAATAACTTTCATTATTAAAGGAAGCACAGGATCAGCTTTTTCTGAGATTAAAACTGCATACATCTTAGCCATTGCTAGTCACAAGGATTGAGACCAAACTCTCAACATTTGCATGTACTGCGAATATTTCCTGTGAGATAATGTCACAAGGTGAGAAGCACAGAAAAACAAAGAGCTCAGAAATTTTTTCTCTCTATGGCATGGTGTGTGAGGGAGTGCTTCTGGTAAATAAGATATAGAGAATTGCAAATCAAATCTTTTCTCTCTTTTTTCTCTCTCTCTTNAAGGACTATACACTTTTTCAAACAAATGTGTTTCAGGGTGCCAACACAAACAGGAGGTAAAAGCCACAGAAAACTGTTGTGATTTACCAAAGGCCAGTTTGCTTTAGGGAAGCCTCTATTAAATACAACCTTTAAATTATTAAGGAATAAGGATTCCCTTGCAGCTCCAGCCAGAGCTGTACATGTGAGCAGAGCCCTTATTGGCCAGAGGGGGAAAGAACGGAGGCAGACCCCACACTGTGTGTGAAATCCCCTTGAAGGGCTTTCAGGGGAACAGATAATTTTATGGGCAAGGTGAGACTCTACCATTACCACTACTGCCCCATTCTAGATGTTGAGGATATTGCCGCATGGAACTTATTCCTTCAGATAAATTTTTTTCTTGCAAACAAATGGTTATCAGCAAACTTTCTTCATCCTGGTTTTATGAAAGTTGCCTGTGGACTACGGGAGAATACAGCACAGCAGAGACCATCTCATATGCTCATCACAAAGCATAATAGATACCCAGATCTGATCTGATCTTGCCACTCAGCAAGAGTCACTGAACGACTGAAACAGATGGAAACTACTTCCAGTATTTCTCTCCTGACACCAAAGCCACACATCACTTTGAAAAGACTTAGATGAAGTTCAGACAAGTATATGCTAAGTATGTGGACACTGAGGGAGTTTTGAGATATCTCATTACTTCTACTGCTCATTAGTGGATAGGACAGTATATTTCCAACACTTTGTGGTTTTCAAAGGTTTTTTTTTAAAACTGAAGTAAAAAGAATAATCAGGATACCACAGCTCACCTGCTCCCTTTGTCATTGAAGCAAGCCTACACTGACAGTTCAAAGCACGTCTGAATTTGCGTTTATCTTACCGAGAAACAATCCATTACCATTCACTAATGATCTTTTTTTTTGCCCTAATGAATCTACCTTGAAAGGAATCTACCTGAGGTTCCATGCTGTTCACAGTTATTAAAACATGAAAGTTGGACTAACTCTGTTAAGGACACTGATGGTTAACTCTGATGTCAATTAAATGCCAGCCTTATGACATGGAACCTATTCAGGCAATGCAAGTCAATCATTGTATTAAAGATGATGCATGCAGCAGCTCGTCTCTCAGTACAAGGGTCCTGGATCTCTACTGGCATAACTCCTACTGCAGAGGGGCAGGCCCAAAGGGCAGTTTTGACATGAGGAAACACAGGTACCTGGAAAGTGAAAGTAACACATAGCTGTTTCTGATAGCTTAGAGACCCTTGTAACAGCACAGGCAAAAACTACCCGCCACAAGCCAAGCTTGCATATGGATCTCCTGCAGACAGACATGGTCAGAACATGGGGCAGCTTGTTACTCTTTCAGCTGCTAGCCCTCTTCATAAAAATTATTGGAAAAAACAGTATTTTTGGTGGGCATGCCTGTCCTTAAGCCAGTCTTGCTCCATTTGCAACAGTCATATCCCCCTTTTAAAGGTAATGCTGTCTTTTTACTGTCAGCCAAACCACTAGTTGTTTGCTGCTAGAAATAGAAAGCGTTATCTCAGTGGTAATGTCACACTCACGTTTAACTGGAATCAACTTATTTTCCTGTTCCTTCAGTGCTAGTGCCAGGGCTAATGCTAGGCTCTGGCAGCTCCCACTCTCCCCAGCACAGCACAGCATTTTAGTTGGATGGTCCCCATTGCTGCTGCACAGCTACACAGACTCCTCACCAAAGAACCCAGGATCTTCAATGTCTCCTCAAAGAGGAGGGTCCACCAGCCTTACATCATTCAACTGATAAGAAAACAAAACCTCATGCAAAATCTCAGTGTCTGGACTCTCCCTGGGCTGCCCTGCCTGTATTGCAGGTGTAGCTGGATTGCTTTACTCTCCTCTCCTAAATAATCTGTCCTCCATAATTAGACTTACTCCTTGTCTGCAGTCTAGCCCAATATCCTCTTAACACATGCAAGAAAATCCATGCTGGATCAGATCACTGGTCAGCCCAGCTCAGCATCCTCTGGGATGGTGGCCAAGACCAGCCCTGAGACATAAATCGATACAGACAGTGGTAAACAGCAGGACAAAGCTTCATTGCTTACAGAAATCTGGGATTCAGAAGTTTCTTATTGTAGAGGTATTTTTTTGTTTCATAGCCTGCAAGAAGGTCACTGGGGCTGGTGGGGCCTCTTGGGATCCTCCCACTCAGAGCCAGCTCGGCTGCAGCAGATTGCTCAGGGCCACAGCCAGTTTTGACTGTCTGCCAGGACAGAGACCATACAATCTTGTGGCAAACTCTTTCAGTGTTTAACCACGTTCCCATTAGAAAAGGGGGTTTGGGCTATTTTCTGAAATTCTTAGCATTCACATGCTGCTGCAAAACATTCCAGAGCCTGCCTGTGCACTGCCTAAGGAAATGTATGCAAGCCAGCGTATGGGTGAGGGCAATGTTCCTCATGGCTCCTTACACTCTGCACAGGACCACTGCTCTACCTTAATGTGAAGCGATGATCTTATAAAGGTTTTAAGACCACAGCATTCATTACTTTATTTGGAATACTCTGAGATACACCATTTTTCTGGTTTCTGGACTTCCCCTATGTTGTTCATAAGGATTCCTGTCTTTGTCGTGGGCTGTGGAGGCATCTAGCATTGCTCCATAACACCTGGAGAAACAAGATCATTCTGTTTACAACTAGTTTATCATAATAAATGCCAAAATATTTCTCATATCTCACACTAATAAAAGTCAGGCAAAATACAATGATCTGCCGAAAGGTAAATAACCTTTTAGTGGGATCTTCAATTCTTGGAACTACTCTCCTAGCTTTTTTGCTCTTATTGTGCATCTGTTGCATTTATTTCTCCTCTTGCTAGGAGACTCCACATTTGCTATATACATCTGAAAAAAGTATACAGGCTAAGGAGGAAGCTTTACCTATTCCAGTCTTCAAACTCATATTTTCATAACAATGGCAAGAATAGAGAAAGATACTAGAATAGAATCATAGAATGGTTTGGGTTGGAAGGGTCATCTAGTTCCAATCCCCCTGCCATGGGCAGGGACACTTCCCACTAGACCAGGGTGCCTCAAAGTCCCATTTGGCCTGGCCTTGAACACGTCCAAGCACTCACAACTTCTCTGGACAACCTGGTCCATGGTTTCAACATCCTTACAGTAAGGAATTTCTTCCTAATATCTAATTTAAACCTACCCTCTTGCAGTTTAAATACATTACCCCTTATTCTACCACTATATATCCTCATAAAAAGTCCCTCTCCAGCTCTTCCATATGCCCTTTTTAGGTGCTGAAAGGTGCTACGAGGTCTCCCTGGAGCCTTCTCTTTTCCAGGCTGAACAGCCCCCAGCTCTTTCAGCCTGACTTCCCAGGAGAGGTGTTCCAAGCCTTCTGACCATCTTTGTTTCTCTCCTCTGGATTTATTCCCACAGGTTCATTTCCTTCTTGTGTTGGAGACCCCAGGGCTGGGCATAGCATTCCAGGTGTGATCTCACAAGAGCAGAGCCAAGGAGAAGAATCTCCTGCATTGCCCTGCTGCCCACACTGCTTTTGATGAAGCCCAGGACACACATGGCTTTCTGGGCTGCGAGCACACATAGTCAGCACATCTTAAGATATTGATCCACCAACACTCCTAACTCCTTTTCCTCAGGGCTGCGTTCAATCCATCCTCTGCCCAGGAGGATGCTCAAACCATTGTGCAGGACGTTGTACTTGACTTTGTTGAACTTCATGAGGTTTGCATGGGCCCACTTCTCAAGCCTGTCCGTGTCCCTCTGGATGGCATCCCTTCCCTCCAGTATGTCAACCACACCACACAGCTTGGTGTCATTGTCAAACTTGCCAAGAGTGCCTTCAATCCTCCTGACCATGTCATGAACAAAGCTTTTAAACAGCAGCAGTCCAGTACCGACCCCTGCAAAATGCCACTTGTCACTGTTCTGCACTTGGATATCAAGCCTTTGACAGCAGCTTTTTGAGTTTGACCAAGCAGCCAGTTTCTTATCCAGCAAGTGGGGCATCCATCAAATCCATGTCTCTCCAGGTCAGAGTTGCAGGATGTCATGTGGGACAGTGTCAAATGCTTTGCACAAGCCCCAGTAGATGACATCAGTTGCTCTTCCCTTATCTACCAACACTGTAACCCCATCATAGAAGGCCAACAAATTTTTCAGGCATGATTTGCTCTTAGTGAAACTGTGTTGTCTGTCACCAATCACATCCTTATTTTGCATGTGCCTTAGCACATTTTCTAGGAGAATCTGTTCCATGATCCTGCCAGGCACGGAGGTGAGACCGACTGGCCAGTAGTTCCTCAGGTCTCGTTTTTTTTCCTTTTTAAAACTAGGGGTTATGTTTCCCCCTTTCCAGTCAGTGGGACCTTCACCAGACTGCCATGACTTCTCAAGTATGATGGACAGCGGCTTAGAAACTCCTCTGAGAATTCCCTCAGGACCCATGGATGCATCTCATCAGGTTCCATTGACTTGTGCATCTTCATGTTCCTTAGATGGTCTTGAACAAGATCTTTTCCTCCAGCATGTGGTTCTTCATTCTCCTGGTTCCTGCCTTTGCTTTCTGCAACTTGGGCAGTGTGGCTGGAGCACTTGCTGGTGAAGACTGAGGCAAAAAAGGCATTGGATACCTCAAGTTTCTCCATACCCCTGGTAACAAGGTCTCCCATTTCCTTCTGGAGATAGCCCACAATTTCCCTAGTCTGTCTTCTATTACTGACATTCCCACAGAAACTTTTCTTGTTGCCCTTGATATTCCTGACTAGATTTGATTCTATCAGGGCTTTAGTTTTTGCAGCTTGATCCCTGATTGCCCAGACAATTTCTCTGTATTCTTCCCAAGTTACCTGTCCTTGCTTCCACACTCTTTTCTGAGTTTGAGTTTACCCAGGGGCTTCTTGTTCAGCCACACAGGCCTCCTAACATTTTTGCCTGATTTCCTATTTGTTGGGATGCATCTCTCCTGAGTTTGAAGGTGATCTTTGAATATCAACCAGTTTTTTGGTCTCCTCCTCCTTAGGGACTTTATGCCAGAGTACTCTACCAGGAAGAGTACCTCAAGAGGGACAAGGTCTGCTTTCCTGAAGTCCAGGGTCATGAGATTGCTGTGCACTCTCCCCACCGCCCTAAGGGTATTGAATTCCACCATTTCATGGTCACTGGAGACAAGGCTGCCCTCAAGCTTCACACTGCCCTCCAGCCTCTCTTGTGTAATGAGAACAAGGTCCAGCATGGCATAGCCTTGCTGGCTCCTCTATCCCTTGGTGAAGGAAGTTACCATCAATGCATTCCAGGAGCCTCTTAGTTTGTTTATGCCCTGCTAAGTTGTCCCTCCAACACATATTAGAGTGGTTGAGGCCCCCCATGAGGGGCTTGTAAGAATATGAGGCTGCTCCTATCTATCTACAGAGGGCCTCATCCACTCAGTCTTCCTGGTTGGGTGGCCTGGAGCAGACCCTATAATGTCACCTGCCCCTGCCCTCCCTTTAGTCCTGACCCATAAGCCATTGGTCTGCTCTTCATCCATCCCAGAGCTCCATGTACAGCTGGTCATCGACATAAAGGGTGATGCCCCTCTTCATCTTCCCTTTCTGTCCTTCCTGCAGAGCATGTATCCTTCCATCTCAACACTCCAGTCATAGGAGCCATCCCGTCACATCTCTGTGATATTAGGAAATCAGACATTCTGTGTTCAGAAAATAACCTTATCCATGCTAAGAAACAAACAAAAAAATGGGGCTTTGGGAATGAGGGAAGTTTCCATCTGACAGTACAGTTTACAGAAGAACATGTATTTAAACTAAGATGTCATACAGAGGAACAAAAACGTTCCCCATGACAAGGCTTAGGTGTCGTTCTTTCACTATGGTTATTTAACACAAAGAGTAACTCATAGTTACATTACAGATGGAAGATCAAACAGGGACAAAAGCTAAGACCATGTGGTCATCCCTAGCCCCTCATAGAGTTTGCTGCACAGTTTTTGACTGGCTATTGTTAAAACTCTATTTCTTCCGGAAAAACACTTAATGAACAATAAAGCAGGTTTCTACCTTGGTTGAAAGATGGATAAAAGGGTGGAAAGCACACTGTATTAAGGCTTTAAAAAGATTACAGGGATTAAGGCAAATATAATATGACATAACGAGCCTTGTACAAAAAAAAACGGTTGCCCCCTTTGAGCTTTCCTGTAGTGCAGAAGAACAATCAATTATATACCAAACATTATCCAAAATAAATCACGGACAACATCTAGTGGCAAATGAATTCTCCCTGCTCCTCAGAATTTCTCTTTCTCATAAAGAATAATCCCTCTAGACAATCTGAAGAGAACTGAGTGAATTTTTTTTCCTTTAACTGTGCGAATGAGGTAATAGGGCTTAAATTCCCACGTGATAAATTCAATTTCAACAGCTAGAATTTTAATATGGCTACCTAGTTATAAAATACTTGCTATAAAAATTTTGCTTGTATTAATGAATTTATGGACATTTGCAAGCTTAGAAACTGTTACAGAAAGGATGAATCAAAAATACTGGCTGTAGGCAAACCAGTTTCCAGTGTTCTTCTAATAATTACAATTAGAGAGCTTAATGGAATCTAGCATATCAGATTAGTTCCACAACCTCTACTCCTTTAACTTGTACTACCATGACATCTTACAACAAGTATGGGGCAAATGGGTTAGATCTACAGAATAATGCTATAGTCTTCCCTTCAGACTGTTTTTTTTTTTTTTGTCCTTTCTGATAATATTTAAGAAAATGTTTACCAATTAACTGAAAGCCATTTACTGCTCTCACCAAATTACTCCTCAATGACTCTGGAGCAGATACACTTTCCTTTCCCCAAATGCCTTTGATTTCTTCTCTGCACACACAGACATGCACTTAATTAAAACTTTCCATTGAAGTGGCATTAGTTAGACACACAAGGCATACCACGTTGCTCTTAGGCTTCCTGCCAGAAAGCCAGCAGTGCTGATGCTTTCCTTCATTTATTTTAGTGTCAGCAAAACAGACAATTTATGGCCACATAAATATGGAGCCAACAGCCCATGACCCCTATCTGCAGCAATACAGCACCGACACAGACGGTGAGTTGGTCCCATTCCCTGGGACTGATTCATGTTGCTGAATACAGAATTAGAATACACTTTACCAAAGTGTCTTCTGTAACACCATAATAAAATATATCACCAGTATGAGCGTTTAAAAAGGTGTCAGGGAGCAGCATAAACAAATCCCATTAACAAAGCATAGGACTTGTGCAGATATCTATTATTCACCATGCTGAAAATTCAACTTGGGGATTTTATACACATACAAGTAGGACGCAGACATCCCGCTTGTATGTGTATAAAATGAGGTTTGGTTTTTATCAGGATACTGGGATTTTTGTTAAGAAATAAAGAACAGGGAGAAAAGCCTTTTGGTCTGATACAGTGTTATCCTTGTGGGCAGGAATTTTAAAAAGCATCCAGAAAAAAGGGAGACATCTGAGAATTCATGTAATTGCCAGAAGCATCTGAAAAAGTCTGTAAGACGCAGTAACTGCTTTCATTATATGGTACCAGCTCTGCTGCAGAAGGCTTCAGAGATGTATCTGGCCAGCTAACCCTGAGAGAAAATGTATTTCTGACCACCAGCGTATCTATTCTTCCATATGAAAATGCAGCAGAGGTTGGATGATGCCACTTAGCTCTGTTAGGTGCTGATTGTCACATTTGTGCTTTTTTTTTTAAGTTGGAATTAAACTGGAGTGGTTTCAAATTGAGAGTAAATTTCACATGTAGCAGCAGTAACAATTCGCTAATCTACAGACTTCATTTCCTAAAAATCAGAGAAATGTTACTAAGCTATTTTTGCAGCCAGAATCTAGCAGGAGCAGCTCTGCTAAGACTAGATACATACCACTAACAGGAGATATCTGCAGGGCACTAAGGCCCAAGCTCAGCATGAAATCTGAGCATGAGGAAAAGTTCATCCTTGCCTGGGAAATTTCTTCATGCTTTCCTGTGCCTGATGAAATGACTGAATTGGGGTATGAGTACCTTCAACTGACTTCATCATTCAGCAAGACTGACCCTCAGTTTACACCTTGGCATATTTTTCTGCCAAATGCACTTTTTAAAAAGAAAAACAAAACATTTTCCTCATCTTGCATACTCTTGGTAAAGAGCATTATTAGAAAATTCACGTGAAATCTTGACTTCTAGAATAGAAGCAAAAGAATTCCACTGATTATGGAAATGCAGCAGTTTGCCCTTCAGCAGGAACTTGAACAGGATGTAACAGGAAACACATCCCTGTACAGCAAAAAGCCCAGCCACACAGAGTATATCTCAAGGTCTTGCTCAGAAATTCCATGCCTTCTGAATCTTCTAAAGCATAAGGGATCTGGAACCACGACAAGAAAGGTGTCTGCAGTTTTGCTCACACATTTATTGTTTGAGATCAACTGAGAAACAAACAAACACTTTTCATTCCACTGCAAAGAAAACAAACAAACAAAAACCAATCCTGTCACTAAGATGTTAGGTCCTCTTTGTATTTTCAAGTGCCAGCCTTTGAAAGCTTATTCCTTTTGAAGAAGGAACTTCTACTTAATAACTGGTATTAAAGGTTATAGCTGAAGTGCAAGTGTAATCCTATAATTAAATGATCCACAGGTAATAATCACACATTTCTACAGAAACTCCAAGATACAGCAAATAAACACATTAGGATAATTAAATAATTTTGAGTATTAGACCTACAGCATGAAGTTGGTGTAGAAATGGAGACAACCTTCTCTAACAGAATATACATGCCAAGTTAGCTGGTTAGCTCATGCAAATGCCTTTAAAAGGCTCTACACGAGGCAGAGTAGAGCCTTATTGTGAAATAGACTTCTGTAAAAATAAAATTGAGAGCATACTAACAGTTCAGAAAAATTTAAACAGACCCAAATTTCTTTTACATTTTCATTTCTAAAAACATACAATATATTCAGGTATTTTCTCACATTTTCTAAGTAGGGATGCAGTTGCGTAAAGCAAATTTTTAAAAGCTGTTCACCATTGCGTAAAAATTTTGTGACTTTTTTTGTATGTATAGGAAGTCAAATTTTTATTGGATGCATTGTTAAACTAAAAATATGTATTTTCTATCTTTTGATGTATATACAATCATTCTATTGGAGCTTAAGCTTCAGCATTTGAACACTGATTGGGCTTTTTACATTGTGCTGGGTTGGACGGGGATGCAGTTAATTTTTTTCACAGCAGACCATATGGTGGTGTGTTTTGAATTTGTGATTAAAAAACTGTTGATAACACATCAGTGTTTTGGCTACTGCTTACAGAGTGTCAAGTCCTTCTCTGCTCCCCATTCTGTACCCCTGTCTGTGTCTGTTGCACACTGTGTTGCCCATGTACATCTGTATTCTAGACTGTGTCTGTTCTGGTTGAATAAAATCCAAGTCTCACAGCTGCCTTATCATTTTACATTAGTCAGCCTCCAGATCCCTAAGCAATAGAACAGTGCAAGAAATTAAAAGTTCATATTTTGGAGTCGGTAGTAAACTTAAAAAGAGTCCATGTCAATAGATATTATTTCGCAGTTCACTACCATAACAAAGTTCAGCAATAAGAAAGTTAATTCTGTAACAGAGAAGAAGACACAAAGTATGTTATAGCTTCATTCAAGGAGTGTCACTTTCAGTTAAAAAGTAAAAGAAAGGGGATGGTGAGCACCATGTGAATTTAGGTCAAACCAGGTAGTTATTTTTGTACACTTACAAATCCCAAAGAAAAAACTTTGGCACGTGCTATTAGTGTTCAGTAATAGACAGAGCTTTGTGGACATCCACTGGCCATGCTTTAGAACCCCTCAGGGGTATCAGAACAAACACAATAGTCCAGTACTAATGACAATTAAAAACACGGAATTTAGAAACTACGTGTAAACATAATCTCCCTGCAACTAAAAGAAAAGAAGAAAGTAGTCTTATATTATCTTGAAAACACTATATTATATTAATTAATTAATAACACTTATATTATAACCTTGAAAACACTACAGTCTGTTCCTATCAGGAGCTTATAAATAAACATTATTTCCTTAACTTTCTAATCAAAACCAGATATGAGGAAGTCAGTAATTGTCAGTGACTAAAAAGCTGATGTGTCTTTCCAAATCTTATCATGCTCCTATACCAACCATACTATTTGTCCAGCTTAACTATTATCTAAGTTTATAAACATAGCAATATGATTAGATACTGGAAGAAAGGTTTGTTTTCTATTTATCACAGGACTCAAATTGCTGCTGACAGACCTGGCCCAAGAAAATTGACTACAGCTTTCCAGGAAGGCTGATTGGAGTATGATTTGGAAAGAAAACTACTTGCCTCCAGAAACAACTGCTGTGTTATGAAACTCTTGGACCACTGGCCAAGACTGACTTGGCCATCCATCACGAAGCACCAAACCAGCCATGAGCACCTAGCAGAAGCTACCAGCTGCACTGGCCACAGTGCCTCAGGCTGGAGTCACACCCTAGAAATAAAATGCTTTCCACAAAGAAGAGGACAGTACGATAAAGGCCAAGTTCATATCAGGGTGATCAGGGTCCCTAGAAATCAGAGTCCTTTCCTCTTTTTTTTTTTCTTTTTTTTTCTTTTTCTTTCTTACTCCAAAATAGTTTGAGTTAAATCTGGTAACACTAGCCCTCAATAGCCTAAGCACTGGCAGCAGATTACACAAGAGCCACTCTCTTATCTCTATGGACCTTCTTGGGGTTCGAAACAAAGGAGGAGAAGGAGGCACCATACTTATTGCAGGAAACAGACAGAGTTGGATGTGGCAGCTAATTCCTAATTACCTAGAGGTACTAGTCATAGAATGCACTTCACAGGACCAGTGTGGTATTCCCTGCAAGACCAATTCAAACATATATCATGTGCAAGACTCTTCAACAAAGGGACAAATGGATGCAGCTCCAGAAATGGAGCAATATCACACACACACTTAAGCAAATATCCTTGTACTGCTCACATCCTGCTTCTCACAATTGCTTCCTTCAGTCTGCTAAACTCATTTAGGGACCAAATGGCTTGGCTCTGAGGGCTGGATTTGTTACTCAGGCTATCTTTTGAAGCACTCCAATCTAGGCTAGAGAAGGAAAAGAAAACTGAGCATGCCACACAGGAGAAATACTCTGCAGCTTCATGGACACAGTTTAAATGAGCTATACAACACAAGGTTTCTAAACTGCAGAACATAAATAACCACAGGTAAGAATACCCCTGAACATCAAGGTAACAGTGGTAGGTAGACAGTCAGACCAACCTTGCAGATCCTGGGGATGCACTGATTTGGGGCCTATCTCTGCAGACCATCTGCCACATATAAAGTTGGTTCCCAAAAAGTAAAAATCCCTTCCCTAAAGTTATTTCGCCTTCCACGTGAGGAGAATGGTATCAGCAATTGCTCTTGAAAGACAGAAAATTCACAACACGAATAAAACAACACACCAAGAACTCACTGATATATGTACTGACCTCTGCTATTTCAATGCTGGTGTTTATTGTAGATTAAATTAATTGGAGAAAAATTAGCATGGTAGAGAAACAGATGAGAGCAGAATACAAGAATAACACAGAAACCACAATAGTTCAGTATTTAAAATCATGGGATCGGCTCTCAAATTAAACTGAAATTAAGAGGAATTCACCTCTTTGTTAGCTATGTCAGTTCATACTAACGACACAGTTTCTTATAAAGCAGCTGAGAAATATCTGACTCACGTACAAAGTTTGTCAAAGCTGTTGTGGTTGGAGAGTCACTTTTACCAGCCCATCCAACAGGGAATATCCACTAAAAATTAACTTTATATGCAAAACTAAGAGAAAGTTATCAATGAAAAAGCAGTTGAGATACTACATACATCTGATAACTTCCAAAGATCTGGTGACAGGAGATAACTCCATTTTTGAGTCAAAGTTACACAATTTCACGGAGATTATAATTAGCAATGTATTATTAGAACTAATCAAAAACAATTTTTTCAAGAAAATAAACCTTAAGTCATCCTTTCATCCAGAAAAATACATTTGTTCTTCATTATATTTCCAAATTAATATAGTATTTCTTTTTAGGAAAAGAACTAGTTTATCAAACCAAGATTTCAAAAACTCTCAACAGAGGCAGTTTATTTATAGGAGTTTATAGCCTTTAAAAATTATCAATAGAACCTCAAGATTTTCTTGTTCACAATAAATAGTTCTCTATGAAAATTAAATTCAAAATGTACTGCAATAGTTAGAACAAAACATCTGACAAGTACTCAATCACTGCCTAACTAAAACATGGCACCAATCTCAACAATACTTGATGTAATGTCCCAGTCTACACATGGAAGGCTACTACTATGGAAGTCCACTGTGACTCTTTCTCTCCAGAAAGCAGAACATCCTTTATTTATTGCAAGTGATTCAGAACAGTCTGCGTAAAGTGAGACATAGCAGAACACAGTACAGTTGAGAAATAAAGAGCTTCTGTTCCCCAAGTGCATCTTTTTTTATAAAACTTTGTTTGCATACATGGAAGAGAATTTCACATTGTCTGTAATATTCCTTATGAGGAATTTTCATTTACATAGTAATCAAGATTAAATCTGTGAGAAAAAAGATATAGAATGAAATTTCAAGCCTACCAATCAAACACAATTCTTCATTTGGCCATTGCTTTATAACGCTAAGAAAAGATAAAGAGGTGGTCCTAGGAGTAAAAAATTGTTTAGATCAGGCCATAGGGAGTTCATATGAGGTTGTACCACACAGTGGCAAAAATAACTAACCTACCTAAATATAATGTAATATAATAATTTATTTCACTTAGTAGAATGTCTTTGATTTACTTGAGTGTTACTATTCTGCAGAGACAGCTAATTAAAAAGCAGAAATCCTCAAATGGGAAGTTTGCAATTGTTACTGTACCCTCTGCAGCAGTTACCTCAAACTCATCACACTGATAAAGCAACAGATTCTGTCCTTATCTAAAAATACAAAGTTTCCTTTTATTGGAAAGATACCCTAAAAATGTATTGCATATGCATCTTGTATACAAAGTAGCAGAGTCTGGAGTCCGCTGCCAATCCCACTTCAGCCAGGCACAAAACACCCCGCTGAATTCTTGGCCATGTAAGGCTGCAGTGCCACGGCTGCAGGAGCACAGGAGAACGGGGAGACCCTGGCAGCACCCTGGCTCCTACAAGGCTGCAGCTCACACCAAAGCCTTGTGCAACTCAAGCAGCAGCTTCAGAAAACCAAGCTGATTTTTCTTACCATTTGCCACCTGTGACTCCTACAGACATGCAAGATGCTGCTCCATGTGTGCTTCTTAAGGTCAAGGCAGCCTCCCCTCTTCCCAACAATTCAGAAGAGGTGAGGTATTTCTCCAGGTACCAGTTTAAAGGTGCCCTGCCACTGCACAGGGCAAACATTTCACTAGGCTGCCATGCGACTGGGCCACAAGTGCTGAAGTCTTTGACTAGCTTCTACTAAACACCTAAAAGCCTGCCAACAAGCACAAAAATCAGGGAGTTCACATCGAGAGGAATGGTCTATGGTATCTTTGTTATACAGGGAAATCTCGCTCCCCTGCAGAAGGCCCCCAGGTGCAGTAGCTGATAACCTGACAAGGTGCCTCAGGGTGCCATGAGGGCTCGTGTGGCTGCAGGAACTGTGGGGGAAGCAGGGCCATGCTTTCTGATGACAGATACAGATTACCTGATGCTTATCAAAGATGCAGGAAGTAGATAGCAAGGACTCAAAACTATTGATTTTTTTGGAGACATTTGGGGTACGACATTGAATCACAGAGAGTAAGAGACAGACATTACCTTATATCAGTACAGACTCCCTAAAGTGACAGAAAAGAACCTATCTTACACTTGTGCTTTGTTGTCCTGGTGTTATTTTCCATACTAGAAAGCAGGAAGGATGTCCTCCAACATTAGTACAGTGTCTTATTTGGCATTCTTGCCTTGGGGATGCTACTTGTCATTTAGGCTACCTGGCCTGCATGCCATGTACTTGTCAAAGTAGATCAGAGCTTTACAGCAAACAAAACCTAATCATTATAATAGAAAAAGTAACATATCTAGCTGATGCATTTTATATAACAATATTTTTAGAAAATGCAAGATTTTCAGATTAGTCACGACAGCCATACTATCTTTTTCTTGAGATGAAAAGCATAACAAAAATGGTGGAAACTGACCTCTTAGTGCCAAACATGATGGTGTGGGCTTGTTTCACATTTATGAACGCAGTGCTCTGCACGGGCTGCTTATATTGACCTGGATGAGAAGAAAAAGAGACATTTTTAAATCAAGAAACTCAGGACCTTGATTTTAATATCCTGAACAATAGGTACATTAGTAAACATCTTCCAGTGAAACTTCAGAGAATACCTGGCAATTCTACAGAAATAAAAAGGTTAGCAAAAGTATGCAAAGGCTAACAAACAAAAGATAAAAGTTAAAAAACCTAAGACCAAATCCCACTAGTAGGGCTCAAAGCTGATGCTATTAGAGCCGTTACTCAACAAGAGTTAGGCATAATACTGTATGATAGTGCAACATCTAAAAGTCCTTGCCTCTTACAGTGAAATTCATGTGTCTAAGTGAAATGCATGTGCTTTAAAGCAGCTAAACAGGTCTTCCTGAATTGCCAGTCTCAACAAAGCTACATAAATTTATATCTTAACTGCATTTTGGTGCTGAATTTGTTGAATGACTACCTCAGTAAGTTAATAATTTTTCCAGAAAGAAAACATTATTATAAATAAGAAATTTCCTGGTGTGGGTCTACTAAAAACAGACCTCAGGAAATATTATTATTATTATTATTATTATTATTATTATTATTATTATTATTATTATTCAAAGAGAAATTTCAACATTTACATAAAAATATGAGATTACAGAATATTAGAATAATTAGGTCAGGAGAAACTGCCTAGTCCAGCCTTCAGCTCAAAGCAGGTATAATTAGATCAGGTTGCTCAGGGGTATGTCCACTTGGGTCTTGAACATGTCCACAACCTCTTTTGGAAACCAGTTCCCGTACCTCATTACCACCACGGTAAAAACATTTTTCCTATCATCTGATCAGACTTCTCTGTATCATACCTTGTGTCCACTGCCTCTTATCATATCTGTATAGCTCCAGGAAAAATCTAGCTCCATCTCCTCTATACCCTTCACTCAGGTACTTGTTGACAGTATTAAGGGGGTCTCTTGGCCATGTCTTCTGACCCTGAGCTGATTCAGTTCTCTCAGCCTTGTGTTGAATGCCATCTGCTACAGTCCCTCGGCCACCTCGTTTGGTTTCCATAAATCGACATCCTTCTTGTTCTGGGCAGCCCAAAACTGGACACAGTGCTCCACAGTCAGTCTCACAAATGCCAGCTAGAGGGCAAGGACCTTCCCCTGACCTGCTGGCTAAGCTTTTGCCCATGCAGCTGGGGGAAACAGGTGACTTTCTTTACTGTAAGGGCACACTGCTGGTTCACATACAAATCGGTGTTCACTAGGCCCCTCAGATCCCTTTCTATACCACTGCCTCCCAGGCATTTCGTCCCCAGCTCATCGTTTTATGCAAGGTTATTCCACTCCATTGACAAGACTTTGCATATGTTTTTGCTGAACTTCGTGAGATTCCTGTCAGCTCATTTCTTCAGCCTGCCCAGGTCCCCCTGAATGGCAGCATTGCCCTCCAGCAGCTCCTCCCCCAGGCAAGTCAACATCTCAGTCAGTGTGTGGGTCCTCAGGAGAGTCCCTGGGGCTCTGCAGCCCCACACAGGCCAGCAGTAGCCTCCCTTGACGTGCCATCCCAGTCAAAGCCTCCAACATGCAAAGGACATTAGCACTAGACTGTGGCAGGGAACATGCCCTGTGGGGTGCTGAGACCACCCCTGCACACCCTCCACACTACTGCAGGCAGTTTGGGCAGAGATGCTGCATGTCCCTGCTTTGCTAATGGCTGTGGCAAGGCTGACACTGCTGCTCCTCAGGAGCTGAGCCCTCCCAAAGCAGGATTCAGCCATTCCCAGCAGAACTGAAAGCAGAGACTCAAAATGCTGCACAAACTGGGAAGAGCAACCATGATGAGAAGCCCAGGCAGCAGGCTCTGCATCCACCCAGCTCCACAAATCAAGTCTCTTTCGCAACACCTGTTCACAGCACTCTGGTCCATCATTGCCTAAGGAGCAGCTAAGTAGCACCTGGAAGGTGCAGGCATGTGCCAGCCCTTCCAGCTTGAAGCCTCTGCCACCAGGTCCTTCCTACGAGAATGTAACAGCTCCCAGCCCTGGTTCATTTCCTTTGTGAATGCCATTGCACACACCCACTGCCCTCACAATGCATAATATCCATGCTAATGAAACCTTTCTGCCCTACTCTCAAAAGTTCAGTTTAAAGCAAAAATAGCTTACAAATTCAGACATTCTATCCTAGTTTAGTTGATTTGTTAAATGTAAATGTGGTATCTAAATACAAACGTTTTGTCCATCAAGAAGAAGTTGTGATTACATGATCTTGACTGACAGGAGAATTTTTGTCTACAAACTCCCTTCTAAATTTGTACGATGCTCTGGGGGACTTCACATCTCCATGTCAAATCAGATAAAATGACACCAGGTGAAACGTCTTGTTACTTCCAGATGAGGAAGCAGCATTTTCACAGCACTATATCTCGTTGTGGGTTGGGGCAACGACATTTTTGTCTCAATTTACCAGCTGCTCTTAAAGCATTTTCTTTTTTGGTTTTTGTAGGTTTTTTTCTTTTGTTTCAGTGCGTCTCCTTAACTTGTACAGCTGCAACGAGTTGAAGGGAACCTCCCTCTTCCTTTCCATGCCCTCTTGTTCCAGAATCACAGCCTTGCAGCTGGGCAAGAAGCACAAGTATCATCAGCCTGAAGTACATTTTCCTTCCCATGCAATTATTCTCCCTGCCACTTAATAACACCAGTCCCTCTATGCAGAGAGCATAACAAATGCCTGCTTCCAGTTAGTTGTCTTGATTGGGAATTTCTAAAGGCTTTAAGTAGGCCAAGTGTCCACTCCAATTGAAAATCAATGGATTTGGGGCATACACATTCCCTGTGTGTCCTGAGAAGTCACACTCCAGTTCTCTATTTGTGATTGTCAGGCTAACCAGAGGCTATGCCTACACTGTCAGATATGCAGTTCAGAGATGAAACATGGATGAGATGAAGGATTGCAACTCAGCCTCTGCCCTAGTGCACGTATTAAGTGTCTCAAGACATTCAGACAGCTGATTATACAATGTGGAGACTAAATGTGTAAATGTGCTAAGAGATCTGAGTCAGGCATTCCTTTTCTCTTAAAAATAACAAGGCTCAAGCTCCAGAATTTAATTTTCAGAAGTATTTAGGTTGTGACCTGGAAGTCCAGCTCCCAAATTTGAAAATAGCACAGTCGCTTATGATCCCGGAAGCATCAGTGGAATTTTGACACTGAGAATTTTAAGCCCAGTTTATTCAATCAATCGATGATCATTTCCATTTCCACTAAAGAACATCATTTATAAGCATCTAACATCAGTAGGTAGGACTGCCTTTATGTTTGCAAGAATTTTAACTGAAGGGCTCTGATGCTTTCTGTCTCTTTTTCAAAATAAATAAAAATGTTAGGGATTGACATAAGGTACTGCAGTTCTCAGGAAACAGGACAAGCTGTTTGAGGGAAACCAACAAGTATAAAATTGATGAGTAGCTGAAGCGGGTTCCCTTGAAGGTGACTGGTGCAAAAGCAAGAAGAGTAAGGTGTTGGATACAGAATCACAGAATTGCTTAGGTTGGAAAAACCCTTTAAGATCAAGTTCAACCATTAACCCAGCAATGCCACCTATCTCAGCAGAAACTTTGCTGGCCTCATCACCTTTATTTTCCTCCAGTCACAACTATATCCATTTCGGAAAAAAAAAAAAAAAAAAGGACTGATACAGAAACCAAATATATTCCAAATATATTCAATAAAACATTAATTCAGACCTTGGACTTTTTTCTTTTGCACAGGCAAGTTTTTGGTTTTGCACAGAAATGTTTCCCATAGCATTTCACTGGCTTATTGAGGGTAATTGTGTGTCAACTGCTGCCTTTCAACTGAATCTACTCCCTCTCTGGTGGAAGGTTCTGTTCTCAGGGCAAAGTGGCATAACAGCCTTGGAAAACCACCTTCACTATCTTGTGAACAGTCACTTTGAACTGAAGCAGATGCGAAATATCACTTATCTGCTTAGAAACAAATTCTGAAAGCTATGACTTCCAAAATCAGAAACTTCTTAACAGAAATACTGATTTCTAAAATGTCTTAAAGATGCCACTAAAACTGGCACAAAATCTCAGTGAATCTTTTCATTTGCACCAGACATATTTAAGCATAATTTACTGAGACTCACACTGACTGCTTAAAGCCATGCAAATCTGAGCACAAGGATCAAGAATAAAAAATATTTTCTCTTAAGAAACAATGGTATTATAGCAAAAAATATGGCAAAGGATGTTCATACAGAATTAAGATCTTTATAATAAGAAATAAGAAATACAGAAATAAGATCTTTATCAAAGACCTGGAGGAGGAAATGGAGCGCACAACCATCCAGTTTGCAGATGGCCTCAAATTAGGGGAGACCAGCTGATATCCTAAGGGGCAGGGCTGCCACCTAGGGAGAGCTGGGCAGGCTGGAGGCATGAGCTGACAGAGATCTCATGAAATTCAGCAAGGACAGATACAAAGCCCTGTGTTTAGGAAGGGAGAAACTCTTGCAACGGCAATGGCATAGGCTGGGCACTGCCTGCCTGGAAGCGCAGCAAACTGAGCATGAGTCAGCAGCGTGTCTGGGCAGAGAGATGGTAAACAGCATTCCAGACTTTATTAGCAGGAACACGGCCAGCAGACAGAGGGGAGGGATCAAAATGCTTTATTAAAAAGTCATCAGACCCTTCCTGAAATACTGCATCCAGTTCTGCAGCCTGCCCTTGATGGAAGAAGGACAGTGATAAACTGGAGTGAGTTCAGGTGAGCACTGAACCGCATGGCCCAGAGAGACTGCGCAGCCTCGCTCGTTCGAGTGTCTCAAAACCCATCTGAACAACCTGGACTGATCTCACAGCTGACCTTGCTCTGTGCAGGAGGATGGACCTCAGAGGCCTTCTGAGATCCCCTCCAACTTGAGTTATCCTGTGATCCCATAAGTCTAGGTATAAAGAAGGAAAAACATAGAAGGGGATGAGAAATGATGGTTGAAGCTGGGATAATTAAAATATTATGCTGGTACAAATACAATGACAGGGTAACAGATTGTTTTCTGCTTGAAGGAAACAGCAAGAAGAAAACGCTTTAAAATTTCTGTTCTGAAAGGTTAGAAAAACAAGTTACATTAAATTCCTCTGAGGGGTAAAAGAAGCAATGAGGAACCAAATATATCCAGACATAAACCTGACTTAGTTGAATTGAAAAATATTGGATGCCAGGAGGGACAATAAGCAGATGAGAAAAAATCTGAAAAATGAAACATTGCTATGAACAGAAAGTCTTGAAAATTAAGAGCAGGCCATAATGGCAATGGGAAATGGCACTGGGAAACACTGAATCAAAAACAGCAATGGAAGCCAAAGATTTTTAAAACTGTTACCTTTGAAATAACAAAATCTGTACATAGAATTTTACCAGTTCAAAGGAATAACCTAAAGAATGGAAAGAACTTTACTTCAATATTCATATCACTGGGGACACCTGGAACATTTAAGAAGCCTGTTAGCAGCATCGCTTCTTCACAGTTTCTTTGCAGAAGCAAACAATGAAGAAATAAAATGTAAAAAATAGAAATGAGAAGCAGAACTCTTGTTCAGTACTTAGGCAACAAAAAATGAACATGGTCATGCTTATTTAAGTTACAATATGATGAAGTGACAATGAGAGCTAATGGGAATGAACCAATTTTTGCACTTCAGGAAAGCTTTGATATACTGCCACACTGAAGATAATATGTGTTAACTTTTGATATTAGTGTCATGCTTGCAGTAAAATGGAAACAAAAAAGCCAAGAAAGGCTTGGCAATCGGTTAATTCAGGCAATCTCTGAAAAAAGACTGCTGAGAAACAAATCAACACAAGTAAAGTATGAAGTTAACTAGAAATATTCCCAAATCTGTCCTTATAGCAAAGTCATCACTCAGTGGAAACAAGATATCTCCATTTACCAAAACTAGTCACTGCAGAATTTCATTAATCATAATAAATTAAAAAACAAACAAAAAATCCCAACTAAACAAACCCAACGTTACTAATGATGTAAAAGAACATAAGATTCTTAAACATTATTCAAATTTCAAAAGTGTGAACGGCCTATATGATATTTAACAAATATATTGCTCTAAATTCTTTATGCTCATACCCCAAGGGCCTCTGTGTAGACAGGCCACTCCAAAAGACCGCAATGCTACTTAAACCCTTCCTTTATTTTTAGCTAGATCACCCACTAAACAAAATTACACTTATATAGCTAAACTGTACTTTCATACATTTGAGACCTTTTGAGTAATTCCACCGAATGCCATCAGAGAAAATAGCAGGTAATCTTGCTACTCAATATGTCTGAACAATATAGCACATCTTATCAAAATACAATCTCTTATTAGAAGTTACTGACTTGCTGATGCTTAGGAAAAAAACATTCTGATAAACTCGCTAACACCCTTGGAGATACCAAAAGACGAAAAAAAAAATACCCTCAGAAAAAAAGGATAAGATCATCTACAGCAGAACCTGTTTGGTCGGTAGGTCAGTGGTTTTGTCCTGGCCTCTGACTTGAAAACGTTGGCTTTCTCCTGCAGATGTCTGTCCTCTTCCATACTTGGGGAACTGCAGAGACTATCTTAATCTAACGTTCTGAACTGCTCAGGGAAAGAGCAGCTGAGTGACACACAGATACAGAGAAACAGATAAAGCAAGAAAATGTCACGTGAATTTTTAAGTTCTTTACACAGCAGTGTAAAAAACTTAAGGCACAGAACAATGTGAGAAATGGTTTTACAGCAAGTAGTCCTTTGTAGTATAACAGGATACTTAGGTAGGGTCACAATATCTTCCTGAAAGC
Organism: Cnemophilus loriae; assembly: GCA_013397755.1. Taxonomy (NCBI): domain Eukaryota; kingdom Metazoa; phylum Chordata; class Aves; order Passeriformes; family Corvidae; genus Cnemophilus; species Cnemophilus loriae. The sequence goes on from VZTF01008415.1 coordinate 1,530,185, forward strand.
TGTGCTTCAAAAAACACAAGCTATGTCTAGTCAAAGGGATCATACAGGATTAACCAGAAGAGATGTAATGGCCTGTGGGTACAAACAGTGAGATTGATTACTTCTGGACATAAGCTCTTATTTCAGCTTTTTTAGTATATTGTACAACCATTTAAAAGAAATGGAAAAAATAATTCACCCAAACCTCTACAAAACACACAACACACTTATTCTCGATGTAGACAAGCTTGATTTTTTTGTTTGTTTTCTTTAATTACTCTAACTCTTGAATAAGTATACCTTACAATTCAAATAAACAACTGAAGATTTAGTTTGGCAGCTCTTGGAGCTAACTAATTTGTGACTTCTTAAGCAACTAAATGAGGAAAAAAATAAATGAGCTGAAATGTAGTTACTAATGTAAAGATCGATTTATCTTAAATGTAAACGAAATCTTTAACAGCAATTCTTATGCAGTGAAATAAACCTGCCACCTGTTGTTGATCAAAGGTCAGTTCAGAGCAATTTAATAAATTATTTTACTACCGCAGATCATGAGGGCAGCTAAGATTGTGTCCATTCAGAAGTATTAATTCTGTATTTTGTCATTAATATTTTTTTCTGATATGGTGAAGGAAAAGCATTTTAGAAATTAACTTCATATATTTGATTATGATGATTATTTCATCTGTCAGCAAACTTTTGCAGCAACCACATAGTTGCTAAAGATCTAATGCTATTGTCTGTTATGATCACATTTGTAATCCTGTTAATTTAATCTTCTTACACCTCCAGTTTTTTCTTTAAAAATTAATTACATTATTACTGCTATATGCTTTTTATTTTAATCATACATTTTCCATGACAGATGTTTTCTTCTTCCAAAGTGAGGTTAAATATTTCTGGTTTTAAAACAACAACAACAATAGAGAATTACAACTTTGTCTGGTCATCCCAGTGACAGCTCGCATGACCTCATCTGATAATACTTTTTTCATTCCTTGTTTTTAAACCTTCACCTTTCATTCTTTAAAATACCATCACAATGCCTCAGAATCTACTTCATTTTTTATTTCTTGCTTTTGCTTCTTTTCTTTTCCTACATTTTAAAACACGATATACGTATCTTTCTGGTGTCATAGCTAAGGGTAGCTTCTGTCACTAAATCCACATAGAATATACAGTGTGGTGATGTAGCTGTGCTCTATCACTCATCCCCTGTTAGATCATCCACCTCTGCCTGTGGGCAATTCAACATAAACCCTAACTACTGTAATAGGAAAGAATTTCTTTGCATGCTCTCTGTGAGCGCGCTAAAGAAATGTATTGACTTTTATATCAGAGAAAAAGACAGAAAAAAATAAACAACCATTTGCCCTGGGCATTTTACCCTCCTTCACCCTCATGGTAGCACACAGAGCTTCCTTTGCTATGATTTCAGGATAAAGGGACATTCCTCTACTTCCTTTAGATCATCTTAAAATCTAAGTTCCTTGGAAATCTAAGATGGGGAGGGGGGAGGGTGGAAGACTGCTAAAAACTGCTTGTCCTTCTCTAGGCACAATTGCTGGACCATCAATTATTCATTATTAATTAAGCAGTGGATGTGCAGAAAACAGCATGAATACAGAAAAGACTCACAGGCAGTAGCCAGGACTGATCAGGTTTTCATTAGTTTTCTTTATTTACAAAGGTTTATAAAGTTTGATAAAGTTTCTCCAACCCCTCCCTTCTTTCCAGGCTCAACTTCACTCCTGACTTCTATCTCCCCTCTCAGGCAGCACAGGGGGATGAGGAATAGGGGCTGTGGTCACCCCGAAATGCTTCATCTCTGCCACTCCTGCTCCAGTGTGGGGTTCCTCCCGCAGGAACCAGCCCTTCATGAACTGCTCCAGCGGGGGTGCAGTCCTTCAGGAATGGACCGCTCCAGCACCGGTGCCCTGCAGGATCACGGGTCCTGCCACAAGACCTGTGCCAGCATGGGCTCCTCTCCATGGGCTGTCTGTGGCCTGCAGTCTCCTTCAGAGCTCATGCATCTGCTGTGGCATGGGCTCTCCACTGGCTGCAGAGTGGATATCTGCTCCACCATGGTTCCCCATGGGCTGAGGGAGGGCAATTTACTTTCCTCTGGTCTTCTCCACAGGCTGCAAGGAATCTCTGCTCTGACACCCGGACCACCTCCTCCCCCTCCTTCTTCATCTTGGTGTCTACAGAGTTGTTCCTTTCTTTTTCCCCTCACTTCTCTCTCACAGCTGTCCCACAGCTTTTTTTACCCTTTCTTATAATTGTTACTACAGAGGCACCACCAGCTTCACTGATGGGCTCAGCTTTGAGCAGCGGCAGGTTCACCTTGGAAAATATGGAACTAGCTCTGTGAGACATTGGGATGGCTCCTGATGTCATCTCAGGGAAGCCACCACTGCAACTTCCCCACTACCGAACCCTTGCCACGTAAACCCAGTTTTACTTCTGCCTGATTACAAGCCATTTGAGAAACTGTATCAGATTTCCACATATCATTTGCTAACGCTGCAGACAAAATATAACACAGTTATATAATTTACAGCAGCAGAGGGAGGACTGCAGGGATCATAAGTAATTCCACATAAATAAAGATGTAGAGATAAGACAATTCCTAGGACCAAAGGTGATGAACTGCTCTTTTCTGTACTCTTTTGCCCTATTACAGAAAGTAGTCGCACTGTAAGCTATGTTCCGTATTTCACAAGCATTGTATTTTTTAACAGATAAACACCCTGTCTCCTCAGAATAAAATAGTGTCAGCTAAATGTGATTAGCAGCAGCGAACAGAACTACACAGACGTGAGTCTCTAGTCAGCCAAACCAAAGGTAGCAGCTTCTGGAGGATAGAGAAATGGAGATGAGCTTTGGCTGTAATTATCTGAACTAATTCAAGAGAGTAGAGTGAGTACGACTCAGATAGATAAAAAAGAATATGTCAAGCACATGAGTTTATTAGCTATTATCATAAAAAGAGGCATAACAGGGTTTATTTGTACCTAATTACAGATGCTAGAGACAACAACAGTAGTAGATTAATCTTAGGAATACATAGATTCTGTTCTTCAAATCTTCACTTTTAAACTAATGCTATGAAAATGATTTTCATTTTAACTATAGCTCCAGTGGTAATTACTTATATCTAAATTAAAGATGTCTCTTAACTGTACAGAAATAGTGATTTCAATATATCAATTTCTTATTAAATAGACACTCAAACACTTCCATTTAATTTAGCTTGTTATTCAAAAAGAAGAAAATAAAAAGAACGACATTTATTCAATACAATATGAAGAGTATTTGTGCTTAGTCACTAGCTGGTTGAAGACTACACCCCAACATAAGATAACGCAGGTTTTCCTAACTGTATTAAGGCTCTTCTTAGTCCACTTACTAAGTCTTCCCTAATCAGCTGCCAAGTCTATCTATTTATTCCTGTTATCAACACCAAAATATCCCTTTCATTCATAATCACTATGGTTGTCTCACTGCCATTCACCTAATGACATTAATGGTTTTCATTCTATCTTTTGAAAGTCAAAAATACAGAAATGACAATATAGAATATTTACAGTACCTTATTTTCCTTTCACAAACTATATAGATCCAGTTTTGCTGCTTTCTACTTCTGCTTCTTTTGAAGATGAAAGCTATACAGTGAAGTTCTCAGCTAGAATCAGATCCAAGAGTGCTGCTGCCTATAGACTGTGTCACTCTCAGACCAAAATTTTGGGCCAAATCTGTAAGAACTAGTAAAGAGGTCTTTTAGATCAAAGCTTACCTTTTCAGTTTGGTAAATAACTAAAGTATTCCACTTCTTGGTACTATGCAGCTTTCATCCCACCAAACACAGCTGTAGCTAAGATGGATTTATCATAACACAAAAGGCTCATATGTAACTGTGGCCCCTAAGGGTGATTCTTCATTAATTTCTCTCTGCCAGTACCACCCTGAAGAACTCTGGCTGCAGCCACAGTTCCAGCTTTCCATTCCTAAAGGTTAACAGACCAAGTTCTACTGTTTTTCTTTCCAAGCAGAAGTTACAAAATTAACTCTTGCAGAAGATACTATTCTTAGAAGACACATTAATTAATTTTACAAAGTCAGCAAAGAATAGAGAAAACAAAACAAAACAAAACAAAACAAACAAAAAAACAGGAGTACCCCAAATCTGAAACCAGCCAAGGATATGCTCAACTAAGAACATGCTCAACTTTGTAAGGCTCTGTTTAGCAGACAGGTGGAACACAGAATAAGTGGATCACACGAGTGAAATTTAGTGAACACAGAAGAGTGCTAAACAGCTAAAAGTTATCAGGAAACTACTTATTTTTTAATCTTTGCCCAAAGAAAAATATGATGTATTTAAGCCATTTCAAATATATATTGGCCTAACTATAACTTGTTGTCAAAAACCTCAAAGGATGGAGATTGTACAACCTGAAATTCTTTGTGATTCTAAAAATTAGATATTTGTTCCTGGAAACAGCATTCTTTGCCACAACTCAAGCTTCTTATTCGTTACTTTCCCAGCAGACACAGAGAACAATTCTTTACTCTTTCTCACAAAAGCACTTCCCATATCTGAGTGCTTTTCCCATGTGTCCCCACTGTGTCTCTTTTTTACACAAAACATCCACTTAAAATTCAATTTTTACTAGACATTCTGTTTTTTAGGTTTCTGATGACCCTTATTCATATTTTGAATTCTGCATGCCCACAACTGGAGATGGTATTCAATGCAAACTAAGTAAAATAGGAATTATTTACTATCTTGCATTTGGCAATGCTGGTTCTACATTCCATTTTGGTATTTTTCTTCTTCCTCATCAGTCTACATCAATAGCTAACATTCAGTTTGCTGTTCTTCTCTCAGGATTTTTTCCTAGTGTTCCTACACAGCTAATCATTCCGTCTCATATTCTGTAAATTCTTGGAGCTCAGCAGTATATCACACTTCTCAAAAAGAATTTATTAATGCGATTGCTTCAGCCAGCTTCCTATATATCTTAGTGTGAAAACCATTAAGCTCATATGAGTTAAGGTTTGACTAATAAATAAAAACAATAAAATATCTAGTCCATCAATCGTCTCTGGGGCCAAAATATCTTTGACATTAAAGCTAGAACAGGTAGTCTGAATGCAGCATGTTTTACCCCCATCACCCTGCTCACTGTCATGTAGAAGTACAGGAAATACTGCACTGCTGTTAACCTCTACTGTCCTCAGGGCAAGAGCTGGTAAGAACAAATCAACTCAAAGAATAAGAGATTAAAATGATTTTCCCATCCCTTATAGCTTCAGATAAGCTCTGAAAATCACCTAGAATGCAAGATATTTCTGTATTTTCTTGACATGTCTCCTTTTGTCCCTTAACTCTTGCAGCCTTCAGTTTACTTCCTCTACTGCCCTCCCCCTGCCAAAATAAAAAGAAAAAAAGTCAGATCTAGACTGCCAGAATCTCACACTCTGCAACAGCAATGTAGCCTTTGACCAGAAAGACAACTAAAGAAAGGTCTTGCACAGTCCTGAGCTGCTACAAGTTTGCCAAATCTCTGAATAGGCACCTATGTCATACTTACCTTTCTCTAGCATCTTTATAAACGTGGGTGCAAGGAACAGATCATACAACCATAGAATATGTTCAGCTGGAAAGGACCCTCAAGCATCATCCAGTCCAATTCCCGGCCCTGCACACGACACCCCAAGAGTCACACCATGTGCCTGAGAGAATTGTCTAAACACTTCTTGAACTCTGTCAGGCTTGGTGCTGTGACCACTTCCCCGGGGAGCTGTTCCAGTGCCCAACCACCCTCTGATATCCACCTTTTTCTAATATACAACCTAAATCTCCCCTGACACAAATTCAGGCCTTTCCCTCCAGTCCTGTCACTGGTCACCACAGAGAAGTGATCACTGTCTGCCCCTCCACTTGCCTTCATGAGGAAGTTGCAGACTGCAATGAGGTCTCCCCTCAGTCTCCTCTTCTCCAGGCTGAACTGACCAAGTGACCCCAGTCACTCATTGTATGGCTTCCCCTCTTGACCTTTCACCATCTTCAAAGCCCTATTATCATTCTTATGCTGTGGCACCCAGAACTGCACATAGTACTCAAGGTGAGGCTGCCCCAGTGCAAAGCGGAGCAGGACCATCACCTCCCCCATTATCCAGCCATGCAGTGCACTGTTCATTTCCCTATTTTTGTGCATCCATCTCTTTTTTTTTTTTCCCACAGACAGGGTCTGACTCAGAGTAGCAAAACCAGTAAACACGTCAGTGTGTCCCAGTGAATTTTGTTATTTTTCTGACATTTAACAAAGAAGGTTACAAAAAACCAGTCTGTAGCTTAAAAATGTAGGAGAACGGGATTGCTAGAGTATGTTTGTGCTGGTTTTGGCTGGGATAATGTCAATTTTCTTCATAGCAGCTGGTATGGGCAGTGTTTTGGATTTGTGCTGGAAGCAATGTCGATAATTCAGGGATGCTTTCACTATGGCTGAGCAGTGCTTTCACAGAGCCAAGATCTTTTCTGCTTCTCGCCCCACACTACCATCGAGGAGGCTGGGGAAGCACAAGGATTTGGGAGGGGACATAGCTGGGACAGCTGACCCCAACTGACCAATGGGAAATCTCAGACTATATGTCATCATGCTCAGCATATAAAGCTGAGGAAGAAAAAGGAAGGGAGGACGTTCAAAGTAGTGTTTGTCTTCCCAAGTCACTGTTACATGTGAGGGAGTCTGCTTCTCTGGGGATGGCTGAACACCTGCCTGCCTATGGGAAGTGGTGAATAAATTCCTTGTTTTGCTTTGCTTGTACATGTCACTTGTCTTTACCTCAACCTGTGAGTTTTCTGACTCTTACTCATCCAGGTCTTCCCCCATCTCACCAGGGGAGGAGTGAGTGAGGGGCTGTGTGGGGCTTGGTCGCCAACTGGGGTTAAGCCATGACAATGTGAATAACAAGTCAGAAAATATTTCAGAATAGAATAGTTCAGTTGGCAGGGCCCTGCAGCGATCATCTAGTCCAGCTGCCTATTCAGGGCATACACAGCCAATTCAGGGCTGACCAAAAGTTAAAGCATGTTGTTAAGGGCATTGTCTAAAGGCCTCTAAAACACTGACAGGTTTGGGGCATCAACTGACTCTCTAGGAAGCCTGCTCCAGTGTTTCACCACCCTCTTGGTAAAGAAATGCTTCCTAATGTCCAGTCTGAACCTCCCCCGTGCAGCTTTGAACCGTACTCACACATCCTGCCACTGGATAACAGGGAGAAGGGCTCCGCACCTCCCTCTTCCTTTCCCCTTCTCAGAAAGCTGTAGAGAACAAGGAGGTCACCCTTCAGCCTCCTTTTGGCTAAACCAGATGAGCCCCAAAGTCCTCAGCCACTCCTGACAGCCCTTCCAGCCCTTCCACCAGCTGCATTGTCCTCCTCTGGCCACATCCAAGCACCTGCACGTCCTTCTTAAATTGTGGGGCACAGAACTGTGCTCAGTGCTCAAGACGAGGCCACATTAACCCCAAATATAGCAGCATAATCCCCTCTTTATCCCCAGCTGGTCATGCTGTGTTTGATGCACCCCAGGATGCAGTTTGCCCTCTGATATGCTGCCCCAGATCCAGCAGGGCAGCTCTCCAGCCCCTCCTCTCACAATTCATACTCGTGCCCAGTGTAACTTCGTCCAAGGTCCAAAATCTGGTATTTGGACACACTAAACTTATGATTAGGAAGGTAACAGATTGGACACCAAGAGTTAAAGCTGAGTATTAATACGATTCGTTCAAGTATAGAAAAACATCTCTCACGGAATGAACAGCCCATAAGGCTACTCACATCAAATAGTTTATTAATAAAAAATAAGATATTTAACTTGGCATTTGAAATTATGTTCCAAGAAAACTTTGCATGGTATCTAACTCCTCCCAGGAGAAGGCTAAACATGGGAATTACAGATCTTTAATATAAACACTTGTGCCTGTTCTACAGCTTAAATGAGGGTTCCTCCATTCACCAATGATGGTATTCCTATTGCTGCAAGAGGTTTATAACACCACCAGATTATAAAAAGTCTAATCAATACAAGGATGTTGAAGGAAGTTTTATTTTCATTTTAATAGTTCATAATTTGCTGAAATTAAAAAAGAGCAGGGAAGGAGCTTTGTACATGCCTAATTTTACTATCCAAAATTTGACAAGGAACTTGATACTCTTCCAAGACTAAATACAAGAGTTGGAGAGATGTCTTTTGGCATCTATTGGTACAATACTTCACCCAATCGCTGCAGAGAAAAAGACCTTTTTGCCAACAGTACAAGACACATGGTCCGAATGAAAGGGGACAAACCCACAAACAAACAAAAAACACTATGAAAAAATCCCAGCTCATTTTGACTGTTTGGAAGGTTTTGGTAGCATCTCTTGGGTAGCCTTGATGAAGGATAAATGAAAGGTCAGTCATGTGGTCTGTAGGTCACTACTACAGGCATGCAGAATCTCCTCTGCAGTACACATCATTATCTTGGTGTCCAGTAGAAACCACCAGGAGTTTTCCACAACCAAAGATATTTCTTTGGGATACAAAGGACCATATCTGATGTTCAAAGCTAAATACCAACTGCTGCATGTAGGACCAGCAGAGAGAAACAAAACATGTACTAGGACTGGAAGTGCAGTGATCTGCTGGAGACTCAGAAACTTTATTTTGCAAGAGTAAAATCTCCAAGAAAGTACTAGGCAAATGTCTTTTTACTTTTTACTTACTTTTACTTGTTAAATCAAACACATGGCTTAGCAGAACACTTAACAGCCTGTAACTCATAGTCCCAAGTTATAACACCACCTGAGAGTACAGCATTTGTCCTGTGTCAAAAGAATGACCTGTCTTTTTGTCCCCTTCTTTTTACTATTGTTGTTTTATTGGAGTTGGGTTTTCCAAAAGTCACTAGTGGACTTCTATGTAAGATGAAAACAAAATAGGAAAACTAGATTACTATATGCTTATCTTCAGTGTAACTCTCCAAATCTTCACTGTGACAGAAGAGTACATTACCAACAGTGAAATGCAAATTTTCAGGAGAAGAAAACATAAACCTTAGATTTCACCAAATTTATTTCATATTTTTCTTTGGAAAGCTCGTTCTTGCCTCAAATCCATGTAAAAGCAATCATTTCTCTCTAAATGTTTGGAATGGATACACTAAGAGGCACCTTAATCCAGTCTATCAAGTCACAACTTTTGCAGGAGACATCAGTCTCAGTGTTACACTTTCTCAAGTGCTCATGAATTCCCCATCTGCACACCAGCTCAGATGACAGCCTCTCTGGCTTCCAGGTATGCCAAACACAGATGGCTGTTCCGCAGGGTTTGGGAGAGGGCTGCCCAGATATCAGTTAACCATAATAAAGACCAGGTTCCAAACTACCTTCAACCATAGGATCTGCAACCTTCTGCTCTAGGATGTTTTCCAGGGAGATGGTATCACAAGAGGTAAGACTATCGTATCTGTTGGCCCTGGCACATCCCTGGCACTCTAAAAGAGGGCTACTAGAACAACAGAAAATCATTCTTGCCAAGGATAATGTAGGTATTACAGGATTTTGCAACCAGAATAAGCATTTTGGATAATATGGGAAACTGATTACAGCTGGTTAAGCATACAGGTCAAGCTAATGATTTTGGGGTACAATCTCCTAGAGTGGGTCACATTCAATTTTTGGAATAGCTTCAAAGGACTCCATTGAGAGTATCTCCTAAAAAAGTGCAAAAATGCCACACTGAGAGCTGAGCCCAGGAAATCCCATTTGTAGAGATGCCATAGCCTTCAGCAAGCCAGAATATCAGGCAACCTGCAGGCACACTCTAAATCCTGGCACACCTAATTAAAAAACTGAGACTATCACTCAGTGTGTGCAAGTGAAATTGTTCTTGCATCTCTTTGCTGGCACATTATTCTAAATCAAAATTTATCACAACTGTTTAAGAACCCTTGGAAAGCGTTGCTTTTTCCAGGTTCTAGATTTTGGGATGTTCTGTTTGGACAACAGCACACATGTCCATGTCACTACCCTGTAAGAGCCTACAGCTTCAATAAAGTCAGACTTAACTACAGGTTTTGAAAGTAAGACACAAGCAATAAATAGGTCATTCTGCTCGCCTTTGCACTCTGAGGAATCAAATATGTCTGTTGCATAGTAGGTTCTGAAACAATTAGCAACAGCTTGTTAGATGGAAACAGGCAAAAGCCTAGTGTAGCTTTGCTGCAACAAAAACATCACACGTCGTCACTGAAGATCAGGAAAATGTTGTAGGGTAATTGAATTGACCCTAAGACTTTTTTTACCCTCGATAGCCGTCCTCCTTCTGTTGAGAGAGACAGTGTCATAGCAGTGCTCTTTTTCTAAGACAAAAAATTTAAAACGGCATTTGAAAATTGAAGAATGTAGCAAAAGCTAAAGGATTTTTCCAAATCTTGATAATCAGAATGCTACGGTTTGTGTCACAGACTTTTCAAGACACCAATCAAACCTAAAGTTAAATGTAAAATGAATAAAAATCAGTCATCAGACAACAAAAACAGATGGAAACTGACTCTAACAAATACTTTGAAATTCCTAATTCATCAAGAACTGATAAAACTGCTGCTGCAATTATCTAAATACATGGAAAGAATATTCCCATAAGCAGATAAATGTGGCATTCTTTGGTTTATTTTATCAGAGAGAAGAAATCAAAATCTGATCAATAAGAAACCTTGATCAGCTGTATTTATGAGCAGCTTGGAGCAACCATTCACAAGTCAGATGTTGAAATACATTTTTTGAAGCCTTGAGAAAAAATAAAAATTAAAAAAAGCGCCAAGCTATATAGAGAAGAATAAACAAACATTTTTCCTCTATTTGTGCTAACTTGCAGTTCCCTCTGCCTGTTAACAAAATTAATTTTGTTAGTTGGTTACTTTGTACACAACAGTAAAGTGTAACACTTTTTCTTTTCTTAGGATTATTTTTTATTTATTTCACCAGCTAAGAATAAGTAACAAAACTGAAGATCAATTTATTCTTAAGATCTTTCATACAGGTCTGCTGGGAGGCACAGTCAACAACTCAGAAGTGAAGTCAGGAAGGATGTCATTGCCCTTGGGTAGCCAGCATTCATCACAGCAGGCAGCCTTTATTGTCCAGCGTGCTATAATAGTTTCTCAGTAGGGAAGGCAGCATGTAGTAGCATGATGACGTGCAAGATAATGCCTAAAAACACAAAACTGTTTGAGAGGGTCTGTTAGGAGTGAGTGTTTACAGTGGTAGTGGAAGGGAAGAAAGGCAGAAAAGGCAGAATGACCTGGTTCTCTTTTTAGTCATGAACACTGGTAAACATTTTTCATTCTGTATCACGTTCAGGGAACCAAAATAAGTTTCCTTCCATTATGCAGTTTTTTTTTTGTCATTGCTTGCTTACCTCTCTTCTGCAGTTCTCTCCTTAACTCTGCCATTTATGACATCTTGTTTTCCCAAAACAGAAACTGAGTATTTGCAGGAAACACTTAGGTCTTTAACATACTACAAACTGCTTCCTAGCTCCTTATACGACAGGCAGATCAATTGTCACTGTCACTGAATATATTTTACTTACTTAAAATGGCTGGAGAAGCTGAGCTGAAGTCACAGAATCATAAAATGGAAAGGACTTGAACAGACCATCTAGTTCCAAGCCCCCTGCCATGGGCAGGGACACCTTCCACTAGACCAGGATGCCCAATGCCCCATCCAACCTGACCTTGAACACTTCCAGCAATGGAGCATCCACGACTTCTCTGGGCAAGTTCTTCTAATGCCTTACTGTCCTCACAGGAAATAATTTCTTCTTTATCTAATCTACTCTTTTTCAGTTTAAAACCACTGAAGTCAGTTATGGTCATTAAAATTAGCTGAGGAAAAAAGAAAATAAAAAGGTTTACAGCAAATCATTTTATACAGAAAATGAGTAATTCAGATCCAAAACCTTTCTATGAATATAGGGCCACAGTATAGCATGTTAAGCCAAATTGCAACTGACTGCAAATTTTCCATTAGAGACACTACAAAGGTGCTGTGCACATGGGTATTTGTGCAGATATGTGCAGGTGAGTGAAAAAGGTACTGCTTTGCAAGATGGCCATTCTCCTGTTTCTCAGTAAGTCTCTTTCAGATTACTTTGAATCAGATTTTGAAACTGTTTACAGATTTGCTCCTAATTAAGTAGTTCCACTCACCTCAATGAACTCGGTTGTTATCTAGTGTGAAGTAAAACGGCAGCAGTTGGCATTCAACCACACGGAGTAATGACAGATTCAGCGAAGGACTAAAACACCTGAAGGCAAGACCCAAAATACCTTCCAGAAGCCTGACAGCTTTTCTAGAGATGCAAGGCGACACTGATATCAGGGATGCAAGAGGCATGAAGCCAAGATAGTGAGTAGGTGCAACAGATGCTTCAGTCTGCTATAGAGCTGGTCAATTATGCTTTACAGGCTATCTGTCCACTAATTGCAAGACACAACGTGCCAGGACATGACGTGCTGCATGCCACCTTCACAGTGGTGCAATGATCTCCAGTATCAGAGCCTACTCTTTTACCTTGGGAAGATGCAGGAGTCCATTAAAGAATACAGCAGCTCCTGCAAGACTTTGGAAGACTTCACAAGTCAATGAATATAAAATCAATTAAAAGTTCTTACAATAAAGGTATTACTTAGCCATGTGCTGTTTGCTCAGCTTCAGGTATACTTTTGGTTTAAACAAAGAAGCAAGAATAAATGGATTACTTCTCTATTAGTAGTGGGAATTGGCTGCAGCCAGCACTTCTGAATAATTCACACTGTCTAGCTGCTTGTTTCTGGATTTGACATTTTTAAATCATGAGGTAAAAAGGTCATGTAAAAGGGAAATGAGTTGCTACAGAGCAGTAGTTAGATCCACAGTCACCACTACATTCTCACTCTGGAGCTAGGGATCAAGTGCTGATACTCTGAATGGGCATGCAATATGAAAAGCCATCCAGGGACCCAACTTCCCGTACAAAATGTAACAGGAATGATACCACCTCATGGCCAAACTAAAGCACCACTGACACAAGAATAGATATGATTGACAGGGCATAAACTGGGTTGAGGAAAATGCAAAAATACGTAGTCCTTGTGAAATCTGGTCCTATTTTCTTGATAAAATTGCAGCAGTATTACCCAGCCTGACACCTTTTTTGTTGGTTTAATCTTAGAAAGAAAAAGGTATGCAAGCAAACTTCCAAGGACGAGATGTCTCTGAGATTCCCACTAAGCAACTTCTGCTTTCTGTGTGAGAAATGGAAGATACAAGCCACTGGATTACTATTTTACATGACACAGCAGTAATATTTTTTTTAATAGTTTTAATTCCTTTCAAGTACCTTATTAGAAAACAAACCTACTTGATGTTCCTTCAGTCTTGCAGATGTTTTGCTTTCATGCAATTATAATATAGTCATATTGCCTCTCAAGACAGTTTCTACTGAGAAAACCAATTAACACTCAGCACTTTAAAGAGGTAGAATTTAAGAGTTTGGTGTTCACTTTTTTTTAGCTGGCTAAATGACAAGCATGATTTATTTTGCACAATAAAAACAAGAATAAAAAATGTAATAGAAAAAGACAACAGGTCCAACACAGGAACACTTAAATACAGCTTGTTATTAATCAATTAATGTCACACAGTGGTTTCTAAGCAGCACAAGTGTACACAGCATGTGTACTGTGACCCCATAAAAATAATGGGAGTGAAAAACTGGACACTCTAATTCTTACAGGATGCCGATCACTGAGGATTAAAAGCATTGCATAAGAACATGAAAACAGCACCAGGCCCTCAGCTATGAGATAATGCAGTTATTTGAGAAATCTATGGCAGAAAGCTCTGGCTTCCGTTTTTATTTGTGCAATTTAGGTAATGGGGAAAATGTATTATGCTTTTCTGAAGCTGTAGTGATGAAGCATATCCAGCACGAGCAAGGTCAACAACCGTATCTGTTTACAAACAGTCAGACTGCAAATCTGGTAACTTGCATCCTGAAAGCTCCTTACTAAGTCAGATTAACATGGAGTTTCTGTTTATCATCCCGACATAGCTAAAGAACACAGCCCAAAGAATACAAATGGCTCTCTGTTCTCGACACTGTAAACTTCACTAAGAGCTGCCTGCCTATTTCCTGAATTTACAGTAGAATGTGCACAATATTCCCAAAAAGCTATATAGGATTCACAACTCATCCATACAGATACATCAACTATAATCTCATCTGTTGGCAAAATGGATTTCCAAAGGTTGAAAAAATAGTTACTATATTTTATCAATAACTTAGGCCTTCAGCACACGCATGTACGCAAATCAGAATTAAAAACTCTTTGGCCAGCAATGAATGAACAGAACCACCACGCTTCAATGCTTAGATTTAGTGGGACACACACCCCACTTACAGAGGTTTATGAAGATTTTCATTTTAAGTCATTTGGGGCTAAGTATATGTAGCAAATTACAGTGAGACAAGCAGATTGCCTGGATTGCCCTGTCTGTCACCCTACCACAGGGTATTACAGTGGGCCTGCCTTTTTGGGAAGGAGAACCACTGTTTGGAAGCATATTTGTTTCCATCAGAAATGCCATTTTGCAGTGAATGCTGTTTTTCACAGCTCTAAATGTAATTTTTAGAACTGACATCTTTCTTTTCACTAAGATTAAATTAAGAGTGCAGAAGATGATAGAAATTAAAGACTCAATATTACACATAAACAGAACTTGAGAAAAATGTTAGTTTACATATTCTGCTGTTTAATAAACTAAACATTAATTACTCTAAGACCTTAGTCTACTCCTGGGTTAGAGAACGAAAAACAGCATTTTTCAAGACACGCTGGTTTACAAATACACAAACACACACAGGAGAGAAAATAGAAATGAACAAATATCAGTACATATGTTTAAGAAGATGAACTACAGGTGAATAAAGCACCCCAGATGGCAAGTGATGGTGGCAGAAGCATGTTCTGAGTCCACATCTTCTCCCAGAGGGGGCTCCTAGCAGGCATCCCTGCCAGAAATCACAGTTTTCCAAAGGGGGTTGGGCAAACTCTGGAAAATAGGAAGATTGTACAGCAGGAGCACACTCTCATGAGACTGTGAGAAAAGAGGGCAAGTCACTCACAGAGTCTATCGCGTATCAGCTTTTGCCTGTGATTAGGCTTATCCTTAAAATGATCACATTTTTATTTGCTGCTATATGTCTATGACCTAACTATTGTATTTTGCAGCAGCCAAAGGCAGGCAAAGGTTAGAAGAGATCATTCTTTCTGCAAAAATAGTCTTATCTTTTCTTTTTTTTTTCCTTAAGCAGTTTACAAAGGAAAATTAAATCTAAAATGAAAAACTGCAACTCACGAGAGTTGCAGACGCTGCTGAGGAACTTCTCTTTTTTTCTTGCCTTATCTCAATGCCACATTTTTTCTTGGTTTTCTTCCTGATATGAAAGGATGCTGCTGGGCTTCTTTTTGTTAATTAGAAATAAGATCTCAAGACCAATCTAGCAACAGCAGAAGAAACTATTCCCTCCATGAATACTTCACAGTGATCCTCTGTTATACGACAGGAATTTTAAATATTGTAAAAAACTGCTCACAAAAGGCTGACTCTAAATTACCAACTTTCAATTGCATATGGAAGAGTGACACAATACTTCAGATGACAGCTAAAATGTAATTTAAAAAAAAATTTAAACCTTCCTATTCAAGTTAAACTATAATTTCCAAGTAGTATGTTCAATAGAACCTAAAGAATTTGCAAGAAATCTAGGTCAAAGCAATTTTATTTCTGACTTTGTGAATTAAAAAGAAAAGTTAAGAAAATAGATGAATCCTCATGAAAATTAATGTTTGAGAGAGAGACAGCCAAAGTCACAGACATGCTCAAGACAACATAGATCAAATAAGACATGAAAAAATCCGAAACTGTGCATACACACCTAAATATACCAAAAAAGATTTCCAAAGGAGTCACTCTTTGTTTAACAAACCACTGGCCAAAACAGTTCCAGTCCAAAACAAATAACTTCAAAACAAGCTGCACCAGAATAACAGTTTGGATTAATATCTTCTCCAGATGGAGTTTTCAACTTAATGAATAACAAGTAGCATGAAATCTTGCTGCCAAAATTAAACCCACTCCATTCTGAACAGAGGAAGAAGCACAGAGATGGATAGAACACTTTAGGTTGCATTAACCACCCTAAATACATGCTCCTTCTAAAAGTCTTTATCCTAAGCACTTGAAAGGACATGTGTGATGAATGACTCAAGATATTAACATCAGGCCATTCACTAAACACAGACTACAGAAATTCTAAGGAAATGTGGTATGACAAGGCCAGAGCTGGATCAAAAAACCCTATCAAAGTTCCTAACAAAAGCTTGTAAAATCAGTTCAGTGCTTATCCTGTACATAGAAATTTCCTTCACTCAAATAGAAAAAGCAGACTGATTTCACAGCAGGGAGCTTCTTGACTCATAAAACTGAGGTCATAAAGTCACTCTCAAGAAGAAATGAAGATATAAAGCAAATTAAGATTCACCACTCCAGTAATGAAACAGCACGCAGGTTTACTTTGTCAAAGGAGAGATATTGTAGAAAATACATGAATCACACTGACGAGGAAGTAATTGAGTGAAAACTGCAGCATTTTCAAAAGTAGGAGGCGTAAGATTCACATTTAGATACTTAGGAAATTTAACACCACAACTAGAGAAATTTAAAAGCAGGTTATATTGATTCCAAAAGGATCACTGTAAAATATCTCATTGGAAAAATGCTCATTTTGTTAGCATGCTTCTAACATCTAGTTTTGTGGCCAAACACCTAAGAATGACTCTTTGCTTTTAGTTTACCTAAAACATGTACACAAACAAAAAAAGAAGTTAAAGGGTTGGATTGAGTTACCCGTACTGCCATTTACAAAACACGAAAACAAAATACGCCATTTTCAAACGTAACCTGAAAAATAAAGACACACTATTTGTGAGGGCTGAATTTAAGAAAATAAGGTAGTATGTCAAGTAGTTAGCGTCATCCATGGATAGAAAAATAGACACCTTCATTGGGAAATTCAAGAGCAAAGTTCAAATTTAACTATGAAGAATTAAATTATGGAGCCTGGAGAGATTAGGCCTTGAGTATACTGTGCCCTGGCATGCAAGTTTCTGTCTGATTTCTGCAGCCATCACCACGTACAGCTCTTACTTGGCCCAAGTATTTTTAAACTTTCAAAAAGTAGTAAGAATTTAGCATTGCAAAAAATCATGTCTTGCAACGACTGAATTTAATTCTATTTAGGAACAGCTAAAACCCAGGATTTGGAACTGCAAAAAAATATCAGCACAGACACTACGCTGCTTTGATCTTGGCACTGAAACAGAGTAGCCAAAAATATGAACCTTTTATTGCGATATTTCGTTTGTTTTCTGGCCAATTACATGTATAGGCATAAGACAGGAGCCACAAGCAGCACATATATTCTTAAGTCATTATGTTTTGCTTTTATCACTAGGAATGCTACGAATGCCACCAATACTACAGTTTTCTTATTCTGAAGATAATTTATGCCATGACAATTAGAAACTAGGGCTTCAACAGAACTTATCTAATGAAGCTGTAATTCCACTAAAAATTCAAAAGATAAACAATTTAATTATTTTGGCTCTTCAGAGAGCCTTGAAATTATGACCTGCTGCTATTGCTTTCTGAACCTTTACCAATCAAGTTGTTTGAGAACATTCTTTAAAAACTACTTGGGACTGAAAACAGCATGGAAACAGAAAAGGAAATAAACGTGGATGGATTCAGAGGTATTTGCATTATAAAATTAAAGTGCAGGAAGTGCTGAATGACAGCAAATGGTATTTGAAAAGACAGATCTCAGATAGAGAAGTCTCATGAGAGAATATCATGAAAATGGCAAGTACTTCAATTTTAAGATGGATTTGCAGTTGTCTATTTGTGAGTGTTGATAATATCTTAAAACCAATAAGACAGAAGTGAAACATATGGTGCCTGTATTCAAGTCTCCATTTGCAGTGTTTTAAGATTTATAAATGCTCACATGGGACATTTCAACTACAATACAGAAGAAGAAAATTGGACCTAGTCATGCCTTTGTAATAAAGCTAATTATACAGTTAATATTTTTCTAATTAAAACTTAGAATTGGTTTTAAAATTCTTCCTATTCGTTTTCCTAAGAAACATATATCTAGTTGCTTCTTAATGTTCTAACTCTTTTTTGCAAGTCATTATTAATATGAAAACCATCAAAAAGGTTAAGTAATGCCTTATTTTTTATTATTAGATTCAACTCTATATGCAATGAAATCAATAATAACTGCTTGCTCAAGTGCTACTAAAATGACACTGGACATTCATTCCACTGTGTGGAAGTCTGATTTTTAGGATTACAAGAGTAGAATTGAAATCAGGATTGAGCAAAGACATCACATATTACCTACCAAATATTTTGACAGATCACTGAATAAAGGTCAGAAAGCTGTCTGCTTTAGGAGGCTGTTCTCAGCAGGTAAAAACAGGAGGTGACCAATATGGGAATCCCCTAAATCTCATTAGCTGAGGAGAAAAGGAGTTTTTATGTACTCTTGCAGTTCCAGGTGGAAGTCCAAAGGAAAGCCTACATGTGCGTCATCCTCAAGCTTAGCACTGGCCTTTTTTTAGCCAAAAGGGGCTTATCTTATTACCCTTCTTAGCTGTGATGTCCACATATAACCTGAGAACAGCATCATCCCAAAAAGTGCAGGCAGCACACAGGAAATGGGCAACTCAGATACTATTGTGCCTTGCAAATGCCTAATTGGGCACTGCTGTTCGTTCAGCTTTGTACTTCTCGTTAATGTAAAATCATACTGCTTCCTTTCTCTTAATTCAGGTAAAATTGATACACTGCAATAATGAAGCCCATGCCTATGAGTTTTAAAAACTCATATTGTTTTGTTGAACTACAGTGGAAGTCACTACCTTTTCTGCCCGGCTGGATGCACACACGTTTTTCACCAACAGCTGATGATTCAGGCTGTCTCTATTTGTGCATAAATAGTTTCCTCTATTCTGTTTCAGGTATTATACTTCAGCTATTACAAGTGGTTTTCACATAATTTCAGACTGTCTGCATTAGGCACTTTTTCCAGCAATATTCAAATGTGGCACTTGCAAGGCGATTCAGAGCTTAAGAGGAGTGAGAGTGACAGAGTACATTCATACTAAAATTACTTCACCACTATCCCAACAGAACATATGAGGGCACAAATTACCTTCCATTCACTGCAAAATGCATGCACATCATGGGGATGCTGGAGAACAACAGAGCCCTCTGACAGAAACCAAACACTATCACATAATTGAAATAAAATTTCAACACTTGTCAGAGGTTATTTATTTAATGCTGGTGCAGGCTTACAAATTCTCCATTCATGTAGAAAACTCACTACCATGACTATATAGCCTCATAAGTAAGAGATGGAGCTGCCTGCACCAACATAATTACAACAGCTTCTGAGTCACAGATAAAAATCTGGCCCATGCTGATACATTATGCAGAGCATCTATAAAAACGACTGTGCTGATAGCATTAAATAAGAGCTATGACCACAGAACGGGAAATGTCATTATTGATTCCACAATACTAAATTTATCCTTCATACAACAAATATAGGGACATGGAAAAATGAACACCTTAAAAAGATAACGAGAAATTCAACAACAAAAGATTCTACTGTCTACTCATTATTTTTATTCAGGTCACCCTGTATATAAGCCAATATCAACCAAAAGATTTGAACTGTGAACTACGATGTTTCAAGGTCATTCCTTTCCAAACATAAACAGGATTTTAGCAGGAATCAAATTAATTGGAAGAGAATGAAGGTGGCTTTTGCTCTTTTCCTGTAATCTCTTTGTTTTACTGGCAAGCACAGTAGAGCTACTTGTAATTTTCAAAACGAAAGAGTTACACAAAATACTATTGTATAAAAAACTTGCGCAAATTTTTCTCACCACGTTGGGCTGGACACTGCAAAGAACAAAACTGAGGCATTTGTTCCTATCTATCCTACAATTAAAATACTCAAGGGTTTATATCACAGAATGAGTTCTCTCTTCTAGTGTCCTCTAACCACATCACCAACAGCAATATGTTTTGCAGCCATTCTGTCCACTGCGGTGAACAGCATTTAAATACCACTCACACATAAAAAAAAGATCATAAAATCAGTGGTGCTGCACCAGAAAAAGCTTTATGTGCTTTTAAAACTGATTAAGAAAAAACTACAAATTCATACTCTTAGTAGCATGGATATCCAGTTCATGGCAGCTTAGTTCCACCAATTAGCCAGAAGGTAGAAGACAAAAAATACACATGGAATAAAATATATTACATATATAAATATATACATATATATTACATATATAATTTTTATATAATAAAAATTATATATATTACATATATAAACATTACATGTTTAAACCATTAAACATGTAATGGTTGCTTCTCTATTGATGAACAGAAGGTAGGAATATTCTCTACACATGGCTCAAAGCTGTTAGCAATACACTGTCTGACCCTTCACTAACACATGGGAAGAGCCTATCTTTCACTACTCATTGATTTATAGAGCTGTTCAAGGGAAAATTATTCAGCATCTTCCATATGTTAAAATAAAATTAGTCAAAGTCTGTCCCTGTCCTAGACTCTAGAGCCTGATTAAGCAGGTCTTTAAGGGAAGGCTTAAACTTCTTTGTTTTACTGAGGAACTGCTGTTGCTCTGTACAGTTTTATTGGGTTTAGATCATAAATCCATAGTAGAAACTAATAGTAACATCTGTTGGTAGGAAAGATCAGAACTAGAACTTCCAAATACACACAACATGCAATAAGGAAAAAAAATACAAGTTTAGGCATGAATTTCAATGTAGTAGTACTCTGAAAGGGACTAAGACATAGTTTCTGTAATCTCCTGTCTCAAGCTGTATTAGTTAATACCTTAATTTAAGGTTGAAATTAAATGTTGTTCTTGTAGTTCACTTTTAACCAACCATTCTCAAGTCATTTTATGTGACTAGGCTCACAAAGTACAACCATTCTTACAGCATTCCCCTAGTGGTCTCACATAAACTACTTTTTTGCAGTGGAATTTTTTAAAAAAAGTAAAAATTAGTGTAGCCAATTAGCAATACTAAAAGTGTACCCACAATGACTAAAGATTCAAGAAAGCTAAAATATGCAGAGGCAGGCTAGACGATTTTGGGTAGGCAGGGAGAAGTTTTGAGCCAAATGGTCACCTCAGATCCAGTGCTGGGCTTCATAATTAGGAGTCATGTACTCTTACAAATATGTTAGATCATTATTACATTGTAAAAATGTAAATGCTCATTTGCACAGAGTCAAACTTTTTCTTCATACAAAGTGATGCATATATTTTATGCATCAATACAAGTATGTTCTCTTCAACATCAAGAGCCTAGTTGAGACAATATCAAAACAAGTAACACAAAAAATTACTGTTTCAAAGAACAGAAACATTTTCTAAATGTCACATGCTAAGGAACAATGACGGTAATCTTGTTTTAGCTGTGATGATTTACCAGCCAAATGAAGAAGGCTTGCCTGTGTTCCCCCTAACTTCTCTTGCACAAGGCAATGGATGTGTGTTTGGAGAAAGCATCTTAAAAGGTTGTAGTCTGAAGTCCTTCAGGAATAATGTTGCATTTCTAACCCACAATCAAGAAATGGATAAGCTTGTTTTCTTTGGAGAAAACACTATCATTTTATCTTTCTTTACCTGTGAGGAGGTATGAATAACAATGCATCAAGAATAGACTGGAAGATGTAATAAGATTGTCTTTCAAGTTAGCCAGTTACTTGTATCTTAAGCATGTACACATTTGCAGGATTCAGATGCCCTACAGCTCAGAGTTGGTCATAATCATTAATTTATCACAATTCAATTTTTATTAAATGGGAATCTTCCTAAACAAAGACACATGACAAAACACTAGTGGTTTAAAATTGCAGCAGTCCAGAACTCCAAACAAACTTGAGTAAGATAATCCTGGCATGGAAACTGAATGCTTGATGCACTGAAATTTGCATGGTGCCACTGTGTAAGCACTGCGGTATAAAATGTCAGGTACAAGCATCTAGAACACTACAAGCTGCTTACACCAGCTTCACTGCCTCACACCATATCATCCTGTATTTCTGTAGATTGGCACAATTTATATTCATTTATCTCCACTTTTTTCAGACTACTGTTTACAATTTCTCTAATAATCGTCATAGAATGGTTCAGGTTGAAAGGGACCTTAGAGATCATCTAGTTCCAACCACCCTGCCATGGGCAGAGACACCTTCCACTATCCCAGGCTGCTCAAAGCCCCACCCAGCATTGCTTTGAACACTTCCAGGGATGGGGCATCCACAACTTCTCCGGGCAATCTGTGTCAGTGTTTCAACACCCATTTAACATGAAGTGACCTAACTCACAGGTATTAAAGCACATTGGTGACTGCTTTTGCCTTCACACACATATAAAACTGGGTCATTTTGGCAAATGTGAACTAATACACCTGGAAAATATTTAAAGAGCTTTGGAAAATAGAGTTATTGTGTTTTTCATAGGAAGTTATTTAAAACCAAATCCTCCTATTATCTAAAGATCTACTGGCTTACACAGAGGTACGCATTTGAAAACTAAAACCAGAAAACTGATCTACAACACGACTGAGTATTTCAAAAAAGGAGAATAAATAAATTATTTTTTTTAAGTATTTTTATTTTTTTTTTCCTTATTCTTCTTCCCTTTGGATTCACTCAGAAACAGAAACAGGTACTTTTGCCATAGTGAGTTGTAATTAAAATAACTGGAAAGGGGAAGTAGAAAACAGGATGCAATTAGCAGTTACAGGAATTTAGAGATCATGGAGATGGAACAATTTCCTCCCTATCAATGACAACTTTCATATTTCCTCAAGATTTCCTTTATTTCAGCTGAAGAAAGCCCCATGGGTTCCAACCACTGGTCTCTTATGTTCCCCAAAGGAGGTCACACGAGATGACTGAATGACACACAATTCATTTAGAGAATTAATTTTTACTTCCCATTGCCACAAAAACTTATAAAACCTCTGCCTTTGGGTGTGTACCTGAGAAATAGAAGTGGTAGAAGTGACTGAGGGCATACTGGGAAGAGCAGTAACAAGTTAGGATTCTGCCTGTGCTACAGTTTTAACACGTCTCACTCACAGGACCCTGAAATCTGGGAGAAGCAGAAGGTAAAGGAGTTTGGGGAAAATACATATGGGAAGGTGAGGGTATCTTTTCCAGGCATTTCTCAATATTACTATATTTGCAATACCTTCCCTTTAAAGCTTCAGTGAGGTCAAGCTTTATATCTAGGTATAATCTAAGCCTCGCTCTAAAACTTTCTGCAACACTTAGTGCAACATTTGTGACAGAACTGCTATGAGACACTTTGGTGTTCACTATGCCACAGTAAATAATCAGATACAGATTGCCCAGGGAAGCTGTGGATGCCCTATCCACTCACAGTGTTCGAGGCTTGGTTGGATGGGGCACTGAGCAACCTGGTCTAGTGGGAGATGTGCCCATGGCAGGGGAGTTGGAACGAGATGACCTTTAAGGTCCCTACCTATAACGTCTGGTTGCATTTCATCACCACGTCACTCTCCTCCCAAACAGTGCAAACTCCACCCAGCCGTGCTGCTCCTCCACCTGGGCGACAACAACCACTACCTCCACCACTGGCTTGAACCACTCTGCAGACCTCTGCTAGTGCTGTTGGACATGATGTACATACGTACTAGACTTCCAGCAGACACATAACATCATTTTGACGCTGTTTCCTTCATGGAGTGTAAGGAAAAGTATCACACTCACCAAAATCAAGACCATTTGTATCTCAATTCTGTCTTGCCCCTATCTGTATTTACTTACTCTCACTAATGATTATGCAGACTGTTACACAGATCTCTTCTCTCATGGCCACATTATCAGTACAAGCAGCTTTTCTCCCCCAGTTCTGAAGACTGGTTGCAGTTTGATGAGGACCTCGTTAGGTACCAACACCTCATATACTGTGGCTGCAATTTTCAGCACAGTTAAGAAAACTGTGCTTGGCACAGGGCACCAAGCATCTAAACAAACTTCTCCAAAACAAGAGATGAACAGCTTTACACAATTTTCAGCTATGTATTCACAGAGCACTTCACTTCTTTCCACCAACACTGCTTCAATACTCAGAGAACACCATTTACTGAGTAAGCAGATAAGGTATCTGGCATCTAGTTTGATCAGAGTTGTTCAGTCTATAGCCTTAGGGTACTCTAGTTAAGCTCTGCTAGGATGCCAGAAGTCTCAATTTCCTCATGAGCCTCTCCAAGGTGATCATCACTACAGTATCAGAGTATTTCACCGGCATTAATGAACTTATCTTCTCATATCATGCTATGTTGTGCAGCTAGTAATATCTTCATTTTACAGATGTTGCTGCCACTTCAGTTAGTGCCACCTCAAAACTTTCCTTACAATTTCTTACACATAGCTATTCAACTGCTCCCATTTTAGAGGGGCCTAAGTCTCTCATTGCTTCAGGTAGAACTTCTCAGTGGAGCTTCAGGTAGAACTTCTCAGCGTGAACTCAGGTACATGAGATTTCAGGTGAGGCAGACCTCAGTGAAAAAAAAAAAAAAGAAAGGAAAAAAGAAAAAGGAGGTATGACAGTTTGCATATGGAAAGAGTTTCACAGTCAAGTGTTCTACATGGACCAGCTAATTCCTGCTACTATCATGCTTTCTGGCATATGGAAACTGCATGCAAAGAAAGACACTATTTATTTTTGCCATGGTGATATAGTAATGGCAACAGAAGGTATGAGTGGGAATTCTACCAGTAGTTTAAGTCCACACATAAAATTAGTGTGGTTCTTTGAAAACTATTCAAGCAGAAAGCACAACAAGGGGATTGAGGTTTCATGTAGAAGTGAGATTGACTACTAATGAATTAGCATTACTCCTATGGCTATAACGTTTCGCTGCAGTTAGTGTTTATACTGACTCCAGGAAAAACGAAAAAAAGAAAAAAGTAATCACAGAGAAAATTACTGAAAACCCACGGACAATAACAACAAGATCCCAATGGAGAATTAAAGCCAGAAGAAAAAAACATTTTTTTTTTCCCATTGCATCTTTTTTTCTTGCTATTGCTTCTTGTAGTCCTGGATAAGAGTTGTTTCCTTCTCTAAAGGGGATTTAAAAGCTGTTACAGTTTCTCTTTTCAGAAGCTACAAAAGATGTAATATTAATTGATCAATCATCTTGGAACATCATTTTATCAACAACATGGATGCCCTGGCTTTTTTGTGCAACGAAATGCATAAGCGCACTTGGAATTCAACTGTCAAAGATTCAGATGACTGAATAAATTTGGTTTACATCAACAGTATACAAATATCAATTTCTGAAATAGAACAGTATTAATAATTTAAAATCAGAAAGGAAGTATAAAGAAGACTCACAAGTGAATCCAATTTCACTGCAGTGACTATAAATACTAACATTTTTAGTATGCTCTTTATTATTTATGAAATATTATTTGTTACTAAGGTTTTATATAGCTATGGTTAGATAAAGGAATATCTAATAATGTATTTACAGTTATTTTAGGAAGTATCCTCATGGAATCTGATTGTGTTTTGCCCTGGGGAAAAACACAGTTCTGACTATAGTATCAAAGTCTTATCTTTGTATGCATGTCATATATAAAGTTTATGTAAGGATTTCTGGATACTATTTATCTATGCAAGTACTTCAGTTGAACTATGTTTTACCTACAAAATTTGTTTCATATCTATATGTCCCAGAAGTATTTTATATGAAGGAGCACAGGAGGCAGACAATTCTTTTCTGTTTCCACAAGTCAAGTTCACAGTGAAATGAATGAGAATTGTATACATAATGTCTAGAAGGAAAAACCATATCAATTAAGCAGCCGTGCTATGTGTTCACGTTGCAAATTCGGTGCTTGGGTGGGTGAGCTCACCCACTGAAGACAGAAAGGATGGTTTCTAGCAATCTGTCCTGATGGCTGTGAGAACACCTTCCAGAACAAAAGTGCGTATAAATGGCATCAACCGAACAAACAAGGTGCCTACACTTTCAGGAGGCAATACTTCCAGAGTCCTCCCAAGTTCGATAACTGCTACGGCTTTGTTTAGCAGGGTCAGTAAGGAATACCTTACATCCATGATTGCAAATATGTCAACTGTTCCGCACAGAGATGCAAAGGGTGTATGACCTGTTAGTCATTGGTCATCGATTACTGGAGAATGTGTAAACTACAGCAGTGCATCTCGCACAACTAAGGCAGCCTAACAAAGTTCCCGTCTCCCACAGAAAATGATCTTGCCTTTGCTAAGGTCTGCTTAAGCTCTGCTTAGTGTTCAAAATTTCTTTCATTTGTCTTTCACTGTTGACCACTGATAGATTAACCAAGGAAGTATAAGACAACTTGTACCTACTTGACCATCAGAGATTTCTTTACATTGTCTCCTTCCTATTAGGGTACAGACTTTTTCTTGCCCTTATCATTTAATTTGTGTGCAAAGTTACTGCACATCAGGAAAAGCATTTGCATCCAGGACTCCGTAGGTGTATATCTTCCAAGAGGCAGAGAACAGTCTAACTGACCAGGCAAAAATAAAACAGGATTGAAAATACATAAAGAGCAAAAGATTTGACAAACTCAGTCTTATCAAGAGGCCTTTATCAATTGATACAGACTTTCTAATTAAAAAATTGGACAATAAGTAGCTCTTTGAACAGGCAGATAGACAGTCCTGATAGCTGGAAGTTGAACAAAAACAAAACTAACCTAAAAATTAGTTACTAATAGCAAAAACTTAGGCTAATTAATACCTGGAAAGTGCACGATGGATTTGGACACATTCACAAGTGTTAAGAGGGATTTACTCCAAAATTTTAAATTAAGAATAACTTTTTTTCTAAGTGGTAAGTCTCATTCAAACAGGAATTTACTTGAGTCATCCAGTTTCTATTCCATGGCAAGTCACTTCAAGTCCCTCAAGGTCCCTTCAAATTTTACAATGCCCATGGCTCTCCTGGGCAAACCTCCTTGTTCCTTCACAAATTTTAAGTTTAATTCTCCTTTTCAAATCAGTCAGGCTTCCAATGTTGATTAACTATTATGCAGAAAGTACTAAACTTGGGGCAGGGGAGGGTAGTGAATAGGGCCCAAATGATATGGAGTAAAAGCTCACCAGAAATATATAAATCGATTTAGATTTATCACTCTAATCCTGAAAACAACCAGCTCCAGCAAAAAGAAAATAAAGAGGAGACTGATACACCTTTCATATTCTCAAGCTATTCATGAAGAAATTCACACAATCCCATTTTTTTCCCTCATGTTACCATACCTGGGCTATATGGGCAAGATATTACACACTGGCCACAGAGAAAGTCCAATCCTCTTGTGACAGGCAGTGTTTTTGCAATCTTTGTTCATGCTCTGCTGAGAACTCCATTTTGACACACATCCAGCTTGCAGGTAGCTGTCCTCTCTTCCCTTTGCTCTCATGTCTAACACCCCTCTCCTTTCATGATTTCTCAATCATCAAACAATAAAGATACTTAGCGTATTTCTGAGGAGCAACAAAGTGGGGCTGAATGGTCCTCATGACATCTAAGAGTTAGAGAGCCAAACCTCAAATTAGTTCTCAGTACAATATCTGCGGCAGACTGGCACAGGTTTATGATTTTCCCGCTATTTCTCTCTCTGATTTTACCCTATTAATAGGCAGTAGAATAACAAAAAAAATTTAAGTATTTCTTCTATCCCTGGTTTTCCAGAGTAATGTAAGGAAGCAGGAGGTCATCGCTTACTTCAATGCATAGTTGAGAGATACAAGCAGTAGCTTTACGTACAGGAGAAGCTCACTACTTGTATTGCTGCAGTCACAGATAAGGTTTTGCTGCGACAGAGGCCTCTGCTCCATCTGAGAGATTTTAACCTGCAGATCAAATAGCTTCCTGTATTAAACTGTATGACACATCACGAGATATCCAGCAGCTACCTTCTCCGTATCTATATCTAATCTTCAGTAAGACTTGTTGGAGCAGATGCTAGAATAGCAGGGTAATTTACAGCTCACTGCTACATCAGCCACACAGGCATCTATCCCCGGCACAAAATACCCCTGATGCTATTAAAAGAGCAATGTCTGTTTTGAACACCTGAAGGTCTTCCCCACAAGCTTCAAAACATGCAAAGTCTTTGCCTATCTCAAAATGCTCCTTCTGCCACTGATGGTAACATTTCACACACGAGAGACACCTTACTTAACAAATACTTGCTGCAATGAACAAGGAAGCCACGTTTAAGTAAATTGCTCTATTAAACAAAAGTATCTCCGGAGAGAACCCATTCACAAACACGTAACAATCTTGTGCTAATCTGACACCCGACATGCTTGTCAGTAGTAACTGTTTGCTTCTGTAAAGTTGTCACCTCCCATATGCTTCAATAGTATACTTAATTTAATGTTTTTGCTACAGTAACTTAAGAAACAGCAGCAACTCCCTAAAGGGTGAAGAAAAAGTAAGTCACAGTGGCTTATCAACAAAAACAAGTGCTCAAAGACCTTGTGAATTAACAGCTGATCGTTAGTGCTGACAATCCTAGACTACTGCCTTCTGCTACCAGCCTTAAAGAATCATCACGTGCCTACAAAAATTTTTTATGTCACTATTATTATGGGTTTGAGCGTTTGGGGATTTGGGGGCAGGGGGCTGGGCGAAGACCAAGCGGAGGGTGTAGTTTTTAAATGAAATTGAACTTAAAAAAAAAAAAAAGTATTTTTACATTTTTTTCCATAGTTATACCCACAAATCCAGGAGAAGTAAGTATGTATATTTCCTACAATGCAAGATGACACATTTTGTTAAAACAAACAAAAACCCATGGAAGATATTTCTTTAGATTAAGCAAACAGTGGAGAAAAAAGTTTTCAAGGAAAGAAAGATATGCACTGAGAAAGAAGATTAGTTACTTTTTATTTCCTTCTTGAAGGGAAACATCGCTGTGCAAACACTGCAGCTGCTAACTAGACATTCTCAAACAACTAATATGTTGCCTCACTGTTACTCAAATAATTTTCTCATCTCCACTAGTTGGGCTCAAACCTGGACAAGAAAAAAAGAATCAGCTGAGACTCTACAGGTATTATAATGCACAACACAAATTTTAAGGATATCCTTATATGCTCTACTAGCATATGCTTTGACTATCAAAGAATCCTTATCCAGCTAGGATGCTGAAATAATTCTATTAATATGTATGAGCTCTGGAACTAAAATAAATAGTATTAAAACATCATAACAGTAAAATACAACACAAATAATTAAACAAATTACTACTCCAAGAACATAAGGAAAGGCATTTTTAACATTCTGACTTTGACGATTTCTCATTTTTAAAATAAATTAACTTTTTAAATACCTGGTACTATGTCAGATCAAATCTAATCACATGAGAAAAATGGCAGGTTGCCATGCACAAGAATTTCCCTCCTTATTTCTCACTCTGCTGTCAACATAGGCTGTTCTTTCTTGCTGCATTCTCTTGTGGTCTTTTGCAGCAGGCAAAAAGCATCTACTCAAGAATTCAATTTTCCCCCATTATTGCATACTCATAAAAATGGAACTGACAGGACAGCAGTTTATTCATGCACAAACCAGAGCCGAATCACACAAACTGGCTTTCAGAAACCCACAGATCAATTGTTAGTGTCTGGGAGGGATGCCTTGGTGGGCAGAGGTGGGGGAGTTTCATTTGGAAGGGAAAAGTTGAAGAGTTGCAGAGGTTACAGAATCCAGCAGTCTTCCCGTCCCCACTGCATAACGCTAATTAACAGGATCAAGAATATACACAGTAGGAATGGCATCTTCTGTGTCTGTAACTATTTTAAAACGCATCTAAATTTTGATGAGGCTTAACATGCAGACACGTAATATCATTCATATACAAATATTCATGTTTGAGTACTACACCAAATCTAAGTCACTCTGCAAAGCTAAACACGACTTGAAAGTGTTAAAAGTCGGATCATTAGACTGACAACACCTACAGGCATAGTCAAATGAAAATTAAGACAAATTGTCCACCAAAAGCACCCTACTGGCCCTCAGTCCAATTCTTTCACCAGCGACACACTAAGCATCAGTTTCACTGAAAGCTCCTCAAATTCCCCTTCCCCTATTATGATTTTAATTAGAAAACTACCCTAATACAACTTTGCAAACATCAAAAAGCTTTCTTTGAATAGAGAAGCAGCTTCTGAAACCTTTCCTCGGTTTAGAGCACGGGAAAAGAAACTAGCTACACCATGCCGCTTTCAACGTTAAGTGAAAAACTTTACATTTCCTAGTATTAGGAACGCGTACCGTGAAACCGATTTACATGTTAACCGAACAACAGAACAAGCATTTTTAAAATCAATGAAAAATCCCATTATCTGAGGCAAAAACCTCGGGGCATACTTCGGTATTCGTTGGTTACTGACAATAAGTTAAAATACTGTACCCCTTCTAAACTGAAAGAACACCCAGAATAAATTGTCACACGAGAGAGCAAAAAACCTGTGTCATTACAGTTTCTCTCTGCGAACTGTTTCTTTCCTGCGGTACCATCTGTTAAATCAGAAACTCCTCTGAACACCGCAGCCTCGCTGACTCTCACGGTGCGCTGGCTACGCCGACACTCGCTCGGCATTTTCGCATCGCGCCCCCTCCGCGGGGCCAGCGCAGCCTCCCGCGTCTCTCAGCGCCGCTCGCAGCCGCGGACCGCGCTCGGACCGCACCGCGCCGCGCTCGGACCGTCCCCGCCGGCGGGGCCGCACACGCACCGAGGGGACGCGCTCTGCCNNNNGCCGGCACCGCGCCCGCGGACAAACTTACTTGCGGGCGGCGGCGGCGGCGCCCGCGCCCTCCTTCCCGCCCTGCGAGCGAGCGCAGCCCCGGCGCCGCGGCCGCTGCCGAGCGCGTTCGGACATGCTCAGTCCCCCCCGCCGTGCGGAACCTACCACCGGGGGGGACGGGGGAGCGCGGAGAAAGAGGGGGCAGAGCTGGATGCTACCAAGAGGACGCGCTAAAAATAGGCGCCGCAGAAAGGAACAGCTGGAGCTTAAAGGGGCAGCGGCCGCCTCGGTCCCCGCAGCCCCGGGCAAGGGGTGCCTCCTCCCGCCGCGCGGGCCCTGTCTGCGGAGCCAGACGAGAGGCTCTGGAGCCGGGGCCTGCGCTGCCGCGGGGCTCCTGCCCGCGGAGCCAGAGGAGGAGAGGCTCTGAAGGGGGGCGATGCCTGCGATGCCGGCGATGCCGGCGATGCCTGCGCCACGGCGCCCGCGTCCTGCCCGCGCCTTTGCGGCGGGAGCGCTGCGGTGCGCTCGGCTGCGGCTGCTGCCGCCGAAGCGCGCAGGGGTGCGCAGGGCGCCGGGAGGGTTCTGGGGAGGGTCCGGCGGGGCGACTGCCGGGCTCTGCCCCCCGGCACCCCAGCGCCGGGCCGGGAGCGTACCTCGGGGCCGGGCCATTTACCTCGGGGCCAGGCCACCCCGTCAAGCAGCAGCTTCAGAAATGAGGTCTAGATAGTGAGGGAGAGGATGCCGAGCGGCGTTTTCATGCGGTGTTTCTCTGGAGACATCTCCATCCCGTTCCGAGGCGTTGGGTTGTGCGGACGAGGCTTGGGGAGTGACAAACACTCAGGAGCTCTCTCGTGAAGCTCAGAGCAGTCAGATGAGAATGTGACAGGTCCGAGGCGAAGAGCATGAAGAACAGACCTCCTAAATAAAATATTCTAGGCTGGAAGATCTATGCGGCAAGAGAAATTACATGATCATCTCTCTCTGACACTACTGTGTTTCAAAACTAAGAGCTGTTGAAATTAAAAGCTGCCTAAATATTTGTGAATGGGAATTTCTGATGAGATTTTTAAGCCGTGGCTTATCATTCTCTACCTTCCTTAAAAGACCGACAAGAATAAACATAAGAGTACCACATTGTTTTAAATGTATATAGATACTACAAAGCCTAAAATTGTACTACTCTAGCAGGAGTTCAGAAGTATTACTGAATTCTGCTTTTATGGATACAGAAAATTGCTGTTGCACAAAAAAAAAGCATCTTTACAACATGAATATTAAACAAGTTCTAAGAAAAAATATCAGACAACATCTGCATCATGATAAGTTGCTATTCTGATGACATCATGTGCAATAGTATGTACAGTCAAGACCACACTCAAAAAGTTTCATTTATTTCCTTAAACGTGAGAGATCACTGGAAGTTTACCTTAATTGGAACTCTAACACAGCCTTCAGCAAAAACCGCTGCAGGAAAAAACCCTCAGTTACATGTAGGTGGGTATAATCAGGAAAGGAAGTGTTACTTGTCAGTACTGTCAAATAAAGTGAGAGCAAGGAAGCAATTTCCCTCGCAGACTGGCATACAATGGGATAGATTATTAGACAAGGTTGTGTAGGTAACTGCTGCCGTACTTTGAGAAACGAAAGATGACATCACAAAGATTATAGTATTAAAAAGGGAGGGAATAAGGCTGTATTGGGTTTTTAAGGCAAAGCTTTTGTATGGGGGGAAGAGGGGGCGTGCAGGAAGGGGGGAAGGTGCAGGGGTGTCTTCTGTGAGAAGCAGCTGGAAGCTTCCTCCGTGTTCGACAGAGCCAATCCTAGATGACTCCAAAGATGGACGTGGCACTGGCCAAGGCTGGGCCGATTAGAAATGGTGCTAATGCCTCTGTGAAAACATATTTAGGAAGAAATTTTAAAAAGATATGTTGGCAGTTACAATCGTGGCCAGAGAAGAGCAAAGTGAGAATATGTGATAGGAACAACTCTGCAGACACCAAGGTCAGTGGAGAAGGAGGGAAAGGAGGTGCTCCAGGCGCTGGAGCTGAGATTCCTCTGCAGACCATGGTGAGGCAACTGTGTCCCTGCAGCCCACTGAGGTCCAAAGGGATGCAGAGATCCACCTGCACCTGTGGATGAGACCCGTGCTGGAGCGGGTGGATGCCCGAGAGGAGGCTGTGACCCCGTGGGAGGCCCGTGGAGAGAGGGGCCCTGTTCCCACCCTGGAGCAGCCTGTCCTTGAAGGACTGCACCCCATGGAAGAGTGACCCACTGCTGCAGCAGGTTTGGGAGGACTGTTGCCCACGGGATGGACTCACATTGCAGCAGTTTTGAGAGCGCTGTTACACATGAGATGGACTCACGTTGGAGAAGTTCATGGGGAACTGTCTCTCATGGGAGGAACCCCACAGTGCAGCAGGGGAATGACTCCTCTCCCTGAGCAGCAGGAGAAGCTGTAGGTGATGAACTGATCAAAACCCCCATTCCCTGATTCCTTGAGCTGCTGGGGGAGGAGGTAGAGCTGCAAAGGAGGGAGGGGTGAGGGGAAAATGTTTTCAAGGTTTTATTTTACTTCTCATTATTCTGCTCTGATTTTGTTGACAATAAATTCAATTAATATCTCTAATTCGAGCCTGTTCTGCCCATGATGGTATTTGATGAGTGATCTCTCCCAGTCCTTATCTCAACTCATGAACCTTTTGTTACATTTCCTATCCCATGTTTAGCTGTGGAGGGGAGTGAGAGAGAGCAGCTTTAGTGGGTGCTTGGCATCCAGCCAGGGTCAGCCCACTACACATGTTCACTAATTGTCTCCTCATTCTCTCTCCTCCTAAGACATGAGATACACCGTATTCTCTAGTCCATGTCTAACAGCCACCATTACACTATGTATTACAAAAAGTCATAAGCTATGCAGAGGCATAACTATACAAAATGTGGGTGGGAAATTATGTAATTCTTTCAATTGAAGCTATTGATCTTGAGATAGACAGCAGGGGAAACAGAAAAGGCAGTTTTCTGAATGCAGCCTCGGATTTGGGATAACAGTGGGATAATGTTTTCCTGGCTGCAGCTGGAGCTCTGCAGGAGCAGTAGGCAGCCTCTGGAGAATTTCCTAGAACAGTTTGCACCTTTACCATCATACAGCTCTGGGTAAATCAGGAGACTGAAAGATGTCCTGAGTTTCAGGAGAGTAGCTTCCAGCGGGGGATTCTTACTGTCTAGGGAGTTCAGAACACTCTTCATCATGAGAACAAATGTTAAAATAATGGTGAAGAAAACATGGTTTTTTCTGTGGTCTGCATTATCATTCTCCTCGTATCTACCCTATATGGGTAATTATACTATAATTCTCACACTTTTCTTTGTTTATGAAGAATCTCTTTAGAACTTGTCAAATGTAGTTGCTTTTTACAGCAAGAGACAAACATATATGGATTTTCCTCACCCAAGCCACACTGTCGTAAATTGGATGAAATTTTATAGATATATATATCTATACACACACACACATATATATATATGTACATATATAAAGCCTAAGATAGCAAGTTCCAGCATTCAAAAGACCATAATCACCCAGATGCAGATTACCAAATTGGACATTAGCAAGTAAGTGGTGGCTGCATCTGCTATACCAGCCAGTGAACTATATTTAGAAGTAGACATCCATCTGAAGCGGGATGCTGTTCCTTTCTTCTTCAAGTTTTGGTCAGCAGAAATATCCACAGTTGCATTTTGTACCTACACAGCAGCAAAGATTTAAATATCTGCTGTGCTGCTGTGTCCCATCAGACAGAACGGGAACAATTCCTCAGTACACAGAAAACGTGTAGCTTTGAACTCCATGCATATCACAGCACTTTATCAATCTCTCTTCATATTGCTTGAGGAGGCTCTAGCAAAATCTTTCTTTTTCCAATGTATCTCCTATAATTCCATATTGCTGATGAACTGAGGCTCTGACATACCACTGATTGCTTCTGCCTCTCAGACTTTCACCTCAGCCCCCTCAGCTTTCTCCTCTCATTGTTATTTTCACCCTTCTCCCTGACAGCAATATTCAGATTCTCTACTGTCTCCTTGTGTAACTGAAAGGTGCATTCCAGCATCCTTACCTTTCAAGTTCACTGTCCTAGGGAATTTTTCCATATAGTGGAGTACCCAGGCTTCCTGTGTGGTAGAATTATTCCTAAACTTTTTTTTTTCTTTGATTGCTTATAGGACAAAACTTATTTTCAAGGGATAGAACTTGGATGTTTGAGTATCATAGACTGATCATAGAATCATAGATTGGTATAAGCTGGAAGGCACCTAAAGGTCATCCAGTTCAATCCAGCTGCCACAGGCAGGGACATCATCTTCTACACCAAGTTACTCAAAGCTCCATCCAGCTTGGCCTCTCCAACTCTTCTGGAGATGGGGCATGCACACAGATTCTCTGGGCGACTTGTTCCAGTGCCTCACCACTCTCAGAGTTAAAAATTTCTTCCTAGTATCCAATCTAAACCCCACTCTCTTTCAGTTTAAAGCTACTACCTCTCATCCTACCACTACCTGTCCCTGGAAAGACCCTCTCCAACACTCTTGTAGGCCCTTTTTAGGTACCGGAAGTTTGCTCTAAGTTCTCCCTAGAGCTTTTTCTTGTCCAGGCTGATAAACCTCAACTCTCTCAGACTGTCTTCACAGGAGAAGTGCTGCAGCCATCTGATCACCTTTGCAGCACTTCTCTGGACTCAGTCCAAGGCATCCATGTGCTTCTTGTGTTCTGCACCCAAACTGGATGCAGTACTCCAGGTGGGGTCTCACGAGAGCAGAGTAGAGAGGCAAAGTCAGCGCCCTTGATCTGATGGCCATGCTGCTTTTGATGCAGCCCAGGATGTGGCATCACATGAGAGACATGCACAGAGAGAATCCAGCTATCAATCTGTGGTCCAAATGGGAGATATTCTTCAGAGCAACAGAAAAGATTTTATGATTGGTTTGTGTACAGTTGCGCTCAAGGCAAGAGATTTTGGGTTACAGTTAAGGAGCACAAAATAAAAACAGATGACTGATGCTTCATTGTGCATTTGGATTGGAAAGGGGACCAGCTCCCAACAAGCTGAAAGCAGGGAAATTCCAGGATGCGGATAGCAATGGTGATATGGGGAATAAAGCAGGGAACTCTGGCACGTGAATGTGGGGCACATAAATCTCCCTGCTGTGGAGACTGCTTTTGGAGGGAATGAGAACAGAAAACAAAGTTAGTTTTTGTTAGAACAGGAAAATAAGACATAGAGATTGAGAAATGTGGGATTTCCATAAGGAATAACCGAGACTATTGCACAGAGTCCCTGGAATGAAGGGGAAAGAGATGGAATCACATGGCGTGTGATATTAGACTTGGAGGAAATAGTCTAAATTGTGTTTACATGATACCAAGCTCAGAGTTTTCAGCTACAACTCAGTAATAATCCCTTGGAGTCATTGTTGACCACTCTCTGGAGTTCCCAGCTCGATGTGTAGCAGTGGTCAAAAGAGCCAGTGAAGAGTTAGGCATGCTTGGGAGCGGAGGCTGGGCTTCATCTGCGACCCTGAAGGACAGAGCTGGGAAACATACAGAGAAAGGCAACTGTCATGAGCAGACAACTGCCTTGTGAGGGGAGAATGAAATGGCTGGGATTCTTCCATGTGAAGAGAAAGGTGAGGGGGCACGTGGCTGGGATTTACGAAATTGTGAAAGTGGTACATACGGCAAAAAGTGGATGAGAATGATTTTTCACCAAATCCCACAGCACTGCATAAACTCAGTGAAACTACTGCAAGAGTAAAAACAGATGAAAGAAAGTACTTTCACCCCCTCGCCTGGACACAGTGAACAGAAGTCTTCTGGAGAGTATAACCCCAAGAGGTTCTGTAGGCAGACCAACAGGTTCAAAAAAGAATCGGCAAAACCCAGAGGCAACGTATGTGTGAAAGGAAAGGCCGGGGAGTGCCTTCAGTACTTTCAGTCCAAGGGCTGTGAATTCTAGGACAGTATTAGGGGAACAGATTTCAAAATTTCAGCCTTATACACTGTCTTCTAACAGTATCTCCTTCTGTTACTGCTGGGATAGTATGCTGGGCTAGATAATACCTGTGATAAATTCAGCTGTAGCAAATTATGTGTGATCCTCAGGATGGATCACATCCGTGCTTTTAACCACAAGTGTGATCTCTGTTAATTCTGGAGGCAGCTGATGGTGTGGTGCTGTGTTTTTTAGAATTTGAGGGTTATGCAGCAAAAAGCTTTTTTACATTTGGTAAACCAAGATGTTATATAAAAATTCCCACTTCCACTATTAATATTCATTAAGCATTAAGCCTTTAGAGGCTTGGTATAAATAGCTTTCCCTGAACTGGAATTCCCAGTGGCCAAAATCCTATCTCCCATATAAGTCCTGAATATGTAGATATCTTGCAGGAGCCATTTAGAAGATTTCTATAGAAGGGTCTAACCATATCCCACACTTCTTGATAATTGGTGGTTGCTATCAATGACTGTACATTCCATTGAGCACCCAAGGGGTTTTCCTACTATACACTCCATCAGAAATGGCCAGTGGACTTGAGTGGTTTGAAACCCTTGGAAATACATCCTTCTATAACTCATTATCTTTATGGTATGCTTTCTCCTTCCCTGACCATGTCAAACATCCATTTTTGTTGCTAACAGGTCAGAGCAGCAGTTTTTGGTCCATGACAGGAAAGCAGTGACAATCCACAGATTTTCTACAGCCTCCTGATAGAGGAGTTTGACCAGAGCACAGCAGTAAGGGTTCATCCTGCCATCGCTACACAGAAAATGCACTGTCACCGATGCAAGTGTTGCCCAGTGGATGAGTCTACATTCTTTACTCTAAAAAGGTTTTGCATGTAAGAAATAGAATTTTTTAAAGAAACAACTGAAAATACAGCTGAATTTCAAACAATAAATGTCATATTATTCCTTATTAATGTGAAAGGAAAATAGCCTTATATACTAATATAGGAAGAATATAGAATGTGTTTTTACTCAAAGTTCAGCATTTCCAGCATTTGAAATTTGTTGACGACCATCATCTCAGACATTTTCTTTACTGTAATCAATATTTTTCTCCCAATCAATCTGAAGTTATCTACGTTTTACCGCCCTTTGTGGGCTTTGAAGTACTTTTTTCCCTTAGACATTGAATTTAAATATCCATCCTTGACTTCTTTTACTGAAAGTTCTGCCAGGCAACTGGGGGCTTGGAAGTGAACATTTTACTGTAAAATTTTGTGTAAGCTGTTCTCAGTAGTGTATGGGAAACTTTTTCTGTTCATGCATTATTTTAATGTATTGTGCAGATTTGTATACATGAGATTAATTTGCTTTGTTTTCAATGACACCAACAATTGAACAACATGTTATGAAAACAGTCACAGGCTTATATTACTGATGATTTCACATGTAAATGTAGTAAATGCTTCAGAAAAGTTTTCTTAGTTCTCTTCAGTAATAAAATTAATCAAGATCAAGTCCAGCCTTCCTTCAACATTACTCAAGCTGAACCCCTGTAAAATAGAAAACCATAGCTTTTCTGTTATTTATTTATTTTAGGGTGTACCCAAAATAGAGAATATGAGATTTTTAATGTGGGAAGAAGTGCGTGTGTGGAGTACTCTGCACCAGGAAGCTGCTGGAAGCATCTGTCTCTCAGAGTGCAGCAGTAAAAGCAGCGTGCTATTAGTGCTGCTATTAAAAACCAAAGAGAGAAGTGCAGCATACTACTTTGAGATCAATATTCAATCTAATATGGTCCCTTGCTTTCCCTTGGTAATCTCTAACAAATCATATGGTTGTTTACAAAGGAAGATGAGGCTCTGGTGGTCAGCAGAGCCTGGCCAGCAGCACGAACCAGTATGATTTCACAGAAATCATATATCCCACTGTTGTAAAAGCTAACAGCAATCAAGGTACGATCATCTTTAAAAAGGGGGGCCTCTAATAACCAGCAGGAATATACATGAGGAAAAAAATGCAGCTTTGGAACTAATTAAAATCTTTCCTTCCATGCAATTTCCGTGTGGATTTATAAAGCAAAACTCATTAGTAAAAAAAGAAAAAAAAATTAAAAAAAATAAGGTCTTCAGTAGACTTTATTAAAAAAAAACTTGCTGAAACGAACAATATCTCAGAGATGCTGTTCTAAGGAGAATTAGTTATATGCTTAATAACAAAAGACATGACAGTGTTTCATGAAGCCTTATGAATTTTCAATCAGCTCTGGAAAGCACGGCTTTTAGCCACCTAGAAAACTGGTGCCACCATTTGAAATAAATCTCAACAATGCAAACCAGAACCAGTTGAAAAATAAACATGAATGCTCACTTCTTAAATATTACATGCCATCCCTGATATTCTAATTCTGGCAGAAAAATACAGAGTTGCAGTAAGCCAAAAGGTAAGCTACTTCTGAGCTGGTTTAAGGATAAATGCAAAATTTAAATTCAAGCCACTGGAGAAAATCATTTTAGCTAAACTAAAATCTAGATCTATAGCATATGTGCTGTTATATAATGACATATAGGCTGCCCAAAAATAGCTGGTCAGGGTATGTACTTGAAGTGGCATTTCAGTATTTGTACTCAGGCATCACACAGGGTTGGCATCCAGCAAAAGCAATGTTAAGGAACATGGAGGATGCTATAAGGCAAGGAAGGCACGAAAAACACCATGAAACAGTCATGTATTGCAGAGTTTGCTGATAAATTAATGAAAATGAAAGAATCTGGCTACCTGATTGAATGTACCCCTTAAGTACTTCACTCATGGAATCACTGTGAAAAAATTGCCTTGAGATTTGGTCATTTCACCTTGGGCATAACAGGCCAAATTTCTTTCGCATGTTTTGTGTAAGCTTTAAGAAAAGCTACCTAGAATGAAGCATTTGCTGCAACTGCTAGTTTTCACTGGTGTCCTTGGGAGTTTGTTGACGAAATATCAAGGTGATGGAAGTTTTATTGTTGATGCTACTGAAAATCAAATAGGTGTTTTGGGATCAGGAAGATCACAGCCATGCTTGTCTGGTGAAGGCAGCATCATTATATCTGTGTACTTCTGCCTGGAGGTAAAAGAAGGAATGGCTGGATCGCAGAACTGACATGGCTGCTCTCAGACAATGCAAACATCTCCCATCTGCTGAAAAGTTCTTATTCAACTCCAGCTTTGTTTGAGGCTAGACTAGAAAAATAAATAAATAGACAAGCAAATTCTCCAGCTACCATAAAAATGCTGAACTAGCTTAAATAAAAATTAAAATTGTCTATTTTTTGATAGAAGTTATGTAAGAACATTTCAAATTAAATTTTAAAAAAGGGGGGAAATGGGGATTTTTTTAGGAAAAAATCTAGTTTTTCCTTTTAAATGAAATAAAAAGAAGAAAAAAAATCTCTGCTCCACAATTTGATCTTGACATTACAGAACCTGTTTACCTTTTCTTTAAAATATGCATAGGTAATTTTCTTAAAAATTTCATTTCAAAATAAGAACAAAATTATTCAAAATTACAAAAGTGAAATACTTCAGAATTTTGAAATTCCATGTTGGAGAGAAAGATAGAAAAATACGGAGGTATTTCCTTTATTGAACCAAATTTTTAAAGGTTTTAATTCCATATCTTTGTTTTTGATAAAATACTCGGAATAAAATTTCCCATACTTATCACCTGAATGTCCATACCACTTTTTGCTGCCACTGTGAATTCCTGGTCCCCATCATATTTTCTTTGCTGAATGAGTCAGAGATAAATGGCAGCAAACAACCTATGTCATGTTTTTAAGTAGTATTTAAGCCAATGCAAACAGGGGGTCTGATGATGTTTCTGTTACAGCAAAAACCTGCTGTTTCTCAGCAGGCTGGACACTTCTGGCATCTTCTGCTTTCAGGTCCTGCTTTGCAAACAGTTTGTCTTAGAAATGAAGATAAAGCATTTGCAAAAACAAGTAAAAGGGTCACAGGTGCACATTACTGGCTGTTTTGATTGTGGATTTTCAAAGATTCTGAGTCACAGTAGATATTTTTAGCTGTGCTTTTAACCACTATTTCTGCTACATTGCCTAGATGGAAATTATTTTAATAGTGGTTTGATCTTGGTGCTCATTTGCATTTAGATCCTTTGTCAGACAAGTAAATCTCTCAAATTTCTTTCAATACACAGAACTCTAGCTACCTGACTCTTGTACCATTAAGCTTGCATTTTCAAAGGCATATTCCTTACATGTCTTAGGACAGAAATCTCTTTAATTACATTTTTGGATGTATAATGTACCATATACAATTACCAATTGCATTGTTGTAAATTCCAAAAAGGAGGCTGATAGAAAATCTATGGGGTTTCATAAAATAAATACCTGTGTTACTATTGTTCTTGCATATCTTAAAGCATCATATACTATTTATTTTTGACTCAAAGAAGGTTTCTGTACAAGAAGCTGAAGTACAACTTCTGCTCTTACGGGCAGAGTTTAAATTATAGATTATTTTAAATTTTTTTAGAAAAACATCCGTTCTTTTCAGATTTGTCTACAATCCTAGCTCACTTTGGAGTTCCAAAAGCAAAATGTTATTTTCATCTGTAAATTGATGATGATGGGGGATTACCTCCTGATTATATGTTTCTTCCTGATTTATATCTTCTGATTGAACTTTCAGTTGAAGAATGATCATGATTGGAGATATTTCAGAAAAGACATATTAGTAGGAAACATCTCAGGGGTCAAAAACCTGAAAAGTGATGCAAATAGAGAGCTAACAGATCTTCTCTATTTCTGATTTTTGCATGTCCTCACCTAAATTCATAAATATAACCAACTCACTCTTTGATAATGAGTGTTGTAAAGTGGAACAGGTATTGCAAAGTTTTACTGGGGACATGGAATGTTCACTGAGTGAGAAAAGGAAGAACATTTTGGCTCGTTTAGCTTTGTAAAACAGAGGCTGAGAGGAGAGATTTTGTTTTCCCTAAATATATAAGAGGCATGGATATTGACAAGAGGAAGAACAACTTCTTTCTCTAAGGGCAAATGTTAGTAGAGGAGTAAATTACTAAAAATTAGCAATTTTTATATCTATATATATATGTATGACAAAAAGCAGAAAAGGATCCTTGTATGACAAAAAAATAAAATTCAGGAAATTTCACGGACAGGATTGTGCAACCTGTCTGCTTATAAAGCCAAGGCTGGAAACCAATGAATGGAGAGGTGTTTCCTGTCCTCTGTTTTTGACCTCCTAGGCAGCCCTGGTCAAAAATTGCATTATTGAAGTTCCTGAGAGATTTGTCAACATGGGGAAGAGATTGTGAACCAAATGCATTTTTGATTAAAGTTTTATATGTGATATTAATATTGTAAATCAGAAGTTTCATTATTATAAATTACAAAGCATGTTGGAATCTCTGCACATTTTCATCTTAAGGCTCTAACTCTCATTAGGATATATTTTGCTACCTCTGGGTATAATTTGTTGGTTTGCTTTTTTTACTCCTTTATGAAGAAAATGAAAGGATATAT
This sequence comes from Cnemophilus loriae, assembly GCA_013397755.1. Taxonomy (NCBI): domain Eukaryota; kingdom Metazoa; phylum Chordata; class Aves; order Passeriformes; family Corvidae; genus Cnemophilus; species Cnemophilus loriae. The sequence continues at coordinate 1,572,804 of VZTF01008415.1, forward strand.
ACACTCAAAAGAACCTGTGAGCTCTGCAAAGATATTGAAAAGTGCATACACATAGAAACTGGTGAGGTTTCTTTTTTTTTTTTTTTTTGCAAGTAGTTTATTTACTATCCTGGCTATTCACAAATTCAAACTGAAATTCTATTGTGATTGCATTCAGTTCTCTTTCCTGAAGTGAAATCCTCATCAGCCTACATCAGCAAGTATCCCAACTGATTATGCTGTCATGGCCTATTCCTATTTGCTATTTAGTTAATGCATTAAAGCTTGTGAGAGCTGGACCCTGACAACCTCACTGGGTGGCCAAATACATTGGAAGTGGTTTTAAACTAAAACTAGTCAGATTGAGGGACATGAGATATCAATGATACAATTACTTGATCAGATGGATCAGAATATACTGATTGACAGTAAAAAAAACCCCAATCCAAACAAAAAAACCAACAACAACAGAACCCCAGAATTTTGGGACATTCTGGTTATTTGAATCCAAATTCTTTTTGTAACATGGGCTTCCTCTATGTTTTCAACTAAGCTGCTGAGGCCTATTTCAATTTGTGTGTGTGTGGCATTCATGTTGTACACTATCAGTCTTAAGATGTCCACCAGAATCCATAGCCCTGTGTTAGATGCTCATAATTCCCATACAGAGTTCCCTACTTGAACTTTTGCAACCTGAGGATGACGTTCACAAATGAGGGGAAACACATAAGTAAACCAGTAAGAAGCTCCAGGGAGAGATATCAGGAAGAAGCTGTATTCCTGACAGTAAATGAAAATGTAATTCTGTGCATTATGGTGAGCTCTCTTCTAGACTGGTGAACTCTCTTCTAGAACGAGCAGTTAAAACAAGGAATAATCTCAGTGTTTTCATACCGAAGCAAAAATACACTAAGCTAACACAATATTTACATGATTTTTGGTTTTTTCTCCGTCACAAATTTTACGCAAGCATCTATTTATTCAAGAAATAATTGCCTGCCCAGGTCTTGATGCAAGCACGCTGCAGTCAAAAGCTGCTGTCTTTGAGTTAAAAGTCCCACAGAAACAAAGTATTTTGCGACAGGGCTGGCTTGTTGCCCCTGGCTTGGGATTAGTAAATCAAATACAGGTGAAGCAAAAGGCTGTAAGCCTAGGAGGACCTTTAATGTTAGATGACGGAAAGAGTCCAGATGAGAGCTTTCCTGATTTTTCCTTTGAAAATTCGAAGGTTGTCGTTTGGATGTGGCAGTTACCATGTCTGTTGTTCACACATGCCAAAGAGGCAGAGGTCGCAGTGTTTGGCCAGTTCTGTAGAGCAGGGACCCATGCCTCAGTTCCCTTTGCAACAAATAGCCTGGCGTTCCTGTGGGCACCGCCCCAGTGTGATTCTCACCAGAAAGTTGCACACTGAAATGTGGTAGGATGAAAACATCTTCCCCACACTATTTCGAAAATATCTGGTGAGAAGAAATAGGGGAATCTGAATATCAAATTGGGCAGAACAGGGATTTAGGAACAGGTCTTCTTGTTCACAGGCAGTGAACTGACCACAGGCACTGGGGTATGTTGGGGCTTCAGAGCAGCACTGGTGTCAGCTGTACAACACCCAGTTCTCTGGATCTCTCTGGAAGCTCATGCTGGACTGGCCTGCACTGATGAGTGGCAGCTTTCAGAGTCCCATGGATGAGGAGACCTGAAGCAAGACTCACAGCATACGGACATGCCAAAACTTGAAAGTCTGACAGGTCAGGTACCTACATTTCACTGACACAGGTTTAAGATGGGTGCTTTTCCTTTAATAGTGTATTTCTTGTGAAATTCTACAATTTCCCAAGTGTATGAGAAGGATGGATGAATGTAATTAGCTATAGGGGACTCTCCTACCATTTAGTGGAGTCCTTAAAGGAGCTATCAAGAGATATATAGAGTATGGCAGTATAAGTACAGATGCATAGCTGTATGAATACCTACTTGCCCAATTTACTCTTTTTTGTGATGTGTTGAATGATCAGGAGATATTTCCTTAGAACATTCCTGCAAAACCTAATTATAGCCTATGGTTTTATTAGATATGCTTTAGGGTTGAAAGCTCATGGTATTTCCTTTAACATCTTCTCTATTTAAACCAACTGATAAATGTTCTCTGAAACTGTAATTTTTCATTTCCCTGACAGTAAAATGCAAAATGAAAAAAAAAAAGATCTTAAAATGTCCAGTTAATGTATATTGGTGATTCCAGAGTTCTTTTCACCGGTGTTTTCTCCAGGACTGTTCAAATTCAGATAACAAACACTATATGAATGGATGCCCAATGTCTTTAAAACACCCCATGGTGACAGAGATTATCTAACCCCACATATTCAGATCCCAGCATACCCTGAATACTGTGTATAGATAACAATGAAGACCACAATGAGTAGAGGTTTAATGTTAATTAAAATTTTTAGACAAAATTAAAATTGAAATTTGTATTTTCTTGTCATTTTTTCCCCAACTTTCTCTAAGTATCTAAAGTCCTTGGGCTTTTTTGATACTCTTTCTTAAAATTTCAAAGTAATCCAAGCAAATAGTCCCGAAGCAGAATCCAAAGCCTGATTTCCTATGGATTTCTGTCTACTGTGAATTAAAGAATGAGATCTCAATGAAACACTTGCTGTCATATGCAAAATTTGTAACTATGCTCTCATTTCTGGATTCTCGCTTGATAAATCATGGAGTGGCACTATAGCCATTTTTTTTCTCCTTAGTCATTCTGCTTGAATATGTCATAAAAATCAGCTTTCTTAAACTAGTGCCATTTTCCTGCCTTGGAAGTTTTCAAAAAGCACAGACAGAGAGGAATGGACAGAGCTCGGCTGCAGTTGAGTACATTCCATTTACAAAACAAACTGGGAGGAAACCCAAGGGCACATAGACCTTCGCTCCTGCAGCAGAAATATAATTTTAACACTTTCATATGTAATTCTGAATTCCTGTGACAATGTAGATTTTGTGCCGATGGACAATAGGTAAAATAGAGGTTACATCCAAAGTTAATCCACAACTCTATCACTCACCTGAAGATAAAAAGCACTGCTCAAGATTTTCAGGGAACCAGAGAATAAATCATGCAGTCCTTACATTTCCACATCATACTCTTCACTGTTTCTGGAAAGAAAGATGATGGCTTTCACAAGGACTAGGAGATCATACTATCTAAAATAACGTATTCTCCTGAATATAATCAATGACAGTTTGTCAGATTACTGACAGGAGCCTGGTGTACTTTAAAGAAGTATACACTTCAAGGCAACATTTCCCAGTGGCTAATTGATGAGCATAGCAAATCTGCTCACTGAGTGAGTTTGAATACAGTGCAGTCAGTAGATACCATTCTGGTACAGGAATGTGAATCAGAAAAACATATGATGGAGTGAAGACAAATGCTGTATAAGAGGATATGTCACAGAAAGGGTAATGTCACCTTTATACTTATTTTGAGGGTTACCTTTGATGTACCTCTTCACTTACGTAGTTTGGAATTTTTTTGCTGGGTAAGGCTGAGGTACTTTCTACACTGAAGCTAACAAATTGTTTTAGATCCGTGGGATGCAGCACACCCTCGATTGTGGGAACAAAGAATATGGCCACATAAAGTTGCTTCACCCTTCCTAGGCTGCACTCAGGCCTGTAGCATCTTTGCAGCACAGAAGCAGAATGACTGGTGGTTGGTTAGTGGAGACTGGGGAAGTGGTTTGGCAGCTGAAGGACAAAGCATTCATGGCCCATTGCCTGATCCCCTCACCCACTGATAGATTGTAAGAGGAAGATTTACCTGCTTTGAAATGTAGAGAACATGCTAGCACAATATATGATTTTGTAAACCTCTGAAGATATTGTTCTTAATGTCATTCTCAACAGCCTTTCATGCTGCACACTGGTTAATAGAGATTTAAATGTTTAGTACTACTCATGAAAGTCCCAAACCTATGGAACCATTTCAGATGGTTAGTAATGTGGGCGGTTGAACTTTACAACAGATGTATTCACAGCTATAATGAATTCTACAGCTTTTGGAACTAGGTCCATAAAGAAAAATGAAGTCAAAGATTTACAGGGTGTCAATACAAATTTATTGAGAAAACTTCATAATAAACTTAAGGCTCTCAGTAAGGGGTGGTTCTGAACTATCATAAAAGAAACAAGCACCACAGTGTGCAGTGCACTGAATAGGACATGTTATGTACAGGAAGTTACTTTAGAAATTTTTATTTATGATATTCATTATGGAATTTCATTACTGTAAAGTATTTCAGTACTTCACAATAACCCTATAGGAATAAACATAATTTTCTTGCTTTGTTCCTAAGTTTAGAGTTTGGAATGCAGCAAAATGAAGGCAGGCTTGTGATAAAAGCATTCACTAAGGAGAAAATCTTGTTCTTAATAATTTTCACTATGCTACTGCCAAATCCTGGTCATGCCCAAACTCCCTCATAATCAAAGGCTTTGATAGTGGTGGTCCTTATACCTACAGATCTGCTCTGGAAATGAATAAAAATGTTTTTTCAGGCACTGCAGTGATGAGTTTCTCTCACACAAATCCTCCCAGGGTTCACAGACGTGGCACGTTTCTTTTATTTGGATGAAGAAACAATTTAAAAGCTGAACAGATTAGGTTCACACAAGAATACAGCTAGAAGAGAAAGAGATATTGTCATCTCTCAAGTTGTTTTCAAACACCTTGAGCGCTCACCCAAAAATCTATGATCTAATTGCCTCCTCTGCCTGACAGATCTTGAATCCCTGTCTCCCATTTCCCTGTAGGATATCCAGCCATCAAACTCCTGGGTAGTCTAAGGTGAAGTGCTATGTTTGTCTCTTTTGCAGAAGCTGTTTCATGTTGCATGAAAAAATCAACGGCTCAATGGACTATTCAGTGAAGATGCGAATGTTGCTTGCTGCTCTGATGATGGTATTCAGCTGGGAACAGGGATACTTGCAGCTAAGGAATCCACAAGTATTTCAGATTAAATAAGTATTGGAGAAAAGTGCACAACCCCATTTTCTCTCCTTTCTGCACAAATTTCCTTCTCAACAGGCTGGAAGCAAAACTCACTTCTAATTGCTCTCTTCAACACATATCAGATGAGTATTTAATTGTTATTTGCAAGCAAAATAGTACTGCAGAGGAGTCTTACTACAGAGCACCAGACTGCCTCTGCTGCTCAGGGCACTCTTCTGACAGGTGGGGAAGAGGTTCCCATCCACTTAGAAAGAGTGATGAGTGTACAGAGGAACATTTAGCTGTGACATTGAGTATTTCTCATTTTAGCTATTTTGAACAAATTACCTCTTAGCATTTTGGGCTCAATAAATTCTATTTTGCCCTGTCTTCTTCACAGTTTAGGGCTCAGACTTCATTCAGTAGTTGGGCAACTGGAAGTCTACAGTTTGAGGCTTGTCTCATTGCCAGGAGGTACAGATACGGAAAAGAAACAGATCTTTGTTGTCTAAGAAATTATTGACAGGATCAAAACACACAGAATGGGAGGAGCCTTAAACTTGGAAATTAAAACTTTAAAAACCAGGGCTGAGGATGTATGAAAAATACTTGAATTCTCTTTATTGCATTTTTTAAAAGGCTTGTGAAAAGATACACAAAACCTGTTTTCCCTCAGCTTGCCTTCTATTTAAGTAGCCAGAAGAAACATGGGGGGAAATCCTTTTGAAAAGGAAGATATGGGCACTGAAGAGTCTGAAGCAATTAGTCAGTGGCAGATTACATCCTTTCTTTATTGCAGAACAATCTTCAATGAGATTAATGAGAGAAATAAAATTAGTTTAATAAACAAATTCTTTAGGGATAAAATGTTCACGCTATGCATCTACAGTTACCATATAATCTTGTTTTAGTGATTAGATTGTTTTATCAGAAGCCTGGGTAGAAATGTAGTGAAAGATGGAGCTCAGCATGGTACTTCCAAATTAAAGCATGTAATAGTAGTCTCAAGTCATGCTGTTTCGTGTGACTGGTGCACACGCAGGATGAATTAACAGCACTGCATTTCAACAAGCTGTTGGATTTCTGTGCTGTAATTTGGATGCACCATTTTAGTGGGAGGTAACTCAGATAACGTAGAATGATATAGAAAAGTCTCAAGATTTGGTCTCATATTGTCTAAAACAGGAAGTAAGATTCAGGCGTGAAATTTATCTGAAGAAGATCACCCGTGGGTTTTTTTCTACATAGAACCTATCCCCTTTCATGGCTATATGAAGAGTTCTGTCCTTTCTCTTAAAAAAAGAGATTTATAGATCATCTCCTATTTGAGCCTTATTCCTTTTCTGGAACACAGAAATACAGGTATACTGTATAATACATAATATTTAATACAGGTATACTGATATTTTTTGATTATTCAAATACAAATAATGGAGTGACACAATGGAGGTGTTATCTGGACAAATTACCAAAGAGTTAGTTTTGAACCCCATTAACTGGTAGAATGTGTGATTGGATGGTGGGGAAAGGGTTTATAACAATAGAGAAGAGCTAGAGCTGATTTTAACAAGCATACTCCAACATCACATAAGATGTAAGAGAGAAGACTGAACTGATTAAAAAGTGGAATTGAAAGGTTTCCATTCCAACAGTGTCCTGAAAAATGTGAAAGCAGCAACCAATAAAGCTCTTTTTTTCTTGTCTTTTTCTTTTTTTACCAAGAGACCTGAACCACGTGCATTTAAAAACACCAAAAAGGAATCATCAAATAAGCTTTCTCAGCTATGTATGTTGACTTTTAATAAAGTTTAAAACACAGGGGAAATCACAGAGAACTGGAAAAAATCTTATCTTATCCAATATTTTAAAAGGGCAAACTACCCATCAAATCTCAATCCTAGCCAAATAATAGAATGTTTTACATCATCATTAAGAAATAATTTTATTCCCCTGTTCTTAATATCGACTTTCTTTTATGAAAAATAATTTTTTTCAAACTAACTTGATATTTTTCCTAGATTATGGATCTAGTTGATAAATAATATAAGTAATGTATTCTTTTTTCTTTTTAAATAATTCTGTCAAGCATTTGCCCTAATAGTATTTCAGATTTTTATTATGAAACAAGAATCTCAATTATTAACTTATGCTGGAAACATTAAATGGGTTCAAAACTTGCTAACTAATGGCTTTTGAAATGGGGTTGCAAAGAGAAAATGCTTGTATGGTAATGTGTAATAGAGGTTTCCTACAAAGATTGATTTGAAATCTATATATATTTAACATTTTTGTTAAAATATAAATTATGAAAAATGAAATTATTAGGACTACTTATGAATGCCACCAAAGTTTTCATAAAGGTGAGTAATGACTGGCACCAATTAAGAGTCACTACGTTAGTTTAGTAACTTCACAAAAGTAAGTAATTTGCATTTCAGTGTGATCAGCCCAGACTAGCCAGCGAGCAGGGTAGGTGAGGCAGGGATGTGTGTGTGTCAGCGCTGGGAAAGGTCGGAGCTGTGGTGAGCACACGGATACAAGTATGCCGCTGAATTCTGAGAAGACAGACGCTGTCCCCTGGGCCCACTGAATACAGCAAGACACAGGACAGACTGCCCCTTTCCTCCTTCCCACCAGACAGAAGGCTGAGGAGTCCAGGACATTCACGGGTGCAGAGACTGGGAAAGATTGATGTCTCGAGATATTTCGGAATGGAGGGGGGAAGAGGAAGGGACAGCTCAGACCTCGCTCTGGCGACGCAGTGCCCTGCTCTGCACACCACACCCCCCAGCCCAGAGCTAGGGCATCCCAGCCCCGCAGTGGCCGTCAGTCAATCAATCAATCAATCAATCAATCACACAGCAGAGGCGGTGCTAACCCAGCTCCTGAGTGGCCGAGTGACCGGAGTCCCACCTGTGGGGGAGGGCCCACGCAGGCCAGAGGTTTAATGAGCTGACTGAGAAGTGAGCACGTCTTGACCCTGCCCCTTCTTGGAGTTTACTCACACTGGAATCCAGCAGTTGGAAGCTATATGTGCGGTTTTTTATATTTTTCCTGTGATTCCTTCTTTCTTCTTCTAATTCTCTTTTCATGGAACATTTTGAGTAACTTAACATAGAATGGATTTAAAGTTTGCTAAGTTGAATAGGCTAAGTTAGTGCTATGATAAGTGTTTTACGTTAATTTGATGTTGTAATAAATCCTTTGCCAAAGTTTCTTGACTTTCTATATTTTGCCGTTAAACCTTTGTATAATTTTGACCTCTTGAGAATACCTGGTGGGTATTTCTCCTGTGCGCTTAACTCAGAGTAAAGGAACCTCAGTAAACCCCCTTGCATTTAAATGTTTTGGGGTGTTACAATGGGTCACACGCACCTATACTTGAACAGTATAGGCAGGTGTGAGCAAGTTGAGTGATCTCACAAGCAACAAAATGCACCTTAAAAAGGGCAGCACAAGTGATTCTGTGTGTGTTTTCTCAGACAGCCTACAGCTGTTTCCGTTCTTTGTTGCATCCCTATCTGTTTAGAACAGCTTTTGTTGCAGACTCGCTGAACAGAGGTGTGTGCATTTGAATGCAGAACACACCGCGGGGTCTTTTAGCTTCAGCAGAACTGCTACTTGATCTGTTCCCACAAGACTGTAGTGAAGTAGAAATCATCAAGACTTCCCTTGGGTGAAGTCTAGAGTCCAGATGCTTCACATATTTATTAACCCTGATCTTCTGTGTGGCCTGTGGTCGTCCGCATAGGGATGATAAAGTCCTGCAGAAGAGAAGCATCATCAGCTCAGATACAAATGTTACAAGGAGTACCTAAGGGAGCTGGAGTATTTTACTCTGGAGGAAAAAAGGCTCAGGGGACATCTTAGCACAGTCTACATCTACCTGAAAGGAGGTTGTAGCAAGGTGAGTGTTGGGTCTGTTCTCCCAAGTAACAACCAATAGAACAGGAGGTTATGGCCTCAAGTTATGTTACAGGAGGTTCTGAATGGATATTAGGAAAAACTACTTTGTAGAAAAGATTGTCGAGAATTGTAACAGGTTTCCCAGGGAAGTGGTTGAGTTGCCATCCTGATGGTATTTAAAAGATGTGCAGATGCGGTGTTTAGAGACATGGTTTAGAGGTCGACTTGGAAGTGTCAGGTTAACAGGGGGATTCAATCTTAGAAGTCTTTTCCAATGAAGAAAATTCTATGATTCTGTGATTCTTTAACATTACTAACTTTGTGCCTCTGAGGAGGTAGATAATGTGGGGCCTACTGCTGTCCATCCGAGGTGGCAAACAAACACTGTATAATCATCCAGTGCCCACAAATCCACCACAATCTAGGAGGACCTGCATTAGCAATACACCATAAAGTCACAGTGGAACACGTTTCAGGAATAGACTCTGCTTATCATCTTGCCGCTTGTATTGGCCCAAGGAACATCATCACTACTGACTGCCTTGAAAAACTCAAGATATTGTAGGTAACTAGAATAAAGTTGTCCAAGTCTAGTCTGAAGAGTGAATTTCCCTGTCTCAAGCCACTGTCCTGGTGAAAGATAGCCAAAATACAGGTGTGCAGGTGGTTGCTGCACACCTGGGCATGAGGATGAGTGAGATGACATGGCAGGGTGAGGCTCCTGGAGAAAGGCACTGAGCAAGACCCTCCACAGCCAAGCTTTACTTACACCCACAGTCTGTAAGCTTGGTGCAGAGCACGCATCTTGCTCTGACCTCACATCGTCTTCCTTCAAAACAGCTACTTTTTAACCAATAGCCTGGCTCTAAACCAGTGCTTTAGGAAGGAGGGAAGGAGAGGAGGGAGTTGATTTCTCAGGCAGCATGAGTAATCTATCCCAGCAGTGGTGCAGGAACTAAGGGCACTGTATCCTAGATCATCTGGGTTTGCCTTGCAGGATGGCAACAGTATTGCAAAGAGCAGAAACTGCTGAAGAGCTGTGGAGAGCATTCTGAGAGTGGGCTGGCGCATCCTGAGTGAGCTGGGAGGAGAGCAGTTGCAGCATGCATGTGGAGTAATTGCCGTGTATAATTTTGTCAGGACACTGGCTTTCAGCAAAAGCTCAGCTGATACACTCTCAAGCTATCTCTAGGCCTTAACACTACTGATAAAAAGAAGTCACTTCTCTAAGAACTGAAAAACTGCTATGAAGGAAGGTATTGCTATAACCTGATGATAGCAGGATGAAAAAAATCAGTGTAGCCATGATAGCTGTAATACCGCTACCATAGACAATAGTGCTGAAAAACAGGGAGAACAGGATTCAGTCCTGACAAATAAACAGAAAACAAAACCTATGGGGACCCTCTGTGTTTACTCTGTCTAGTTTACGTGCAGTGATTCTGGCATGAGCAACTTTTCGTTGTTATGCAATATGGCCTGACCTGAAAAACCCTTCACTTTACTCAGCAGTTCATTGCAGGCTTGAATCAGTGAACCAAAGATGAAAGATCAGCAGTTTATTCAGTATCATTCAGCTTCATCAAGCACACCTAAAATATGAGAACAGACATTGCAAAACTAACATTTTGGAGTCAGAGTTGGAAAGATCATATTTACATTGTCATCAGGAAGATTCCTGCCTTTTCAAAAGCTTAGTAAACTTTGTGTCATAAATGCAAAACTTGCATAGTGATAAGCTATATTTTGGCAATAAGGTACATCAGTATGAAGCTGATATTTACTGAAAGGTAAAATTCTAGTGATGCTAACAAAATGCCCGTACCAAGACATTTAATTCAAAGCATCTTTGCAGTAGTTACACCTGGATCTTTACCCAGTGCCTGTTTTAAAGCTGAGCTCTCTGTACTTTACACCTTTCATGTAACATCAGGCTTTTTCCATGTCATACATGAAGGTAATCATGGAATTGAAGCATGAATCTAATCCACTGCATTATTTAGTGAAGTCTCACGGCAAAAGCTGCAAGCCTTGCTCTCTCTCCCTTCTCAGTACAGACAGTTTCACAAAGCCCAGCACATTCCCAGACTCAACTCTGAAGGAAATATGACAGTCTCCTACTTAGTGACAACTCATGTTTTAACTCTTTGTGCATGTCAAGTGTCAGCCTAACATGTTTTTCTTCCTCTTTCCTAGAATGGCTAGAGACCTGGACTTGAGGAAATTACAAATAAGTAATATTTCACAGAACATATAAATACATATATCTTTCCTTCAAGGAGAACATAAAAATTTCAAACACTAAGTTCCTCATTCATTCATATGAGAGAAGTGGGAGACACCCCTTTTTGAATTGTTTCCTCTTCCTCCTCAAAAGGCTTTTTTTCTAGAAGTTCTCACATGCAAAACTCACAGCTGCTTCTCCAGTTTACAATTGCTCCTTTATCTTATTCTGCAGTTCCTAGTCATGTCCCATTTAGAGTTCTCTAAGGCAGCATCCTTCAAAGGCATTCTAGATCTGATTGGAAAAGATATGAAGTGCCCTTGGGGAAAAGTCCCTTGCTCCCAGTTGTCTCCCTGGAAAGTCAGAAAAGGCAGTAGCACCAAGAGTTCCGAATCTGAGAAATTTAATATGGTTTGATGCCCTTACAGTGCACCTGGTGATATTAAATACTTGGACAATTTATGGGTAGCTCTGGCAGTCAAAGAATATATGAGATATATATTTTTGAATAGTTTGTAACTAGGACGAGTGTGGGCTGCTTTTCAAAATTCTGTTCCTAATGCAAAGGTTTCTGGGACAAGTTGCAGATCCATTTTTAAATTCTAGATACAGATTTCTTCAGGTGTGAAAATACATACTTTTGCCTTGCCTTGTTCTCAAGAGCAGATACATTATCTTAATTTGAAAAGAAAGCAACCTCCCTCTAAATCTTATGATATTGTGCCAGACCAAAGTTAAAGTTTGGTGAATGGTACAGACTGAAAACAGCATGGTACACAGTTGCTAGCAACGTACTGTGAACAGATATAGTTGTATAGTGTGAGTTTTAATTATTGAAGGCACCACTTTAAAGGATTACAATTTCATATATTATCATAGAATCATAGCTCTAGTGGCCCCTTAAATGGATAATAAATTTTACTCTTGTAAGACTATTTTCATACTCTCTTGATCAGTGGAAGCAGTATGTAAAGTTACTTTACATTGGTATTATATTAGTGAATAATTCATACTGGAATTTACTAAAAACCAATAATTTCCAATAACTGTCTGTTTTATAATATGCACGTAGCTTTAAGTCTTTTCAGTAACAAGAACTACTTGACACATGCAAAGAGAAAATATATTTAACCCTCCTTTACACAAATTTCAAACAAGCATGATATTCTCGGGTTAATCTTAATAGAAGTATATAGGGAGGAAAATATTCTGATAACACTGAGGATTCATTCTTTCTTTAGTCTTGTCAGAGGCAACCTCTTAGAAGGAAAGATGCATTAGCACTGTTCCCATACAATGCACACCAGACCAGCGCTCATTCACTCAGATTCACATTCCTCTAAGAAACAAGATGCATCTTAAAGGCAGAAATATTACCCCCCAATGTAGAATAATCCCTGCCAGCTCTGTAGGGTTCAAATACAGGAAGATACAATAGTATTGCTGAGCACCTCTAGAGATTTTAAGTTATAGAAATGTTTTCTGCAAGACTGCTCTTCTCTCAGGTTTTATTTCATCACTGACAATGAAAAAGAATCAAACTTTTCCTTCTTCCCACTCAGTCCCGTGTATAGGAAGACACTTTGGACCAATTTCCCCTCATTCAATCCTTCATCTTGTGCCTTACTAGAAGGTTGTTCTACTGGGAGACTATTTTTGATGAATTTCAACTCCCTGTAACTCTTGAAGTTCGCTAGCAGAATTACACACATTTTACCTGCCTTCCCATGGTTAATGTATTTCATGTTGCATTAAAATATATTTTAGAGCATGTAACTTCCTGCCAGATTTGCAGTTTACATGGGCAGAACACAAGAATAATTTGTCCAACACAGTTTGTGTAGTGGTTCCATATATCAGGTCGTGAGACATTGCAAGTCACCGCAGGTCACCGTTAAATATCCTGTAACAGAAATGCCAAAAATTGCATAGTTTTCCTGCAATGAACATTAATGTTGTATTATAATTCACCATGTGCCATAGCTCTTTGGTTGTTCTATAACTCAGAGACCTTATCTCATTATTAACCACTTCTAAACCAAAAAATAAAGATTGATGTGTGCACTTTCTTTAGCCACAAACACCAGTGTAGATAAAGCACTATCTTTGCTCTAGCAGTGTTTTGCACTCTCTGTACAAGCATATAAATGACTACCCTCTTTTCCACCTTGTAAAAACAGGGTCCATAAGCAGTAATTGCTCTACTCTGTATTCCTTGCACAAGCTGCTAAATATTATATTTCTAGTAAGGTATTCTTGCATTCTAAATATAACTTAAATGCATCCTGCTTTCATAAATAATGTATTAGTGACTCACTGATGTATCATAAGACATAGTTAAGTAAGAACCATCTGGAAGACAAATCAATATTAGGTATAGAGCTGTTTTAACATCTGTTGGTTCCTTTAACATGAGATTGTGGGGACTTGTTAAACAATTAGTTTCCAACTTCTACTTACACTTACCACCTCATCTAACACACGTTCTTTCCTTCCTGAGATTAAGTTAGTTTGACTCTAAGCACAGTACAGTGGTTCTGAGAGCACCACAAATACCAGCTATAGGATGGCATTGTCATTGAGCACACCTGAATGGACATGTTTGTGTAACAAATAGTCTTTGGTGTGAGAGGATGATTGAACTTTGAACACACTTGTTTTCTGCACTGGACACATATAGAATAATGCATATACTGAAAAGCAGATGAAAGCAGTGTAAAAATCCCACATAAATCAAAATAGAATATTAGAGAAAGAGTAAGTGAAGAAACTAAAAATTACAATGATTAGATAAGGCCAGTATTGCTTTAAGAAGCTTTTAAATAACTTTTTCTCTGGCATGGATTTTTTATTTGATTATTGCAATCCATATGTGTAGTCATTACCTAGTGCATTAAAATGATGTAAAGACCAGAAAACCTATGACTTCAAGGAGCAACATGAAAACAGAGGCTTGTAAAGTGACTTTACACTGCTTTCCCCATACTAAGTTTTTTCCAGTTTTAGCACATACCCCTTCCCCCTTTTTCAGCCTGACCATGCAGGTGAAACACCATCAGCAGTGTGTATGTTTCCCACCAAAATGTTTCAGGTTCTTTTCTCTCGGCTCTATATCCACTGAACACACTTGTGTTCTGGCACTCCCAAAACCTGGGTTGGGCAGGCGAGGACAGCCACTCCTTGTTGGTGCTCTCTGCTTCTGGAAGGTAAGAGGGAGACAGCACACAGTCTAGGCTTTCCACAGGGACCAGCTGATTCTGTCTTCCCTTCCCTCTCATTAACCCACCCAACATCTTAGAAGTTAATGTAGCTTAGAATGAGAATGCACATACACATACACATTCACTACATATACGTGCGACAGGGAAAAAATTATTCCATTAAGCCCCTAGAGGGAAAATTTGAATTTAGATCAGTCTAGCACAGGTGAAAACATTTGAACATATGCATTATCAGACACACTAAGTTTTGCCCTGATATCTCATTTTCCAGCTATAAAAAACCTTAGTGACATTTACTGTCTACATGTCAAATAAAAAAAAAAAGAAAAGTAGGCACAGTCCAGAAGTACATACTTCAGAAATTCACCCCAACACCCCTCTTTTTTCATCTATCATTAACCCTAACAATAACTCAACACAGGCAGCAATCCACAGTCATATCAGCAATGTAATCATGCAAGTTATTCCTTACGCTCTGTTCAGGAGGACATAAGGATATGAGAAGGATAGCTAACATGACAGTAGTTCCTTAACTGGTCCAAAAAGCATTCAGGATTCAATTCTCAGAAGACAGAGGCGCAGCCTCCTTCCTGGGGTTGCAGTTTTATTGCTTTGATACATAATCTTCGTTTTCTCCTAATCTCTGACTTTTCTACACTCTTAAAAATTGCAGAGGTATCTCCTTAAGGATCCTCTTCCCTCAATATATCTTTTTTTAATCTATCCCAAGAATATCTCCTTTAAGTCCCTTCACTATTCAGCAGTGATTCCAAATAATCCCCATTAAACTCCAGCTGAGAGGACCCTAACCCTAACCTGAACTCTAATCCTAACACTATACCTAAACTTAACCCTAACCAGAGTAGAGAAGGTCACCTGTGTGGTGCCACCTTTGCCATGCCCCCAAAGGACTCCCCGTTGAGATCCCCATGCTGTTGAGAAAGCTGCACAATCAAAAGCAAGGCCAGAGCCTGCCAATGTTCGTCGCACAAAGGCTTCTGCCCTGCTTTGCTCCACATACCCTCCAAATGTGAGAAATTCACTCATATTGCAGGTTCTCTTCCTCCTCCCCTGCCTACAGATCAGCTTTTGGCTGACCTAGATTTGACAAGCCCTTCCTGATGCTGACAGCATCTGCCTGCAGAGCAGAGCTCTATCAGGGGCCATTGTGTCCCAGAGCAGCTGCTGTGCATGGCAGTGGCTGCCCACACATCTCCTTGCCTCCCCACCAGCCAGGAGACATGGCCCAACCAGCCTTGCAGCTTCTTACAGGGCGTAATGCAGCCTGCAGCCAACAGAACACGTTGTGAGACATCGTTAGAGAAATAGGGATAGCTTTTCTCCGCATGCAAAATGCTGTGTGTGCTGCACCGTGCGAAGAGGGCCTGTGGCCTCAGCCCCGCAGCGTCCTCATGCTGCCCCTGCCTCACCAGCAGCAGTAGCAGGCGGGCTTGGCTGGGGGGCAGGACAGTGCAGCATCCATGAAATCAGAAGAGCATCCTGACTGGGAGGCAGATATCAGCCTGACAGCAACTGCACATCGGCAGTGCCACTGTCAGTCAGTCAGACCCTGGTGCTAATAATGCCAAGGTCATGGCTTTGATCCCCATGTGGGCCATTCACTTAAGAGTTGGACTCGATGGTCCTTGTGATCCCTTCCAACTCAAAAAAATTTGTGACTGCGTTGAGTAGAACTGTGGTGCACTCCTGATGTTCACGAGCTTTCCTCACCGCCGGCTCCCAACATAACCCCTCCTTGTCAGGCCTTCTATCCCTGTGAGTTGTTTGTCCTCCACACAGACTGGCTGCCATATGCATACAATATGCAATGGCCATTGCTTTGGGAGGATCCAGCATGTTTAGTGCTCATTCTCTGCAGAGAAAGCTTGTCCAGGAGGGAGACATCTTCTGCACAGCTGGCCAGTACATGGGGACAGTGTGCTGCCCCTGCCCTCAGACACTGTATCTATCACTGATGGTGAGAAAGGTCAGGCCAGATGGGATTGTTCTGATGGTTCTTTCAGGGACAGGAAAGAGTGAAGAGCACTTTGAAAAAGGAGACTATTCTATGTTATATGTTGTCACATTTCTGTGCAAGGGTATTTAAAAATCTTCCTAGAACTTGATATTAGGTATCTGCATTTAGAACCTGCTATTTTTATTGTTTAGAATCTGCGATTAGAACCTTGCTGGTTTCTCACAGCCACCATCTCCTGGCCTTCCTGAGATACTGTGAAACCAGACAGCTGGCAGAGCTAGCCTAGAGGCCTGAAACAAAGACTGTGAAAGGCGGGAGGTGCCGTGAAGATCCTCTTTGTCTAAGGCACCACAGAAAAGCCCTATAGAATAACTCCACCTGATTTCAAGAGCTGTTGCTTCTGCACAGCACAAAACATCACCAGAGTAGGATACACTGCAGCTCTGCAAATGCTCCTGGGCAGGAATAGGAGAAGATGTAAAAGGCTGTGGGCCATTGTGCCTCAGCCATGGCTATGAGAGGGGGAGGCAAGGGTCCTTGCCAGATAGTGGTGGTTAGGAAGGGGACAAAGCAGATGTCCTCAGTGTGAAGACAGTGACAAGCCTTCCTTGTTCTTCCCTCTTCCCCATGCGGTCCACCCTCGCAGCTGCCCAGCCTGCCAGCCTTTGCCACAGGGGGAGCTTTGCACTGCCCAGGACACATGGAGAGAAAAGTGAGTGTAACTTCAGGGCTGGAAAGGCCAAGGCGTGAGCAGAGCACAGCCAGGGTTGGACCTGTAAATACAGCTGCCTTGGAGGGTTGGTATGGGAAGATGTATACACCTATGAAAATGCTTGGGATCCAGATAAGGATAATTTCCACAGGTTTTCATCTTTCTGTGTGCTTATGCATTTTTATAAATTGGCCATGAGAGCACAGTTACCTACTCCAAAAGACCAGTGTGGGCTGACTGATAAAAGAGGCATGCAGGGCATCCGAGCAGGTTGCAGTGTGTGCATATGTACCATGAAAACATCCCACAATTTTTCCTGTTGACCAGCTTCATATGCAACTATTTCTTTGGTAATTTGGGTTGCTTAGCAATGATGTTTTTACTTCTCAGCTACAAATGTTGGGCCAGAACCCTGCAAGTGTCCCTGAGGAAAGGGACACATCTGAAATCCAAACATCTAGTGTTTGATTTTAGCAAGAGCTATTGCCCGATCAGTTCATCTGCACTGCTCTCATTTCACTTGCACATGGAAAGGCAGCTAATTATAAAATGAAAGCAGTATAAATGGTCAGGGAATATGGTTTCTGGAGACAAAAAATACCCTTATTGTAACAAAAATCTTATGGCAGACCACACATTCTCTGGTCTGACAGCCCAAAGATTGTTTTAAGAAATGGCCTATCACTGCTGTAACAGGTGACCAGTAGTGTCAGACTGATTCCATCAACTTTGCATGCAAATCTGCTCAAGTACTGAAAGACTTTCTGCTAATTGAAGTCTTCATTTAAAAGGACTTCCTGAAACAATATTGCTGTGAAACCTTCAGTGAAGGAAATCTTCTTTCCCTGTCTTAATTTCATAATTGAGTGTTTTGAATGAAACTTTCCAAATGTCATCTTGAAGTAGCACCTGGCAGGCAACCGTGAGAATGAGAGTCTAACGCAGTTATGAGTAATTGGAAGCAGAGTCTTATAATGCGAAGTGCCAAGCAAGCTTAATAACAGACTGTGTTGCTAACCCTCTATGAGAGAATGGAATATTTTTATGCACTATATTGGTTTAGCTGAAGTTGTGTAGGTGGCAGATTTTAGCAGGTGCAGAATAAATATTTCCTGAGAAATATCACTGAAGACTAAATTAATTTGAATTATTAATTAAGATGTTAAGCTAGCCAAATTAAATATAGATAATGTTCATATTCATTATTCTGCCATTTTACTGATCTCTTTTATACCTAGCTTTTTAATAGCACTTTAGACCTACCTCATCCTCTTCTACATTCTAATGTATTCTGATCTGACATGAGAAATGACATGCAAAAGTGTGGTTTTTTGAAAGGCACCTTTCTACCCTCAGTAAACGTCAGTAAATTTCCATGTAATGTGTGAAATAGTTGTCACTTCAGTTTGGTAGGGGATTAAGGGAAGGATTTTACCTCTTCTGAAGTCATTAATAAAACCAATAGCAATACATATTTTAAAGTGGGTCTTTCTATGCTTATCCATAGCCTTTGATACTAGTTAGAAACTAGTCACTGCTTTCAATAGTTTTGGAGTCAGGCCCTAAACTGTTCTCACAGTTCATGAAAGTCTGAATTCCATGGATAATTGAGTCATTCTTCAGAAGCAGTTGTAAATATTTTTAGACCAGCTTCTGACAAGAAACTATGCATACACACATACACACACAAAACCCAGTTAAATCTGTGGCAATGGTAATTCTCTGCTTTAATTCAGACTCATGGCAAAATCTGCAGAGAAGCCATGCTGCAAACATGCTTTGCACTCATTTCTGCACTTATTACTGACATAACCTCACTACCTCCTTTCTTTTTTCTAAATAAGAGGTGCAGGAATGCTGTCTTACATTTATTGTGGCTGCTTATCTGATAGCACAGAATTCCTCTGCTATACTTACACTATCTTTACACGGAAATAAAACCTAGTAGATGAGCAATTTACCTCCATTGTGGGCTGTCTAATCCAGCACAATCCAATACACTAATTTACATGAACCGATCTTGTTGGCAATATTTTCACTTCATAATTTCATAGTCTTTTTAAACACCTTCCTATCTTGACTCTTATGTCACATCTCCAAATGTTTTCTTGCTGTGTAGGCAGCAGACCTATATTTGGCAAAAAAGGGTTGTGAGTACTTGATCCAAAACAGGATACAGAAAGGTCCATAAAAACATAGCTGACAGATCTGAAGCAAGTCTGCATTTTGGGGAGAGGATGAAGGTGGAGTTTTCAGCAGGAAGACAAAGTTCTGAAATCAGTTTGCAGTTCTAGTATCTGCAAAGCAAGTTGGCTATAAATCTGTAATATTCATGATTACCTAATGCCATGGATTAACCTCATAGATGGAGAAGGATTTTGTGAATAAGTAGATTTTAGGAAAACTAAGAGAACTGGGCATTTTGAGGTGGCTCCACACAGTGGCACTCTGTTCTTGCTGCTGCTGAGCACCCTCTGCCTTGATGCTGCAGGTGGGTGACCAAGAGACGAAGGCTTTCCAAAGGGAAGAGACAGAGCAGCAGTACCAGGTTCAATGAGCAGCAGGCTAAGGAGGCACGAGGCAGTCCCCTCAAATCAGCAGCCTACTGGGAATGGGCACCATTGGCACTTCAGTAGGGTTTGGGGAGTGTAAGAAGAAAGCATTGCAGCATTCTTCTGTGGAGCAGAGGTAAAGCTGTGGGAGATCCCAATCACATCTGGGGGAACAGAATGGGGAAATGCATGCGGCAGGAGACAGATGACAATTCTGGAGCAAGAAGTCTTGACAGGATGCAGACAGAGGGGGTCAGGGAATGTAGGTATTGACATATTTGTTCACAGAATCATACACTGAAAATGGCAAGGATAGTTTGTCCCATATTGTGGACATGTTTAAAAGAATTAATCAAAGACTGGGAACAGCCGCTCTGTCTGTTCCTAACAACACACTCTTCAGAATGCAGTTAGAGCTCTAAGATGGAGCATGTAGGTTTTGAAGCCTAAGTTCAGGTAATTTCAGGAACTATTTTTTCAGCTTCTGCTTCTTTGAAGTAATCTTTTCCAGTCTGTTTTGGGGTATACACTGAGGAATGTGTTCAAGAGCTAAAATACCAGCAGCAAATGTACATATATTTTGCATCCTGTTCTCTAACTCAACACAGAGCGATGTTCTGCAGTTGTCTTGTCCTTGGGGGAAATGACTGTAGTGCAGAAAGAATTTCTTGTTGAGTCACCACATGACGAGGTTGTAGTGATGAGGAATTAATTAGTCTATGTACTGCTGACCTGCCTGGTATTTTAATTATTATTTTTCATCTAATCATGGTCTACGAAAGGAAAGCTACTTACATTTACATTTCTAATTCTTCTAAATGTGTGTGCTACACCAGTCACTCATGCTGAGGGATTGACAGCAACTACCCTCATATGAAAGTTGGGTGTAGTGAGTGTTCAGTCATCTCTGTTCCCTTTTTGAGTTGCTAGGTATTATCCTGTGAACTTCTTCATTTCTCCTATGGCTTGTTCAGGGCTAACACCAACATGCCAATTATACGACAAAAAAACCCCCCAAACCTTCAGTTCTTGCAATAGCAGCCCTTTGGCAACAGTGCAACAGTGTGTGACAGAACAGATAGAAACTCATTTGGGAGCAGTAAGGGGGAAGAGACTGCCATGAAAAGGTGTATTACAGAATTTATAGTGATTCTTATAGCTCTGCATAAGATTTATTTTAAAACTGCAAGATTTATTAAAAAAACCCGATAGGTTCATATAGGATGTTCCCTAACTCCTTTCTGCTGAGTTGCTTGGACACAAGGGTAAAAGTAGCCAAATGTTGTTGTCCATAGCGGGGAACCTGGGGAGATGGTGGACTCATCAAGGCTGAGTCTTCCCCAGTGCTTCTTATTGTTCAGGCCATGCCTCTCTAAGTCATTAGATACGTGTTGAATTTTCAGGTTGGCAGAACTCATATACAGTACCCTCATATCATAACGGAACAGCTTCTTTCACACAGTTTGCTGGGGGCTGAAAAAGGGAGTAGTATTTGTGACGAGATGGCAATGATAAGGCAAATGTATCTTTGTACACAGTAGTAACATTTTATTTCACACAAAACAGGGATTCAACACAGCAGTGAATAGAGAGGCTGCCAGTACTCTTCTTGGCACTGTTTTGATCCTTCATATGGCCTTTTTATGTTGCCTCTTCTGGTGCTCCCCATAATCTCAGTTATTCCTGCAAGACCTGAGAAAATTTTCTGAAAAGAAAATTCCTTTTCTCAAAGCTTAGAAAGAGCTATTTAAAATGAGAATTAATACAAATTCAAATTATTGTACTTGATTAAAAGAGAAATATGTCTCTGAAATATCGTGTTTGCAAATTAAAAAAACCCCATAACAAACCAGCAGCAAAAGCCTCCTCTCTTACTAAAGACTACTTTTGTAATAATTCTTTTCCTTTTTTTAATAGTCTTGAACTATCTCATCACAGCTTTAATTAGGATAACCTTTTATCTGTTTATATTCTACAGTGACATTTGAAGATTGGCCTTCAATGAGAGCTTTGGGTGATGTGTACACTGAGGTTTCAGAAACTTCTTCTGGACAAGCTGCCAGCAAACAATTACCCTTCTAAATGTCAATAAGCTAGACATCAATTGTCAGCTTGCATCATTTCTAAAAGCCTACTCTCTCTGTAGATTACAACAAAAGAGGAAAGCACACTTTAAAAAATAGAACTTAATTTTGATCATGTATTAAGCATTTTTGTCCCTTGGAATTTGGGTAAAGAGTGTTATACTTTGGAGACTTTAAGTTACTCTTGTACTGTTCCAAAAGCAAAGTAAAGATTTACAGATAAATTTTCAGAATATTGAGCAGAGGCCCTAAAGTGGTTTTTTTTATGATGTTTGTTACATCAACAAAGGATATTTACTGAGAGAAAAAATACAGAATGGCAATTTTAAAGGAGAATCAGTACTTACATTGGTTTGTGTTATGGGAGCATGAATTAGGAAGTAGTTGTGGCTGATGTTAAGTACATCTAGTGATGAGACCATGTGTTTTACAGATCAAAAATACTAGTGTTGAGGAAAACACACTATTTACTTTTCACTGTCATATGGCCAGTTCTTTCCTATCTCATATTGGTGAGTTAACTTTCATATCAGAACAAGAAAATCACTAATCATTACCAGCAAGGTCTTGAGCAGTAAGCTAATTTTAATTCTCTTGGTTTTACACTCTTCCTTTCTTTTGGCACATCCAAATTTTTCTGGATTGGTAGGAGACGCGCATTCTTTTCAGTAGGTTCCATGGCTAAGGCAGCTTCTAACATAATCTCCCTCTTCATTGCAGTGATATACTTGAAGAAAAAATTACGAAGTATTTCCATTTACAAAAATATGAAAATGAACG
Source organism: Cnemophilus loriae (assembly GCA_013397755.1). Classification (NCBI taxonomy): domain Eukaryota; kingdom Metazoa; phylum Chordata; class Aves; order Passeriformes; family Corvidae; genus Cnemophilus; species Cnemophilus loriae. Next base: position 1,595,224 of record VZTF01008415.1, read on the forward strand.
CTGTACATTATTTATATAGATTAATGAAAAATACTTTAGAATGTGAAGAAAGTAGTCCGCATAATGATTCTACCTTCCTACCTTTCCTTGCTAAAGGACACATATTTTCCAATTATTGACCATCCAAAACAATTTAAAACCTCCAATGGGCCATAATCATGGAATCACAGAATGGTTTGGGTTGGAAAGGACCATTAAAGATCATTTATTCACAACACCACTGCCGTAGGCAAGGACGCCTTCTACTAGACCAGGTTGCACAGAGCCCCACCCAGCCTGACCTCGAACAACTTCCTGGGATGGGACATTCATCAGACCCAGTTCTCTGTATGCAGACTGTAAGCTCTTTGTTAGCTGATTAACCAGGTACAACACATATTTACAAAGAGCTCTGATTGCTCTTGATACTGCTGCCCTTGCAGAAGCTCCATTGTCCGTGCTTAGACTTTGTGCTTGGCTTTGTCCTCTTAGAGTTTGATGGAGAAAGCAAAGCACACTGTGATAATCCTGTCGTTAGATCCTCCACCAACTCATACCTCCATGATGAACTGCTCCCTCTCCCACTCCCTCTTCATCTCCTCCATGTGCTTTAATTAATATTCATTTCAGAGCCAAGGAAAGGTTTGCCCCAGGGATATATAAAGCATTTTTAATTGTATTTCAAAGATTTATACTTGAATCTATAAATCTATGACAGAAGCCCCTCATATATCACCTCTTGATCCCAGCACTTTACTCTGGCATGTGTCTGACAGACAAATTGATCAACTCTTCTGTTCCAAGCAAACCTCCCTTTTCAGGTTCTTCTCTTTAATTTGGCCTTTATCACAACTGTAGAGTTGCAGGGAAATATGTTATGCTAGTTCTATCTGGTAATAAAATAAATGATGGGAGATGGAGAGATCCATTTAGTGTTGACTCCATTTGCAGAGCTTGGAAGCCATTCAGTGGTTAATTAGAGACACGCTTGACTTAGTACCAACCTTCTCTTTGGCTTACAGAGTTTTACCAAGTGTAATGGATGTGAGATGTACTGATGTAACTCTCTACACTACAGATCGTCAGAAATATTGTTAAGGTAATTGTTACCACTAGCAGCCAATCAACAGATGAGCTGACGATCTTCATCTTAGTAAGCAAAAAAATACATAATTCAATACATTTGTCGTACAGTTGGTTGCTTTTCTAATACAAACTTTTTCTCTCTGCCACATCAAATCTTCTCTGCTGGTCTCTTTTAACTTGGGTAAGGCAAAGAGAATGTGAAAATTGTTTGTCTACCTCTTCCACTGTGTAGTGGTTTATCCCACCTGGCAACTCAGCCCAACACAGCTGCTCACTGACTCTCCCCTGGTGGGATGGGGGAGAGAATTGAAAGGGTAAAGGTGAGAAAACTCATGGGTTGAGATAAAGTTTAATAAGTAAAGCAAAAACTGTGCATGTAAGCAAAGCAAAACAAGGTGTGCATTCACTGCTTTCCATGAGTTGGCAGATGTTCAACCATCCCCAGAAAAAGAGGGCTTCATCACATTTAATGGTGTTTTGGGAAGACAAACAACATTACTTTGAACATCTTCCATTCCTTCTTCTTCCCCAGGTTTATATGCTGAGCATGATTCTATAAGGTCTGGGATGTCCCTTCGGTCAGTTGGGGTCAGCTGTCCCAGCTGTGTTCCTTCCCAAATTCTTGTCCACCCCCAAACACATAGCTGGTGGAGTGGGGTGAGAAGAAGAAGTCTTGACTGTCTGCAAGCACTGTTCACAATAACAAAAACATCCCTGAATTATCAACACTGTTTCCTGCACAAATCCAAACCACAGCCACACACCAGCTACTATGAAGAAAATTGACATTATGGCAGCCAAAACCAGCACATGCTGTGTGAAGAAACTAATGTTACAATGACATGGCTGTGATGCTGTTGCAATTGGATTTGTATTCTACAGAAATCATTCATCTTTACTAATCTAAAACTAAGGCAGCAAGACAAGGCAGTAATCAAGGCTTCACTATAGACAGGGGATGGAGGGTGGGTGATTCCTCCCACCTCTCTTAGACATAAGTTCAGAACGAAATGTAGCATGCTCTGGAGATGTATCCAATCACTCATTGCATTGGAAGAATAGATGTGCAAGTTAGACAGGATGCTTAACTTTTATGTTTCTAATGTTAGATAAATCTAATTCAAATGGCTTGTGCATGGCTGTTTAACAACTGGAATCAGCTCATACGAAAGTAAGTGAAAACTTACCATTGACGTCCATGGGACCAAACCCATATTCAAACAGCAGTATAGTTATAACTTTGTGTTAATATCTTGTGCTAACAGTTGTGCTAATGATAATGTTGATATGTCAGCACTGAAATTACTCATGAGATAAAGCTGGCTGACAATTATTTCTGAGGATGGATTTTTTGTTGACCCATGAATCTCTATTTCTTTGCCCTTCTTTCATTATCAGACAGCTCACTGTTCAGAAAGATGTGTCTTTTCCATGTTAGATTTGTATAGGCTGGATTAGATCACCTCCACTGACAAGCATTATGAAACCAGCATAGTTACCTACTGAGTATTGAGTGAAAGTTTTACTTGTAACTGATTCATCTCTTCATGTGTTCCTAAGCACTTATTAAAAAAAAAAATGGCCTAAGGCAGATCAAATAGAAAAGGATAGAAAGGATTCAGAGGGATCAAAGTGAGAAAAGGTTATTCCCAAAAGTCTTCTGAAATGCCAGTCTTCAAGTCTTCAGCACTGAACTGAAAGTACTCTACAGTTATTATCTATCTGCAAACAAAGCTTGGAGCATGCCAACAGGGAAATGGTCTCTCGTCTGGAGGAATCATTCTACATCCCAAACAAAACCTTGTTTCTTAAATCACACTTGTCTAATGAATTAGAAATTTTCAGCTCTCTTTCTGCATTCCTTCTGCATTTGTATAACTTACCTTATGTGTTGCTATGGTGTGCAATGGGCTGGCATAGCATCGATTGGAGCGATATTGCTCTAGCAGCTGAGCTTACTTAAAATGTTCTAACACTCAGGGTATTTCTGAGCTTGCATAAAGCTCCATTTAGACTTGACATATTGTTTATGATATCTCCTTGTGAGCTGTGCATTCACTGTCTATCATTATGAATTATAGGCTCAGGATGACACAATCTTTTGAAACAGCTTGCTTCAAAAACAGAGTTACTTTTCATTGATTATCCCCTCCTAAAAATCCACATTTTTCTTAGTTTCTGGAGATATTCTAACTGATATGTTCTATATTCATTAAAGATTTTTGCAGGTCAGTAAGCATTTCTTTACTTTACATGTACACTTAATTATATAATTTGTTCAGAACATCTCTTCTTTTGGCTTGTTCTGAATCTTCTGCTGCTCTTACCCATTCCTCATGTAACTCAGAGTCTTGTACTGCAGAATTTAATTTACTCTTTTTTTTCAAATTTGTATGTTAACTTTCATTCAGGCTGTCAAAATTTTACTGCACTGCTACCTAAAAAGCACGTTAGGGTCACAGTTTACATTGAAACTTGAGTTGAAACTTCCTTCAACTAGACATTCTCTCATTTAACTATTTTAAATTTAATTAGCACCCAATTCCATATATTCTCCTAGTGATAAGTTTAGCTACAATTATACCACCTTCAGAAACAGTATTTGACCCTCCATTCCCCATATTCCAAGAGAACTGGCTGTGCTGGGGAGGACTATCTTCTCTTTTACCTATTCAACCTGCACTATTTTGTATAGAAAATTCCTTATTACACCAGGTGCAGGACAGAAGATAGGGGTAAAGGAGAGAAAGTGAGATGCTGTATCTTATTAGTTAAGATATCATTTAGAGGGTGGAAATATTGGTGGTGCATTGCAATAAATAAACATAGGAAGAAAACCTGCTTATCTGAGACTGTTACCTAGTTTCATGTCCTAAATATTTTGCTTACTGGACTTATCCAGGGTGTGATTTCAGGTCTATGATCTGAATCATACAGATCTGAGCACGTGTTTGCCCAACTTTTGAAAACATTTCCTTGCATGGGCCGCTTCACTAGATTAAGGGTCAGCAGACATTAAGATGTATATTCTGTGTTACTTTGGTTCTGTTACCAGTGCAGCGATTACAAGTAGTTTCAACTTTGGCCATAATCCTCAGGGAATTTTTATATTAAAGACAGTCAGTAAACTATGAATCTGCACCCTATAACTGTGTCTGTCCTGGGTGTGTTTATTTTTCCCTTTTCTTTTTTTCATTGAATAGGATACAGCACTTGAAAAGGGTACATTAGTTATGATATTTTAGGATCAAAGACCTTACTCAGCCATCTCCAGTGTAACAAAATATTAATTGAAGGAGCCCTCTAGCAAAACAATTGAAATAAACCTTTTGAATGTGCAGAGGCAGTGGCTACCTTTGGTATTCAAAGATTTCATAGGAATGTTGACTCTTACCTCTCTTTTCACATTCATGATCAAAGAGTCCATAAAGCTTCAGCTTTGATTAGCCTCTCTCTTTCTAGGCAGTACCATATGCATTGGCAAACTCTGGCCTGGATTTGCAATATTTTTGAAGTTGAACAATTCACTGACTCGTTAATACGAGGGACTGCTCACAACACACTAATAAAAGAAGACTCCCCAGCTGCCAGAAACATCAAATGTTGACAAGATGCAAGGAGATGTGAGACATCGCCATATCTCCCACCCTGCAAAAGGGCTGGAGTGCTCTGTCACCACTCCCAGTGGTAGTCTCTGGACATTTTGTCACTATTGTAGCATGAGTTGTGGTTTCCAGCTACTACAGAACACAGCTGATGGGATTCAGTCTGCAGCCATTTGAGATGCTGCAGGCTTTTCCAGATGTCTACATGAGGCTGGCAGAAATTGCACTGGAGCTGGTACAACAGACCACTACCCTTCAGAAGACATAAAAGGCAGACAGAAAAGATACATGTGGCGTCTCAAATGGCGATAAACACTTATGCCTGGACAACGGAATCATACCCAGTAAGCCAAGGCAGGAACGTTGCAGGAATTCACAGAACTTCAAAGTGCACTCACTCACTTCTTTTCAGCCCTGTTTTAAGGCTATTTTCTGATTTAATAACCTCACTTCAACGTGTTTTAAATGATGCATGAAGTCAAAAATCCAAATCACTAGAGGCATGGATATTTTTTCTATCATTATGCTGTTCTGTGCAGTTAGTTTCCCTTCTTGTTGCAACCAACAGCAAGCCCCCTCCCCCTCCCTGTAATATTCAAAATAAATATTTTAAAGTATTTATGAGGTGTTTATCTTTAATTATTCTACCCTTCATTCTTGTGGGGTCTTGACTGCCTTGATCTGGAAATCCTCTATTTCCTGTAGCTGGAATAGAGTGTATAAGCATATTTGCCTACACAACCTCCCTTATTACAGATTTTAGTTAAAGATATAGTTAAGTGCAACTTATCATGTAAAGAGATAGGAGTAGAAATACTTACAGTTCTGAAATTAAAATATTGGAAGTTTTTTCAGTTCATGTAAACAGCATAAAATGGTAACACCAGCAATTAGTTGGGTAGACCTGGCAATGACCACAGACAAGGTGTAAGTAAGTACAAAGATGGATTGAATAACCTTTCACAGTTTCTCCCAGCACTATTTTCTTCAGTTCAAATAAATGACATAAACCAATGTGGAAAGCTTCACATTAGTCATATAGTATCTTTGCTTTACAGTAATTGCAAATATTTGCAGTCTTTAGAGGAAAGAATAACAGCATTGTTAATAACTACTGATCGTCATTTAGAATCTGGAAACGCGTTTGGATTGAAACACTGACTTAAAAGACATCAAGATATCACCTTCGGTTCTTTCATGTTCACTTATCATGCATTGGACATCAAGAGGAGTCAATTAATGCTTCAAAGCTACTTTAAGAATTCAGGCTGGCAAGTATTTGAGTATATCTGGCCTGCTTCACCTCTACATTTAATTTTGCTCTTCTGCCTTTAGATAGTTATTGTGTCATCTTTATTTTACTGTTTTGGTTGGAAATGTGCATTAGTCATTTGTACCTCTAACAAAAACAGGTCATCTGGCTTTATGATTAACGCCTCTCATCTTCAATAAAAGCCCTAAGAATACTAAAATTCTCATCAGACTAATTAGCAGGAATGCCCTTGAGCTTGCCACACATCTCAGTACAGATCTGCCATGAGTTCACAGAACTGCTATGTCTGATCTTTTTACTAACTTCTTTAACTAATATCTGGACATCCAATGGAGATTACAGACACAGGAATCACTTGCTTGGGAGCACCAGTATTTTTTACCAGATAGTTAATTTCAATGCACTGAGTTCATCACAGTTTTCATTAATGAAAATTGCGCATGTGCAGCTGATTATATGGCAGCATAACAAATACTGGCCAAGGAAGAAAAATGGCCAAATATAAAATAGTTAACTTAACAAATTGAACAGGAAAGCAAAGAAGAGAAGATCATAATCTCCTTCCAAAGATCTGTATTTTGCCATATAGGGAAAAGTAAATAACACCACAGTGGTCAATTTATTTCTGCTTTTGAGTTAAGAAGGACTATATTGTGCTTAAATAACTTTTCTGAAGTTTGAGGCTTTCTTTTATTTACCTTAGTTTTGCTGTCATTATCACTGAAGTACTATTATTCCTATTTCAGATTGACATAATTTACCATTGAGTCAGAGTCATAGTTCCATGTAGCCTTTCATCATTAACATACAATAAAAACAATGAAAGATTTGTTTGAAGACAGAGCAACCAATCCATATTTATCAGTGTCAGCTTTCTTCCTAAGGTTATTTCAAGGCTTCATTCACCACATTTAAGTCAGTATAAACATTTCAGGAAATGGAAATGAGTACAAGTGTGCACTAAGCAGTTCTAGATTTCGTTGTCGTGAGCTGTCTGCTTCAATTTTAAATTTTTTTCCCCAATTACAAAGTTTTGCCCAGAACTAAGATACTGGCATTTCTGAGAAGCAGCACAGGATTCATTCTTGAAAACTGCAGTCTTGTTCTACTATTGATTACCAACATTCTATACAGCAAAATCTGGTGAGATTTGTGTAACTCTTCAATATTTAATGGTGTTATTAAGCTTCAGGATCAGCACTAAGGCATGACTTCTATCCTGGAACCTACACCCCTCAAATCTTAAAATCCATATTTTCACACATCATCTTATCTTTAGCTGTGGAAATTACTCTATGTGCCCAACATTTTATGCTTTATGATTTCCCAGTTGCACACTGTGGGATGGAATCGTAGAATAGTTTGGATTGGAAGGGACTTTAAGGATCACCTAGTTCCAAAACCCCCGGCCGTGGGCAGGGACACCTTCCACTCGACCAGGTTACTCAGAGCCCCATCCAACCTGGTCTTGAACACTTCCAGGGGTGAGGCATCCACAGCTTCTCTGGGCAACCTGTTCCTGTGCCTCATCACACTCACAGTAAGGAATTTCTTCTTGATATCCAGTTTAACCTACCCTCATTCAGTTTAAAGGCATTACCTCTTCTCCTGTCACTACAGACCCTTGGAAAAAGTCCCTCTTCAGCTCTGTTGAGGCCCCCTCTAGGTACTGGAAGGTGCTCTAAGGTCTCCACAGTGTATCTTCTCCAGGATGAAGAATAGGACCATTGTTTTTACTGCAAATGAACCATTTAACTATTTTTGCCTGGCTGTACTCAGAAGGCTGAAACATTCTTCTTCCTTTCTCTCTGTTAGGGCTCAGTCCAGCCCTGGAATTTCAGGGCTGAAATTTCAGTTCCTGAAATCTAGATAGATAGATAGAGTTTTATTAGAAGCTTTGTCCCTGAAACAAATCTATGTTCTCCTACGTGAGGTGCGTAGTTTCCACTTGTTCCTTGTTACTTGGCTATTTCCAGTATCAACAGAAATACTGACACAAGAGCCCCAAGACACGTAAAACTCCAAGTGTTTTCCTGCCCTCCTTGCTGCCTTTCCCTTCATAACTATAAAACTGAATAGCACCTGCAGATTGTGCCAGGCGTTCCTGACACCCTCACAGAAATATCTTTTCTGGTTTTGCATTCAGTAGACTTCCTACAAAATACTATGAAAAGTGATTTTGGCAGTGTCAGTGGAGTGACTTCACAGTAAAATTATTTCGTCATTAGTTGACAATTCCAAACAGAGATGTATTTGAATGGGAAAGCAAGAATGACAGCTCCATCCTTTGACTTGCTGGGAAGCAGATCCTTTAAGATGCTGCTCTACTCTCAAAAGCAATGCTGCAAATAAAAGCATTGTGGGTTCTATTCTCTTTCAGGGATTTCCATGACAAACAGAGGGGACTTGTAAGTGACAAGATGTTTTGGCTAATGCCTCCTTTCAGAAGTGAAAGTCAAATTGTATAGTGACGCATCCAACACTTAAAAGCATTAATAAATCTCCCTGTGTTTGCAATAGATTAAAAAATTATTTGGTGATTCACCAAAGAAAAAAAAAAAAATTCCAGTTCATTTTCTTAAGAAGGTGTCAGCCCTGAAGCGTTTATACCAGGCAGAATGTAATGTGGCCATTACCACAACCCAACAAGGTACAGAATACGTAACACCTATTACAGTTTAATAGGTTGTATTTTCAAATAAAATTAACTATTCAAACCAAATAGACTTGAACATATGACCTCTTTTAGAAATGTGGTTTTAAAAAATGAAAATAAGAGGTAATAGTTTCAGTACAGCTGCACTGAATTATTTTTGTTATTGAGAATTGACAATTCCCTGAGAAGCTCCCTATAGAAGTATGTTTGGTGCTTGATTATCTTTGATTATGCATCTGTAATTATATTTTGGATCCACTGGAGGAGGGATTACAATTCTTCTACCTGGTCAAGTGGCTCAAAGCTAAGATATGAACATAATATTTTTTTCAGGACCCAAATTTTACTGTTCCTTTCCAGAACTGTGTACTGATACTTCCAGCATGTTACTCTACTAGCAGTGTTTCAATAATATAAATATGTTTATATGTGTCCAGATATGTTTATGGGCTGATTTTTCTCCTTCTAAAATTGTTGCTTTTTTTTTCAATTTACATCCTTAATCACTAGCACATAATCATGTGTAGAGGATGAACATCACAAATTGTTAACAGTTTTGCCTCAATGCTTTTGCTTTATTATTTGTCATGCCAAAAGTCCTGGCCTAGCAGACAAATTAGGCAAACCATCCTCTCTAATTAGTCATTTAATCCCAAAAAGACCCCCGATTTTACCTCAGAATTACATATTAGTGTTATGCATTTTCCAATTTTTCTTTACTTAGTCGATGTTAGTTTTTTAATCACAAATATTTGCAGCTTATTCAGCATATCATTAATCTTTTAAGAACAGTATTTTTCATATTTCCACAATGCAGTGTAAATAAAACATCATTTATAGCAAAAAAAAAAAAATCCACAATCACTGAATTATCTGACAGCCTTTGTAACCTGTTCCTTGCACGGAAGGAATCCAAGGCTTAGGATAAATTAAGGAGGCTGCTGATAACGTTCAGGAAGTGTGCACAGGAAGGAACAAACCCAGCTTTCCAGTCCACTGCCTAACGGATCACTAATACCAAATGAGGACATTAATACTTGGGTGACTATGTAAACTGAGCAAATAGTATAAATCACCCATCTTCCTCGTTTTATGGAGAAGATACTGGCAGTCTCATTCTAATGCCAGTCACAGCTTCATTCTCTCCACACGTATCATTCATATCTTCCGCATTTGAATTCTGAAGGTGTTTTGCTTTAGTCAGCATTTTAACACACTATTTTATTGCTTCAAGAGAAATCAGAAACTAGGGCTTTACTTTGGGTTTTTGGACCAGGGTTTTTTGTTTTGTTTTGTTTTGTTTTGTTTTGTTTTGTTTTGTTTTGTTTTTTTAATATTGTTTGGTTTTAGAGAACGGAATTTCAAAAATCAATGTCCATTTTATTGATAAGCAGTTGAAAGAAGAAAAATAGGAAAACAAAGAGTAATAATCAGCGTGGTTCCCACCTTATTTGAACTGTGTTGATTTTCTAAAGAACTAATGTGTTAATTGCTACGTTTCTTACCTCATAGATTTTATCCTAGTCAACTAGGATCCAGCCAAAAATACCCAGATCCATTAAACTTACTGAGTTTCCCAAATAAAGAACACCTTGATCCAACAAGGCTTCCTGTTTTCTGACAGCCTTCTGAGAAGTGCAGTCAATCAGTACCACATGAGCTAAGCAGGACCTGAGAACAACCAGTGCTTGGTCTGATAATTCAGCTGTTCAATCTCCTCTTGTCTCCAACATCATTTTTTTGGAAGGGCAAAAGGATGAAGGCAAAGAGCAAAAAAATTAATCTAATATTAAAGTGCTGAGGTACATTCTCACATATACTCCACTCTCACAGAACAGAAACTACACGGGAAGAAAACTTAATCTTCTTGCTTCATGATAGGAAAGAAGCAACTTATGAGAGGATACAAACTACTGTTCCTCTCCACAAAGTGAAGAGACACAGTTTTCATTTGCTCTTTCTCTGCTATGGAATGGTTCTGCATACTTTCATTCCTTTGGATGAAGGATCAGACTTTTTTGCTTACAATTTCTCTGATAACAGTGATGAAAAATGAAGAAGTTTTTCCTTGTTTCCTCCAGACTACTGGTGAGAAAGGAACGTTCAATAAATAAATAAGTAGGTTGTAATTTGCACTTTTATTAAAAAAAAAATAAATCTGGCTTTAGGTTCTGTACACTTGTCTATTAAAATAGCTAAACAGATAATCATTAAATGCTTTCTGCATAACACAATTGTACTTACAAAACACTGTAAAAAGGAACTTTGTCCTTTTGCCCATCTTGAACTTTGTTTTTGTTGCTTCATTAGGGTATTATTCCTTGTGACTAGCAGAATTTTCCAGTTACTTATGATACTGTCTTCCTCTAGTGGCTATTTGAACATTCAATCATATTACTTTCACTGTGAGCTATACAAATCCTGATGCATTCTTTAGGGTTCGGAACCACTATAGTCAAACCTTAATGAACATTTTCTGTCAACAAAATCCAATTTAAAATTAAAAAAAAGTCTTAATTATCTACATACATACGAACAGTAAAATATGCCTAAAAAGGCAACTTGTGCTATTATCTGATATTGCAAAATCCCCCTGAATTTCCATTTGCTTGATTTCAAATATATCAGGACTAATTCTACTCTTGTCACCAGTTGATACCATGGACCTGCACACAGGTAAAAGACAAACTGGGAAGGGCTGGAAATTTCATAATTCTCTGAATGCCTATCGTCCTGACATTTCCATCTGGTAGAACAATGCTCATTTCTGAGTGTATGGATTAATACCATTGTTTGGTAATGCCATTCTTAGATCATTTTTGTCTAATATTTGCCAAGATATTTACACTTGGCAGAGTGTAATTGAACATTTATACACATGAAAATTAAACTACAACCATCACTTGCCCTTTTAACATTTGTAGTACATTATGGCATGATGTCTGTTGTAGTCACCAAATACGTAAGCAATCTGTTTGTGACGGAACACTGTAGATGAGAGTGCTAAGGACTAGGGAAAGAAGGTGTCATTTTTGTCTGTTCCAGACTTTGCATACCCATCCTAAGTGTAGAATATATTGATTGACAGATTCTGACATTTCACTTTCTATTATAGCAGCTGTCCCCTGTTTCCTAAATGACAGCCAATAAACATGACCAGTGCCCTCCAGATATTTACAGGCTTCAGTTTTTCTAATGGCTCATTATACATTCCACACATGCTGTGTTTGCTATGGGATCTCTAAATACTAAAATATGGCATTACATCAGCCACTTAGAAAATCCTGTTACAACTCCATGCCAGTAAGAATATTACTAAATCTCCAGTAAGAATGTCACTATTTGTTCTCTGAGTTTCAGCACTCACCTCTCAAGGTGCTGCATGCCTTCATCCTGCTTGAGCAGGAGAAATGTAGCCCACTAGGTAAAGTTTGGCTACATCATTGGACTGATGGAAGCCCTGTAAATTTCGATCTGCACATTGAATTGACATTGTTCAATGGAAGGTGTCCTAAACCCACAAATATTAATCCTACTATTCCATCAATATTACACAGGATCTCTTTAGCTGAAATCTCAAAACTTTTTCCAAATAGGTTTCTGTATCCTTCATTTAAAGTTCTATTTAAAAAGCTAAGAAATATTTTCCTTGTTTAAGTAATGCAGATCTCCTTTTTCTAAATGTCTGCTGGTCAGTTCTCAGTTCACAATGGCAGAATCCAGAAGTATCACAAGAAATGGAGCTGCTGAATCATTCTGGATATTCAAAATGTAATTTACATGCTTTCCCCCACAGATTAAAAGAATATTTTCTAAATAAATACTCAGAGGTGTATATCTCTGGCATCACAAAGCAACGAGTAATAGGTGCTCATGAAGTCTCAGTTGATGCGATGCATAGACCAGCGGCCACTGCACGTGGAGCTGACAATGCAGTACATTTGTCTCTGATCTTTAAACCATTTAGCACTTGCTTCCCTGGAGTGATTATTGCAGAACCGAAGATGATTCAGTGTTCCTTTTGATAAATGGTTCTCGAAAGCTCAAGACATGCTCTGTCTGGAAGAATTCACAGCCATCTGCTGGGAAGCTAATGTATTCATCTCGTACATACAAATGGCTTTGTGGATGATGTTTCACTGCTTTGCACTAATATGACTTTATTGGCATTGAAATCAACCTGCACCACTGCAAAAACGGAGTTATAATCTGGCCCATGGATTCCATTTAATGACACAAACCCCTCAATTACAGCAGCAGGAAAACATGTGGGAAGAAGGAATTCCTGTAATGTCTTCTTTTCCTTCTAATTTCTCCTTTACTAAAATTTGCATTTGTCTCATACTGAAGAAGAAACCTAAAAGCCTGTGTTTCTCTCTTTTTTTGGCTTCTCTCCTCTCCCCACCCCCCACCCTGTTTAATACAAATCCTTTGGTTATTCCTAATGCCATACATTATTTTGTAACTGAATATGAATATTTTTTAAATAGGTTAGGCAGTCCTTCATACATTTTCATCACTGGCATCAGGATAAAGGTTTCTGAGGTATATGTATAATTTTTGATTTCATGTTGATAATGAATATAGTTTTCTTGAAGCTGCAGAGATTGTACTATTTCACTGGTGTCATCTGTCTCTGAGATTTGCCTTCTATGCTCAAGAAGATGTATGGAAAAAGCTGAGGCTCACACCTATGAAGCGTCCCTGCAAGACATACTGCTGGGTATCTTTCACCCCCCCAGAAAAATCTCATGTGATGCATTTCTTCCCTTACATTAACCATCTCGAAGTCACAGGAAAGAGCCTATTGACCTCAAGGGTGCAACTTCGGATTTGAAACTGATGTGGAATCCAAATCTGTTGTTTCCAGCCTTCACTTAGCAATAGTCACATGAAGCATAAAGTCAACATTTTCAAAGCCATTGATGCAGAGATCATGCACTCCTTTTCTGATGTCTCATCATATCAGAGCCATGGTTTACAGTCACAGCAGTTCCACTGAAATCAGGGAACCCACCTTGGCTGTGGGATGACACAGGTGTAACTGGAAATAACTCCACAAAGTGAGTCAGTGCAATTAACAGTTTTAAACCAGCTAACTTATAACACAAGCAGGGGCATATGTTTGAGCTTTTGAGTCTATAACCATCATTGGACTGTGGGCATAACTTTTTTTGCTTCAATGAAATCAATTTAGACTTAGAGTCAATGGGGAATTTGGCCCCTCTGTTTGGAAATCCAATAGCTATTCCATAATCTCTTTGCAGTTTAGTTAAATACAGCTTAATATTTAATCGGTGTTGCTTACACATCTTTTTGTGGTTCTCATAAACCGTAGTACAATTTTAATCATCAGTATTTCTGGATAATTTTCCAATTAATTCCTAGTAAGCAGCACTGAAGAATTAATGAAATAACCTTTAGCCACTCCCTAATTTCTTATTGTATTCAGGTGTTCAATAAAGAGCTAGGTCCTGTTTTCCATAAATGTCCTTCTAACAGCTTTACTCATATATCAATAAAATGTGTTTCCAAGCATAATATTCTCTTGGCATAATCATCTGTTCATTCAGAATTACCATCTGTGCCTTGCTGGAGACTTTATTCTTTTATGAAACTGGCAGTCATGACAAAGTTCATTTGAATTCCCAGGACATGCAACCATCAAATGGTTCGAAATTCTCTTTTCCAAGCCAGTTTTCCACACTGATAGAATTTTTAAGAACAGACAATTCATGATTTTTTGTTGTTGCTGTTGTTGTTCCGTGTTTCATGTAGCACTGTCCACCATCCTTCCCCTCCTCCCACCATAATTTTCTCTACCAACTTCTTAGCTAAGGCTTGATGGATGAGACTCCCTGTGAAGGCCATCAGCATTTGTTTTTTAATCAGCAGTACAGATTGCTGTTGACTTAAATGAAGCATATTTCCTATCCAAGGACTGAGCGCATTGCCTTCAAGCAGATAATATTTAAAAATAATCCTGTGAAAAGATCCTATATCATATAAGGCATGAGAAAGAAAAAGAAAAAAAAACCACGAGCGAATATCTTTTGAATGCAAAGGTAAATACCTTTTTCTTATCATATTTACGAGAGGGAAAAGTTCCTTTTCGCTTCCTTCTTACACTTTACAAGTGATGAATTCACTCCTAGACTCCTGTAGCTTTTGAACCTAGCAGCTAGAAGATCAAAAAAGCTCAGCTTTTCTTGCTATTGTTTGTTTCCACTAGACAGTTTCAAAATTTCTGAGTTTCAGTCACAGAATTCTGTAGCAGGTAACATGGTAATTTACTTTTCTGCTTATTTTAAATGTATTTTTACAAGGAAGATACATGTATGGCCTTGGTTCTTGGTACTGTGCAGGACTTTCAATCACAAATGGACGAATTAAAATCTGTGATTCCTCATTAGGAAATATAATGGATTGGAGATACCTAGTTCCTTGAGTTATGTCTGAATCACATTATGGTTTTTTAGGAGCTTTCAGTAACTAATTTGTACAAGGTTATAATATACTATTCCTTGCACATTCTGTTGGCAACCTAGCAACCTGACTTGGAATGTGAGTGTTGAGGTTTTGAAGTGCCCAAGTGGTCCTTCTCCTTAATGTGGAGCTCTTTAGGCCAGCTGAAGTAGTTATACAGGAGCCTAGAATCTGGAACCGGCCTCAGTCTCCCTCTAAAGGAGTCCATCTCTCTACAATGATTACAATTCCTGATGTTTTGCTCAGAAGGACCTGAATTCCAGGTCACCACAATGGAGTGGTGCACTGTGACATAGATAACACAAATTGTGGAGGGTTCTCTGGCCTGAAGAAATAGGCAAAAAGGTGGGACAAGTTCACACTGTGAAGCTGAACTAGAAGTTCTGTTTCACTCTCTGTACTGGGTGCATGCCAGGGTGGGTCGCTGTTGTCATTCACTAGAAATTTCTTTCCATCCTCTTTCCATTTGGTTGTGTGAGACACTCCCAGAAAGTTGTATTTCTTGGTGATGCGGTTCGAATTCTAGAAAACACCTGGGTGAGCAGAGACATGATCTGGACATTTAAATTTGGCTCATATATAAAATAGTTTTCTAGAAATACCCGTAAACTGAATCACAAGCTGGTGTGCAGTGTGCAATGCGTAATGTCAGGGAGAGACGAGCCATCCACTGCTTCCCCAGTGACACAAAGCAGAGTCTTGTGCAGGGGACTTCTGTGTGCTGAAGAGATTATTAGCTACTATCTCGTGGAACAGTCTTTTGCTGCTAGAAGCTTAAAACATTTTCCAGAAAAATTATTTCAAACTGTTAATAATTAAATTATTAAAAATAATATAAGTATGAATTGAACTGTAGGCTTTTTTCAGAATGCGTTCCAGAAAGGTAAGGGAGCTCCTGCCTTCCATTAGCTTACATGGAGGCTTTCTATAGCATTGTCACCTTCTCCAGGTCTGAGGAGGCAACCAGCACCACCAGGGTGCTGTGAGGGCTGGCTGCTGCTCCGGGTAAGCCAGGAGGGGGTGCAGGGAGGCAGCAGGGCTGGCAGGAGCCCAGACCTCAGCCAGAAGGGGCCGGGGTGCTGAGCAGCGTGGCAGGGTTGGACCAGGTCTGTAGACAGTGACCAGCCCAGCGATGGCCCAGCCAGTCTGCAGGGCTCAGATGGCACCAAGGCCGAGCCAGAAAGCCCTGGCAGCGGGGCTGGATCAGAATAGGAACAAGAATCTACTCCAAGCCGCTGCTGCCGGTGAGGGAGCTGACCTCGGGCTCAGGACCCACACCTTCACCTTCTAGCTGCATCCCTGGGAGGGGAATGCACTCAGGGCACTGGCAGAGTCTGGGGTACATAGATGCTGCAAATTTTAAGTAAAAACTTTCATAATAACCAACAAAAATAGATGAAGTGTATTTAGAAATAAATTTGTTAAGGTAGGCAGTCCTACAAGTTTTTTATTGATTCTCTCTCAGTCTCTAAATGCCAGTGATTAATTTACACCCTGAAGCATGACTTTTTACCACAATCATTAGTGGGAGCATAGACGATGTTGAATTCTCAGCAAAGCCAGTGATATAACCTGTGCTATTTGGCATTACTACGGGGGAAAAAAGTACTAACACTTGTGAAATGCCTGGGCTAATGACATCTGTCATAGTGGCAAAGGGTTCCAATGTTTTTCTAACACTAAGAGGGGGCCTTTATTTTTTATCCCTAAAACCTCATCTCCCTGCTATGATGTACAGATCAGTTTAGTCATATCCTAGCTATTCTCTTCCAGCTATGGATTTAGAGGAATAACAAATATGCAAGATCTAACAAAGAGGGTTACTTTTCCTTATGCTAGATTTCTTGAATCAACAAAAAGTGACACAAAAGCTCCCAGGCTTGATTAGACCACTGGTTTATCTAATGTAGTATCTTGTTCACAACTCACAGAACTCAAATAACAGCATGTTTCTGGGTTTTAAATCTATGCATTATAGTGTTCCACAAATCCACTTTATGTGGCATAAATAGCCCAAAGTGATCTCAATAGCTTGGAAAATCTGGCCCATCTTATGGTCTTGCATTTCTTTGACTACTCAGGCACTTGCCAGTTGACATCATAATTGGCTGAAAAACACTTCAGAATTTTACTGCATTTTTCACCTGCAGCTTTGTGCTAAAGCCAGTGAAGTTTGGAACATTTCTGGATCCATGCCCACAGCTCACAATGGCTAGTCAAAGATTTTGTAAGGCCTTCTGACTTGACTTTACAAAATACAGCCCAAAAGCAGATCAAGATTTCTCAGTAATATAGACAGAACTGCATTGTCATCTGAAGAAAACAGCTAGGGTCAAAGACTTAGTATTAGGAGAGAAAGGGGAGGAGGTAGAGCCAGTGTCCTGCTGTGCTGAAAGGAATGCATGACTTGAACTCCCCAGTTCAGTATCAGGTTAAGAATCTTTGTTCAATAGATACGATAACTTTGGAAGCTAATACTTCACCATCTACCCTGAACAGAGGAAGGAAATCAGAACAAAATTAGGCTCTAAGCTCCAAAACTAGCAGAGAACTTTCAAAAATTGTTTGAAAATGACCAAAAGTGGTTCTGGCCGAAAGGTTCCACAAGAGGCATTGTTTAAGACCTGTTAAAGTAAGGGAAGAAAAACATTGAGCTGGCAGTCCAAAGACAACTTCCAAAAAACACCTAAGGAAAGGATCGGGTAGAACAACTGATAACTTGTCTTTCTGCTTTCTTACAGATAAAATGAGGCTTTGAAGATTTAGTGTATTCAGTGTAATAGGATCTTCCTTGGCTGCTTAACTTTTGTTCTCTCTTTTTTTTTTT
>VZTF01008415.1:1613197-1695002 GCA_013397755.1 Cnemophilus loriae
AGCTTTGCAGGTACTGAGCCTGTGGTGCCTTTACTAATATAATTGGTCTCTTTAGGTTCATACTTGATGCTGTTGCTAGGCTTGTCTCCAGATCTCTGGCATTATGGAGACTGAGATGAATTAGGTCTTCCATCATAGCCTGCTCCCCTTCAAAGCAAGTTGCATCAGACTCTGCAAAAGCCAGAATTACTTGTTTTGCTCAGGAAAATTTGTATGAACATTTGTCAACTGAATAGACCTTGCCACAATAAATTCACAGTATATGGAACTGGTAGTATAGCTATCCCTTCTTTTAGTATAGGAATTATCTCAAACGAGATTGTCCGCAGAAGATACTCTTTTGATACATAACCCTTGATGATGTTCTAAAAAAAAAGTAAAAAGAGAAAGTAGAAATGCCATCTTTCTAGCAGATTCCTTGTGGTGTACGAGAACACACAGAGCTTGCCAAATCTGCAATCACGCAGCAACTGTGTTACCTTTCTTATTGCTGACAGTGTGTTTGAATTCTGGGTTTATGGTTGGCGATGACTGATCCAAAATATTAACAACTTGATTGGTATTTTATACCACATAGTTATGGAGAGGGCAAAACCCACAATGTCACCTTGACATGTCACTTGAGATGTTTCATGAAAGCTGAAAAAAGGCAGGAACTTGCTTTTCATGCAGCGACCTAGTAACTTTAGAGACCTTTTTTTTCAGAGATGTAGTGCAAACCAGTATGTTAAATATGTTATTAAGTTAATGTGAAATTAAGACTTTTTCTCGAGCTTACAGAGGACACATAGTCCTGATTGTCATTGCTGTGATCTGAGCACTACACAGCCAAATGCAAACAGGCAGACAAAGTATTCACATTAGAGAAAGAATGTCAGCATAACCAACTGCTTGTTTGTTTGTGCTTGCACCAACCTGGCAGCAATGCTGGATCCAATGCATTGTACCAGATTATTCACACTTACTACAATTCCTTTATTCCACAAACCTTGGTTTTGTAAAATGTTCTTTTAATTTGGAAGGAGAGGGAATGCCTCACACTTTCTCATCCATGCAACAAGTTATACATATTTATATATATACTGCACACACATATATAGATACATGTAAACACAGGAACAAATTAAGACCTTTGTTTTGTTTTTTACGCTTTCTTCGTCACTTTTAGCATCAGGGTGGGTGATATTGCCTAAATAACTTTTATTCACAAGAAAAGATACAATTATGTGATGCCACAGTTATAAGCTATAAGGTGGATTGTGCGTTGTTGACACCTGTTTATTTTTATGCATATTATTTTTGACAGCTTGAAAGGAGAATTATATCCAAAATTTTGAAGGAAACATGATTCAGACAAAATCAGTGGCAAAGGGAAAATGTATTTGAATAAGCGTGGGCTTACTTCTTTGTTGTAGAAATGGCTGTTTTCCTTTTCTGCATAAAAATATTTCACGATAATCACTGTGAATGTGAAATACATCTAGTCTGACTTTCAAGTTTCTTATCCCAGATGCTAAAAAGCTATTAATAATTTTAGTTGGGAAAACTGCTGTGAGTACACAGACAAAGGCTGTGGCTTTACTTTTCATATGGATTGCCAGTGGTGTCATACCAAAGACGTAGTAACTGGGTAAACTAATGCTGAGGTTTGCATAAAAATTATTTCCCCTGAGACATTTGCCATCCGTTCTAACATTGTCAGTCATCTTCAGCAGGAATGAGTTTTAAAGAAAAAACCTAACAATATCAGAGAAGTTGTCCTTACAACTTAACAGGAGTAGATTTTGGGTGTATATTGGGTGCACCAGGTCTGATAACAGCTCATTTCCCTATGTGAGGAGAGGATAAGAAGTCTCAATATATTGCTATACCTGAAGCATGAAATTACTTATTTTTCAGACCCAAATTATAGACTTCTAAAACAAATAAAAGGAAAATTTTCCTGGAAGATTAATTGTTATGACTGAAAGTCTGTACCAGCAAAAAGATTAATTGTTATGACTGAAAGTCTGTACCAGCAAACTAACTGATACTCTACGCTCAAAAGATCAAGCACATATGAATGTTTATTTTTCTCTTTCTAACCCGATGAACATAGTATAATTTCAGCAAGATCTTCTTAAATTAATAAAGTCTAGTGGAAACATCTGACTGGGAAGCGCTCCATGTGCATGTTGATTAATACGCTCGTGTGTGTTTTCTGTATGTGTATATGCATTGCAAATCTGATTCCACATACTCAGAGCCATATGTTACAGCACTTCACAAAATAATATCATATTTTACATTGTGATTTTACAGGCTTGTTTATTATTTAACCATCCTTAAGATTATAACTACTCCAAAGTATTCAACTGCAAGCACAAGCTAACTGGAGGATTTCTTCACCAGGTTGCTGAATATCACCTTGTACAGCCATTGCTTCTCATCCAGCCACATCTGTGATTGGTATCACTCTTTCCTTGGCTAACTGGATTTCTAATTCTCAAAGCAATTCTTTTACTGTGAAAATGGATATAGTAATTCTTAAGAGAGTGAAAAATCCTTTTTTTTTATATACGAAGAACAACCCACTCACATTTCATTTTGATCCAAATGTCTTTGCTTAACTCCCCAGCTGCCTGGGGAAAGCAGGACAAGACATTCAGTGCAGGTGAACGACAGATCTCAGGAACAGCAAGGGCATGGATGTGCTCCCTCTCTCCCTGCAGAGCTCCTCACTCCTCTCTCCACCTGAGTTTCTGAGCCACATCACAAGGACACAGAATGCCCATTGACTACATGGAAATCAATACCATACAAGATGGCACTTGATTACTTTCTAAATTAAGATGAATTAGGGCTTTCTGTTTGTTTAGAATGGACAGTCCCAGCTGCCAAGCTATGGCTTGTGGTGAGCCTTGCTGGAGAAGCCTACAGGGAGCATGGGGAGCTCCTCAAGCTTCCATGAATAAAAATTTAAGCTTTCCCACTCCACCATCATAACTCATGCACAGAAGATGAGAAACTAAATAGTAAATTAGTAGCTGATAAGTAACATTGAGGAGCATTCATAGGCTCAGTTAGTTCCAGGTAGTTTAAAAGAAATTACGCCTGACTTTCTTTCAGGTGAGGATTTCTGCGTCTGACTCCATGTATGAGTTCAAGCTCAGCCAGGAAGGGTCTTTGACTTTGAATCATTTGTAGAGTTTTGCGACATAGGGACACTCCCTTTTGTGGTTACAAGTGTGCTTGTCTGGGAAGTTAATTCATGGCTGGGTCTGTGGAAATATAGCTTTTGCTTAATAAGCACTTAGGACACTTGACACATGGCACCTTGGTACTACTATGTCAGAAGTAATTAACATTTACTATAATGTGTATATTTGTTGTATTCTTTCATGTATTAATGAGAATGTGCTCAGAGAGAATACACGCATTAACACTGCAATATTTAGACAGTAAATTAGTAAATTTTTCTTTGTTCTCCTCTACAGATAAATTTTATTCTTATCAATATAGCGTTCAACATTTTTGCATGACACAGCGTCTTTCTGAAGCTGTAGTTTAGAAAAAATCCTGTTTGAAATTTTGCTGGCATTTGAAAACCCACCCTTTCTGGAGAAATTGGAGGCATTTCGAGTGACTGATACACAATAGCAGTGGCAGATTTTCAGTGATCTGAACAAATCAACATTAAGTACGAGTCAGGGGAAGGACACATCAACTTCTTAAACAAACTACACCAGGAAAAAGAAGAAATCACAGGGAACAGTTTCTAGGAGCTAGACTCTAGTGTATATTATCTGCTAAATCATAAAACCAGGAGGACTTCTTAGAATGGATTTTCCAAAAGGTCAATTTTTTTGCATTCAGTATAAATTGACACGAAATTTCATTATGAGTCCTACAGTGCATTAGGGAAGTGCATTGTGATTACCACTACTCTGCATCATACTGGCAGTGTGAGAAACCAAGACAACCACAGATCAAGATTATGAAGTTTTCCCCAGATTCAGAGCTGCATCTCTGGTGTTTTCCAGGTCAGTATAGGTAGCAGTAAAGGAGCTGCAGCATACAATCAAACATTCTCACGTGACTGTAGGGGCAGTTCTCTGAATCTGCAGATATGCATCACGAGTGAACGCATTGTAAGAACTCTGCCTGAGATTGTATATATTTCCCATGACAATTCAAAATTTGTCTTTATGGCTATGCGAGCCTAATTATTTCTTACTCAGTATAAGCTGGAGCATCCAACCCTGTAACAGCCCATAAAACTCTTGTGAGAACAAATAGGGAGAAAAAGTCAGTCATGAAGGCAGTTCAGGCTACCACTGAGTTCTTTGTGGTAGTGTATACACAGTGCAATACACTCTGAAATATGGTACCAGCTAAAGCTGCACAATGTCTCTCGAGTGTAACCTTTGACGGTATGTAGTATCGGGTTCTTATTTACTGTACTGTGTTTGTGTGGAAAGGTTTTGGGGATTACAGGGGTGGCTTCTGAGAGAAGCTGCTAGAAGCTTCCTCCATGTCCCACAGCTCCAACGCCAGCCAGCTCCAAGACGGATGTGCCATGGGCCAAGGCTAAGGCCATCATCCACGGTGGTAGCGTCTCTGGAGCAACGTACTCAAAAAGGGTGAAAAAACCCACCAGTGTACGCAACTGCAACAAGAGAGGAGTGAGACTTAGTGAGAGAAACAGCTCAGCAGACACCAAGGTCACTGAAGAAGTAGGGAGAAGAGGTGCTGTAGGTGCTGGAGCAGAGATTCCCTGTACCCCGTGGTGAAGACAGTGGTGAGGCAGGCTGTCCCCCTGTTCATGCAGCCCGTGGAGGTCCACGTTGGAACAGATGGATGCCCAAAGGAGGTTGTAACCCCATCAGAAGCTCAAGCTACAGAAGGCTTCTGGCAAGGTCTGTGGACTTTTAAAAAGAGGAGCCCACACTGGAGCAGGTTTGCTGACAGGACTTGTGGTGCTGTGAGGGACCTACTCTGCAGCAGCCGAAGAACTGCACCCTGTAGAAGGGACCCACACTGGAGGAGCAGCAGAACTGTAACCTGTGAGAAGGACCTACACTGGAGCAGCAGCAGAACTGTAACCTGTGAAGAGGACCCACACTGGAGAAGTTTATGGAGGGCTGTCCTCTGTGAGAGGGACCCCGTGCTGGAACAGTGTGAGGAGCCCTTACCCTGAAGGGAAAGGTAACCCTCACCCCATCTCCCTGCACCACTGGGGAGGAGAAGTGAGTAGCGAAAATCACGAGTAAAGTCAGGCCCAGGAAGAAGGCAGGGAGGGAGGTAAGATGTTTTTAAGATTTGGGGTTTTTCTTCATTATCCTACTCTGGTTTTTTTTCCCCAAGTTAAGTCTGCTTTTCTCATGATGGTAACTGCTGAATGAACTCTCCCTGTCCTTATCTCAACCCATAAGCCTTTTTTTGTCTTTGTCTGTCAAGCTGAGGAGTGATAGGGCGGCTTTGGTGGGCATCTGGCATCTCAGCACAGTAAATCCATCACATGCAGCAAACTCTACTGAGGTAACTACGCTGATAGAAATTTACAGCACATTTTATCTCTCTTGGAAGAATTTTTCTGTGTTCTAGCACTGTAACTTGTGACCTCCCTTCTGTCTATCTTTTTCTTCTGGCTATTCAGTGCATGATGTATATTTTTTGATATTTCTTTTAGATTTCTGATAACTTAATTTATTGTCATGTCCATTTGATTTGGTTCTCTACTTAATTCCCTCTCCTTCCTACAGTTTGTGAGAACTGAGTTTCATTTTGCTTTTGACAGACTACCTCTTCAGTGGCAGAATATCAATGCTGGAGAAATTGTTAGGTTTGGGTTTTTAAATTTATGCTGAAGAGACTGATGTGCAGAACAACTGTGAACGCACTCGAAATAGATCCTACATCCATTTTGCTTCTACCTTAATAGTTATCGACTTTGTTATTGTGTAGAAGTTCAGCGTCAATTTTGCAAGACTGTATTTTCATTGCTTGTATTCCATTTTCTTTAATATGTCTTGGTCCCCAGGCTGTATTTGATGCCTCAGATCTTGGGTTCTCTCACTTATCTGATTTTTTAACTTGCTCAGGACCTTACTTTGACAGCCTCATTTAAAATGAGCAGTCATTTTCTCCATTATTACTCACTCACATTGAAATCAATTGGCATCTTATGGGTCATCTTCAGTGCAAAGATAGCAAAAATTTGTTTTCACATATCTTCAGAAAAGTAATAGTTTCTACTATTTTTTTATTAAATGATGCATTTCAGGTTGCCTATTTGCCTATATATTGTAGCCATTGAACTGTATCCATGTATTGTACCCATTGAATTGCTTTCCACTCCGGAGTCCACTGATTCTCAAGAGCAATCACTAGTATCATTTTCCTTGAGACAGGTTTTTTATAAGGTGGTGATATCTGTTTACTTTTTAAAAATTTATTTCTTCTCTTGTTTTGTCTGATTTTTCTTCATACCCGTTTGCTTCTTGATAACACCCTTGTTTTAATTTAATTTATTCTTTACTGTATTCAGCTAGGCGTGCAAGTTAACCTGAGAGAGTGAAATTCTGATGTATCTCACTGAATTTTCAAAATCTGAGGTTCTCGATTTAGGAATTTATGATAAATTAAAAAAAAAACTTCAGTGACTCAGGCTTTCTAAAATTTCAGTTGTCCCTTGAAGGTGATTATTCCTCTGTACTTACTATAAAACTCCTGAAATAGGCACTTCAGTTACTGAGGTTGTAGGTGGAGTGAATCTAAATGCTATATCAAGCTTTCATGCATCAGGTGAATGACTGTGTTGCTGGAGAAGTTATGTCAATTGACAATCATGTTTCTAACCTGGGTTTGCTTGACTTTAAATTCCAGCAACTGCATCTTGTTGCTCCTTTGGTAAAATGGAATGGGATTGTTAAGCAAATTATCCAGTCTCCAAATCAACTTTGTCTTGAAAGCCTCTTTTATTTTCCTACCATTCTTTCTGCAGTGCCAACAGTTTAACAGAAAGCAGCCTTCCAACGTTGCCATGTGCTGCAGGAATGCACGTAGGCACCCTTCGTGTCTCAGCTGTTTTGTCTTCACGTGTCCAGCAGTTGCACTGGGTTTCTCAGGCACTGGGGGCATAGATCCTTCTGAACTCCTGAATATTTTCCTTTTTCTCTCAAATACTGCATCTGCTCACGCAAGATTACGCCCAGTCATTGCTCATGAATGCTTGATTTGTGCTTGGCTGTTCTCACCTGTATGATGTTGGCATGGGTGCCCCTGGGTGATGGGGCCACAGAGCTCTGCAGAGCTGTCGCCCCTCTGTAGAATTCTCTCGAATTATGGCACTTTTACATTTCTGTTCTGTTCCATTTTAAGAAGACAAAATATTTGAATCTCAAAATATACCTTGATTCTGTTTGGGCAAACTACTTCTATAAAGGTGAACCCTAAGAAATAAACCCTCAATGGCAGTCAATATGTCACCTTCAGAAAGCCATTCTCCAGAAATTCTAGTTGAGTTTAGTAGCAATGGAAGAACTGACACCAAGTACAGTGTACCTTATGTGAGACAAACATTCTGTAATTATAGTAATCCTAATTTCAGAACCCCTTCCTATGCACAATAGGACAAACTAATGCACATACATTTCTGATTTCAGTATTGCTCTATATCCCTGTTTACAGAACCAGAAAATCTGTCTAATGTTCAAGTAATTTTTTTCTTTATAAATTATGCTGATCCATGTGTTACTTTCTGGCTACAGGGCTCAGATGAAGCTGGTGCTGTCTCACTTACACCAGTAAGTCCTTTTCCTGGACATTTCTGTCATCTGAAAACCATATGTACTTTTTAAAAAATATATTTACATCCTTTAAGTGATTCATTGAACCAGCATAGTTTTGTTTCCTGTTTTTCTACTAACTTCAAGTTAACCTTTGCTGCAGTACAGAAATGAAAAACAAGTGCATCATGTAACCCATTGTTTATACATAGAATCAATACATCTAATACAGATGAAAGCTCTGTACTGCATATGAACTTTCTGTCTACCTTGTTCACTATTATAGCAGATTAGAATTGAAGACACCTGCTTCTAACAGGCTAACAATGCTTGTGTGATTCATACAATATTTTCATTTCTGCAGGCAGACATTGATTGTGTTATAGTTTACTGTAGTGGGTAGATTTTTAGATTTCTCTACAGCTGAAGTATGGTAGATATAAAAATTACCCACCCAGTAACGTCCAAAAATCTTATCTGTATAACGGATTGCATAGGCAAAAATGTAGTATTTGTGTTAATAACTTTCAGCAGTGTAAATTCCTTGAAGCTGTTATCTCACATCAGCACCAGAACAAACATGGGCACTGACCAAAGCTCCCTTTTGCAGCTGACAACCCAGGGTTCAGCTGTTCAGGAGCAAGACCCACTTAGGTTAAACTCAGTTTGGTGACTTTAACCCAGCATCTCAGAAGAAGAAAGTATTCTTGAGCTGCAACTGAATTCATAGGCTAAAGACATGTGACAGAAGGAAATAAAAAGACACACAAGTGCTTATTGAGCTAGTATTAGTAAGCCAGAAACCCAGGAAAACGCAGAGTGAAGGAAAGGTATAAAATCGTGAGGGGGAAAAGTACAGCAGAGTCAGAGGGTTAGCTCAGGTTTTCAAGATATGCAATTTCCAAAGAGTGACGGAAACCAACACTTCCCTGCTGACCTCTCCGCCATCAGTCAACAACAATCATTCCTCAAATGCCTTTGTTGGGGTCTTGAAGACATTGATGCTTAGCCTTATATCATTTTAGTCTTGCTTTTCTACTATGTAACTAACTGCTATATACTCATAAATAGTTCATGAACTTGCTTTCAGAATGTCTGCATGTAGTAGAAGACACCCAAACTGAATTGTTCAGGTACTATGCCGGTTTTAAAGGTAGACAACATTACATGTCTTAGCCCTGTTGTGTCGCGTAGAGACGTATACAGGCACTGGTCTTTACTTCTCATTAGTAATTCAGCTATGTGAATTGTTTTGCACTGGTGGAAATAAGATGAGGTGATGAAAAGCAGTGATGCAGATGTCACTTAGATGCATCTATTCCAACAAATTAATTTCCTACCTGTTTTCTCTAAGGCCTTTGAATGGGTTTCAATACTACCAGGCTCTGGGAAGATTTTTTTAAAAAAAGCCCATGTTAGAGAGGAAAGAATGCTTTGAGTATAGCCTTCCCAGTGGGATACTTTGTTAGCTTTATTGATAAATTCCAAAGGATTGTTATTGTCATCTCTACCGCTAACAAATGTAGAATTTGTGTCTACGTATCTGTGTATGTGAGTGTATGTGTGTGTGCATGTAGAAAGGTAAAGGTAGCTGTGCTAGAAATCCTCACACTGCTTCAGTCATTTGTCACCCACAGAATATATTCCTATGCACACTGAAGCATAGTACAATTTCCAGTGGGAAAAGGGAGTCTTTCAAATGAACACTAACAGCCAAATGCTAGGATTATCACTTGCCCTCTCTGTAATTGTAAGGTAATTGACATCCTACATTATATTTCCATTTCAAAGAAACAAGGAGCCCTATTCAGCAGCTGTGCAATCACTCTCCAATTACCACTCCCATTTAGTCTACATAGATACTCCTGGTGGCCCAGGTTTTAGATTTCACTTCTGTATTAGAATAAAACAGATTCATTTTAAAAGTCAGTGATTATGTAAGTGAAAGACATTTTCATAGGCAGAAAAAATGTTCATGTTCATTCCTGAAATTATGATGGCCAGTGCATTGTAAACTGTCCTATCAACAAAGGAATCTAATAATACAGCTACTGTCATGATTAGTTTTGGCTTAGATCTAAGCCGCTGCTTATAGCAGTTTAATGCATGCAGTATCACTTACCAGTTTTCTTAATGTAGTTGTGGTCAACATATCTGCGAAAATAAAATATTCAGTAGCATTACTTTTTTATCCAAAGGAGTAGGCCAAACTTTTCCACTTTTATTGTATCTTCTTCTTCAGATAAAAAGCAGCTTTGCCTCTGGAAATTAACAAATTAATTGTTCGCTATTCAGGCAGTTTTCCTCCTAAAAATGTGCGTCCTGGAGGACATCGTCATAGGAATAGGAAGTCAAGTTCTTGAGAGAATTATAATTGTGGAAATTTTAGTTCTGTATTTAGAATACAATCTGATGAGGGTGATTTTCCTTGATTTGGAGAACAAATAATACGGTCTTGATGATTTAGAGAACTTAACAGAAATTATGACCTCTGCAGGCAGCAAAAGACTGTGAAGACCCCTGTGCAGCAGGTGCAACCCAGCTCTCAAGCACATAAAGTTCCCATTAATACTAAGACAGAGCATTTGTGGTCTAAAAAAAAAAAAACTAATAAAAATTAAAAATACAGAATTATTGAGAGACAAAATTTAGACTGAGGATACAATATTCTTAATAAAAGCGACTGCAGGTCTGATTTTTTCTGAAGTAATCCAAAACATTTATTATTACCTTAGAGTTAAGACAGAAGAGGAAACAATCCCTTCTTTAAAATTGTGAATGAAGAAAAAAAAAGTGGCCCACTTATTTTTTCATTCAAGTTTTGCAGAAATGTTCTAATAAAATGCTCATTCTGTATGTTGTTCATGTTAAACTCTCACAATGGAATTTCTCTAGGCAGTTTTCTATATAATATAACGGACAGTTTATTTATTATCTTTTGCAGGATAGGTTTTATATTTATTTATTGGTGCAATGAGATTTATTTTGTCTCCTTCATTTGTGAAGACACTTTAATAGAAAGGCCTCATTTTGGTTTATCCTGCAGTTCTAACAGAAAACCTTCTCTGGGAAACTGCTAGGTAACCTAATGAGGTTTCAAAACCTGGCATAAATGAAGGTGAAAATATGTGGATCAGAAAGAAAAAGCAAATGCTGCTTGAAATGAAATATCTCAGTTACAGAGAGGTAAGGGTTTAGAGTGTCTCCAAAATAATAGTATTTCATGTGGCAAATAAATAGTATATTCCATATGCCATTTAAAGAGTATGGGGATTTTCAACAGAACTATCATGTCTGGGTATCAGCATCCATGCTGCTTTCAGATTTACTTTGCTCAGACAGTGAAAAAAGCACCTATCCAGGTATTTTGAAGATATTTTGAGCCGTAAGTCTTATTTTTTAACCTCTATACAAGTAGTCTGTAATTCAAACCTATTTTCTATCATGTTTGCCAGCTGTGCACTCAACATGGTTGCCTTGCTGAAGGATTACAGATTACAGTTCTTAAGTTTGCTGTCACACGGACTGCACTGTGGAGTTCATGAAATGAGCTTTATAAGTACAGAAACTCACTTTAGGTTCTTATTTGTGTCTTAAGCCCACCAATAAAATAATGTACTTGTCTATTTACCAGACCTTTTTCTTTATAGTTCCAGGATTCTACAGTTATGAAATCATTCATTTTACTTCTAAGTGAAGAAATCTGATTAGTATAAATTCCAACAAATAAGTTAGATATCTTAAAATATGTCAACCCTATATACAAGCTTTTTGTATTTATTGATATGGAGCTTCCCAGTGTTGTGGTTTAACCCCAGCAATTAACTAAGCCCCACGTATCTGCTTGCTCAATTTTCCTCCTCTTCCTAGTGGAGAATCAGAGGAGCAAAAGTGAGAAAACTCATAGGTTGAGATAAGGACAATTTAACAGATAAAGAAAAACAGTGGAATTCATTCGCCCTGCCCCACGGGCAGGCAGGTGCTCAGCCATCCTCAGGAAAGCAGGGCTCCTCCCTAAGGGTGCCTTGGGAAAACAGATGGCATCAGTGAGAAAAACCCCCCACCCTTCTTCCTTCTTCCCCAGCTTTATATGCTGAGCACGACACCATGGTGTGGGGCATCCCTTTGGTCAGTTGGGGTCAGCTGTCCCAAATGTGTCCCCTCTCAGCCTCCTCACTGGTGGAGAAGGGTGAGAAGCAGGAAAGACTCAGAAGTAATGAAAACTTCCCTGAGTTATCGACACAAATTCAGAACATAGCTCCATACTAGCTATTAGGGAGAAAATTAGCTCGACCCCAGACAAAACCAGCACATGCAGTTTCACTACTTTTTTCTCTTATTGTGCTAAAATAATTTAAATGACATAAATACTACATTTCCCATAAAATTTACTGGATACCTGACAGGAACATACTTATAAAACAAATATGGCTTGGTTTGCATAAAGCATTAAAAATCTCTGCCCAGGCTGTTTTATCTGTATTTATTCTTTGAGTATGTTTCTGGACAGACCTACATGCTAGAGAAACAGTGATGAAAAGACTGCCATCAAATACAGTTATGCTAAGAAAAACTGAAAAACTACTCAATTTAATCCTGTAATGACCTTGATTTTATTAATGCTGGACTGGATGTAATTGCTTGTGGAGAGTCACAGCCCTATTTCCTCCCTTGTACTGGAAAATTGTGTTCCTAGATGAGTCAACTATGGGTTTGAGGCTTTGCTGCAGAGTTACCTCACATTACCCTGAACTGGGTTAAAATAAATGTTTTTGTCACACAAGTCCCTCAAATAAAAAAAGGAAAGAAAGAGATTGAAAGAAAAAAAAGAAAATGCATGTAAACTACCCATTTACACTGCTGAATTGAACATAGTCTTTGAATTCGTAAGCAGGAAATACATTTATAACACTTCTTTGCTTGTTTA
This sequence comes from Cnemophilus loriae, assembly GCA_013397755.1. Classification (NCBI taxonomy): domain Eukaryota; kingdom Metazoa; phylum Chordata; class Aves; order Passeriformes; family Corvidae; genus Cnemophilus; species Cnemophilus loriae. The sequence goes on from VZTF01008415.1 coordinate 1,625,894, forward strand.
GTCTCTGAATTCAGTTCCTGTCACGGAGAAGGACAAGGTGATCACTAAGATACTGTCAGTCACAGTCAGAAAAGGCCAACTATTTCTTACTGTGATGAAATCTTCCCTCTAGCAAACAAGGGTGACCAGCTAATCCACCCACCTTGTTGGAAGGATTCTAGGAAGGCTTGAATTAGCATCTCAATTTCTCAATCTCTGTGCCAAGGTCACAAAACCAGCTTTCTGAATTACGCAGTGGTCCCTCGCATTCATGTTGTCATTACCTATCGATAACCTGTGCTCAGAGATTAGATGAAAACAAAGTAAGATTCTTTTTTTCAAATTTTTTTTAGCTCTAACAACCAATTAACTTAAAAGTTAGGAACAAGAAAATATTGATAGGTAAAGGCAATAAAAATATTCACCATTTGGTTAAAATTGCTTTGTCATAGTGAATGGCATTCTTTGCCTTGTGTAACATCATATAAATATTGATGAGCAAGTAATCATTTAAATTCTTTAGTGTGGTGAAGTGTTTCCATTAATTTGTATTAAAAATGTGTATATGTTCTGCAAGCTCCTTTTTTTTTGTCTTCTACGTAATTATTTCTTTTCAACATTTGTGCTGACTGGTAAAAATAAGCTCTACATATCATGATTTTCATACAGAGAAGTACAGTTTAAGAATCAAGAAATAATATTGTCTTCTATATCATTCTTGTACCTGCTAACAGATTTTTGTCGTATGGCATCACTTTTTTTTAAACTTGAAATATTTGATAAATTTTAATTAAAAATTTTATTTTGATCTCATTCAACTCTGAGTAACAAATTATCCTAGTGACGAATTTAATGACCATAATCTTGAAAATTTGCCTTTGTAATATGCTTTTCTTTCTTATATTCAGTTTTGCATCCTCTGCCTGAAAAGGATCTGCAATGACGTGATCTTTTTACTCCAGTGACATCTAAAGTTGAGTACAATCAGGGACATTTTAGACTTTTTGGAAAATATCATCTGGGATCCAAAGAATTAACACTAAAATATATCAAATTAGAATATGATCCATCCGAATTAATGAGTGGTAAGTGTTCAGAGAATGGAGCCAGTTTGCTCATCTTAAAGTAAAATTACTGTCACCATGTGGTTTTCTGACTGAATCACTCAACTTCTTTTGTCACACATACTTTGGGTGATATAATAAATTCCATTCTCACAATGTTCTACATTAGTAAGCCTCCCATTGTTTAATATAGTGGTATTTCTAAGATGAGCCAGCTGATCAGTGAGAAAAGATGTCTTTCTTTTAATCAGACCATTAGGAATAAAATCTTAATCACCTGGATCCTATTTGTTGCTCTCTTAAAGAGTTTATGTACCATTACAACCAAAGAAATTATATTGCATAATTAAAATAAATAAAACAGGGACTTTTCTTAAGAAATCTTAGAGGTGGATTGAACTATTTAAAAAAATAAAAATATTATATTAAAAACTAGAAAAATTCCTCTTTCTTTGCTGTTTTTTTATCCATCTAAATTTTCAGCCGGTTGGATTGATGAAAGAAACTCTGGTATCCAGTTGGGATGCATGAGAGGGTGAGAATTTGGCTTATAATACACTTTGTTTTATCTTCGACGGTCAGACATGGCAGTGAAATTCTGATTTCACAGTAGGTCTCTGGAAGATAATGACATTCCCATGAGTCATTGCAGGGGTGGATGACAAACCTTTAAAATAGGAAAGGAGGCATAACCCAAAATTTTTAAGAGTCGTGCTGGTTCCATTGGGAAGCTCTGCCATCTTGTGTTCAATTAGAAGATAAATCAGGTTTCCCCAGAGGACAGGAAGTATAGGACTTTGTGAGGTTTTTTTTACCTTTTCTAAAAGAAGTGCAGGCATAAACTCTGACAAAGTCAGAGTCATTGGCCTCCGACTACAGTGTAATGGTAAACTCTTAGACCGGCTTTTATTCACAAGCATGGGTGGTACATTTAAGGTCACACATGAGTTTCTGCAAGTTTATCAGACTCCAGATTGCCTGAACTGGACAAGATTAATGCCTCTGTGATAGGTAACACTGCTAGCCACCCGAGCTTGTCTTCAGATTCACAGGATTATGGCACCACTTAGAGAGTTCACTTGCGTAGATTCCCTCTAACAAGTCAGGAGAAAAAGTGCTTCTTTACTTGCTGCAATGTTAGTTGTAAATTGAATCAGATTATCACTTGTTTGTGCTAAAAAAATTGAATCATGTCAGTCATTAAAGGATTAGCTGAAAATGCTATTGAGGTACAGACAGATATTGGGAGTGACTTCTTCTGGAGCCTGTGGAAAGAAAGCTTTAAAGTCCTGCTTCTGAAGAATCCCTCAGAAGTCCTTCTAGAGAGGGAAATTATGCCAAAGCATAGGACATTATGTAGCAAAAAAACAAGGGACAAAATTGACTTGTTAGAGACACAAGGCAGAAGGGTTTCTTTTCCAGCGGTGTATGAGATGTGTCTGTGAATCATGAGTTTGCTGGCTTTGACAGTTTGTTTCCATTTAGCTTATTTGTTTTAGGAAATTTTGCTTTATACGAGAAGCTTGAGAGCTGGAAAGTTGCCTGAAGACTTGAAGAGGACACCGTAGGACCGTTGGGAGATATGTATTTTTAGTGTAAATCATAATTGCTGTATCATTGTTCTACATAGCCCTGTTTATTGGTGTGTCACAACTTGGCTTTTTAATTTGCTTGGGATAATTGCTGTTTTTGTGGCAGTTTCTAAAAGTTTTATAAATTTCTAGATTGCCCTAGTTCTTTGTTGATTACAGAGTTCAGGAAACAGATGTTGCTCAAGTAAGCACAACCAAAGCAACAGCTTGACTGAGAGATCATAGCTACTGATTTTGTGGACGGGACCAACTAAGTTTTCAGACCTTCATTATCTGGATTATGTCTTTGCTGTACTGTTAGGAAAACAAATTTACTAACTTGAAAATCACTGTCAGTCTTCAATGATTACTGTGTGTAAGTACATATACTCCTTAATACCTTGTGAGAGGAATTCCAGGGATTACATTCATGCAAATGAATCACCTTCTGTAGATATTGAGTAGTTACTCCTTGTGAAGAGATGATGTTCTTTTCCTCTGTCCATGTGGATGCTTCTGCCCATGTAGTTTTCCAGGAAGTATGGCCTTCACTACGCCCAGAATTCTGGGCATGGCACACGTGGAAGTGCAGGATGCTGCTCTACGTGCACAGGGAGTCCTGCCCTCTTCAAACTGCAGTCTTGCAGATGGGAGCGATGGTGGTTCTAGCTTAATGCTGGTCAACAAATAAAATAATTCTGTGGCTGATTTTATTTTCAGAAGCACACAGGTAGCAATGAGCACCTCTGTTTCCCAAGGCTCAAGACAGCCTACATCGCAAAAGCAAGCTAGATAGTTAATTTCCTAAGGAAAAGCACATGCTTCTGTTGAACGATGTTGAATGGAAACCTGAAACTCAGTCCGTTGTTTAGGTTTTATGTTTATTAGATAAATAAACACTATGCAGGTTTTTCTGGTGATGTGAACTAAAACAAAAATACCACATGAAAATAATCATGACTAGAAAAAAAATTAGATGCATAAAAATTTAACTGTAAAGGAATTTAACTTTGGCAACAAATGAAGGTGATACTACTTGGTGCTTGAACATCTGTCTATGTCTCCAACGTCTAAGTGGAATAACAGCCTTTTGAAGCTTTTCTACAAACTGGTACATTAATTGATACAACCTGGCCTTTCAGTGTCAAGGAAGTGCATAATAATTTTTTTCTGGGCTCATTTTGAAGCCTGAATTGAAGAAGTGTGACTCATCAGTTTAACAAGCAAGAGATGGCTAATGTGATATTTGTCATATCACTCTCTTATGCACTTTTGGCCATAAAACTAGAGTGCTTTAACCTCTCTAACCCTGTGAGCCATTTTGACTTAAAGCATAGATTAGGTTGTGGTCTCCAGTGTTTTCTGCTCTGACTATCTGCATACACTGCTGCTTCCTAGAATGTCTGCGTTGCAGGTATTACAGTTCACGTTTATATTTCCTGGATATAATGGTTCTGTATCACCTCTGTCACTGCTCTCTTCGAGAGGATAAGCCTGGATTCGCTGGGAGTTACTGAAGCTTTGCAGCCCTTTTTTGATAAATGTCATTCTACTTTATGCTTTCAAGATGTTATATAATTTTGACATCGGTCAATATGTTTTCAGTATTTAAGTCTTATCTAACATGTTACACAAAAATCTCGTCTTCCAGATCCAGCAGACTGTCACCATGAAACCAAACTTTCCTTTCCTTTGAAAATATTTCGTGTCTGGATTACTATCCTACCTGAACTAAATGATTCACCTTATTTCTGAAATCCACTTGTGTTTCCACGCCAGGAAGCAAGATCAGTAATAATTTCAAATTAAAGGAAAGTAGTAATTAGTTCCTGGCACTTATACTCATTCTAAACATATATGCAAGCCAATATTTTGTAGAAGTGAAACAACAGAATAAAATAGATAAAATGGTGTTATCCGCATAACAACTGAAAGAGTTTAAAATGTCATTTGTATATCACTGAAAAACTGAAAAATAAAGGACGATCCAATATTGAACCACTGACACTGGAAAAATGTTATTAGATTATGAATCTGACACTAAAACATTATACCAGAACACAAAGTGTTCTCCTGCTTTCTTTACAGTGGCTGAAGAGTGCAGCAATATTTGCTGACTTCCAAGCAGGTGTGAGAGCGAATGTGCTGCTTTAGAGAAGCAAAGGGATGGTATCGGTTATTCATTGCAATAAATGTGCAGGGAAATATACTGATGTATGATCAGAATTTAAAGGCCAGTTTTCAGATGTTTTCTCTACCCAGAAGTTCCCGTTGTGGTATTTCTTGTCAGGCTAATTAAACAGCTCAGTAGATAAGGTACTAAACTCTTTTGAAAATTTGGTTGCTGTTTTCAAAAGGTATGGAGGTGAACTTCTGAAAATACGGATCACATGACAAGATTCTTCTGCTCCTTGAATCTGGGTGTAAGCCAAAACCAATGAAAGTCACTGATCTCAGTAATCTCTGAGTCAAAAATGTTCACTTTCAATTTCTAGATGGGTTGACATTATTCTGAAACACATGACCATATGTACTTGTTAAAAAAGCAGAAATAAAGACAGAAAGTGTGTCAGTACACTGGTCTGTTGGAAAGGTTATTAGAGGGATGTGGTTTCCAGAGAAGTGGCCAAGAGCAATTTTGCTCTTTTGTTGGAAATAAGCTTTTTTGGTTATATAGCATGAGTTCAGCAAGACAACTGCGTTTCGTGAAAACACGTAGGACAATAAACATGATTATGAGAAACAGGCTTTACTCATGCCCTTGTGATTATTTATTCTATTGTATTTCATTCATCATATACAGCTCTCATGAAAAGCCAGTGACAAGCAGTCACTTGTTTTTCTTGACTAATGCTAAATCCATAAAAATGCAGAGGAGAAATTACTGGATACATTTTAACGACATCACAAATTGAGCTGACGTAGTGGCACAAACATACAGTACCCTGCTCTAAGAAAGAGTTCAGAGCACTTCCAGCCACAGACACCATCCCAAACATCTGCTACGTGGCACTCTGGGATGTTTCGTGGTTTATAGGTTTTTAAGGTTGGAAAAGAGGCCCTCATGCTGACATTCTGCACAGACTCTAAAATTGCTGGAGCAAAAGGAAGGACTTCTACAGAGAGTACCTCAGAGAAATGTAGTCGGAATGACAAAAATTCTCAGGCATTTTTAAGATTTTAGATTTTCTGTTTTATGGTACTAGGAAGTAGAGGTTTGGCTAAAATTTTACATTTACATTAATGCCCTCATAACATGTAACCCATTAACCTTTAGGGAAAATCTCTGGCTGTTCTCAGTAAATTTCTTTCAACTTAACAGCATTAATTGTAAGGCTGGTCTTGTTCTTCCCTCATGAAAGGAGCTACATGCAGTCATAGGACTGCAGCTCTGGTAACGTGGTTCTTAAAAGATTTAACTGTTAGTTATACGTTTGTTGGATTGTGGTGGGTCACCATGGCTTCTGGTAATGTTTTCTGTGTGATTTAAAGGAAGGATAAAACAAGTTACTTTGATGTATAAAAAGCAAAAGTCTTATCCCAGGAGAAAATTTTCTTGGTGGCTAGCACGTGAAAATCCATGTTTTGCAAATAATGTGTTTTGATAATGCTGTTCTCCCAAGATGAAATGAAGTATTTATACATGAGGAAAACAAATTCTTGGCATTAATCATAAATTACTAAATGTTTTTAAATCATAATTTTTAAAATTTACTTATGGTTTGTTTTGATGCCCAGTCTCCTTCAAGAGGTTAAAATTTATACTCTTTGGCTGAAATTCCTTTTCCATAACCATGCCAAAATTCTACTGATATCACACAAATACCTGTTTAGTTGACTTGCAAAAGTGCCTGCAGTGCTCAATAATTTTTCTTTTGTAGATAAATCCTCTCCACTCTAGAGCAAGGTAAAGCACTTTCCAGCACTTTTCTTCTTTTAACATGGGCAAGAATACAAGCTTCCTGCCTGCAAGATCAAAAGCCTCTCAGGCCTTGGGAATATTTACAACTACAAGGACCTTTGCTGGTAGAAACAGAGGAGATCCATCCGTAAAGTAAGGGGTCATTGTCCAAGAAACGCCACATTCTAATACCTGAACTGAATCTACTAAAGAAAAATTTGAAACAGATTCTCTCATATCACAGCTGAAAAGGGTGAATTAAAGGCGAACAGGTGGAAAGGTAACTCCTGCTTTACACCTTTCTTCTGTTTTTATTTAAACTTCCATGTGTAGATGATTTGAGCTTTGTCATGAGAAAAAGAAAGGTTCTCCTAAGCCGAAACAACTTTTGTCTACAGAGCAAACACGCAAACATTTCTTTCTAATAAGTTTTTCAACTTATTCATCAAGGAAAAAGCTCCAGACCAAGTACATACCTCACCAAAGATACATTTTAGTTTTAAATAATTATATTTTTGGCTATTTCCCAGGGAAGTAGCCAAATTTACCTAATTTTCAGATGTAAATGTATTTTGGAGGCTTTTTATCTTATTGTTTGCTAATGTGAAACCAAATTATATAAAGCATACAAATTACTTCAGCTGACAGAAATATATGAGAGGCCATTCTACGTAGACTAAATTAATCAGAAGTATGTTACCAATCTACTCCTGTATCTATTACTCTAAGTGTTTCTAGAGCAGGGAATGTGATTTCTCATAGACATCGGAGATTGCTGTTTAATTATTCATACTGAAATTTAATTTCAAAGCTTGTAATCATTTAACTGTTTAAGATGGAATTTGTCACTGAAACAAGCCAAGAGGAATTGGAGCATTATTTAACACTGATTCATTTCAGTTTCAGTATGCTTGATGACTGGCTCATTTCATGAAAAATCTGTGCAGGCCCCTGGAACAAGCCACCTATGATATTGATGATCTTGGTTCATGTAGAGTAGGTGAATTTCCTCATTTACAAATGGAAATGTTTTTTCCTTAGGTGCACTGTCTCTATTTTTCCTATTTTATTATTTATATATCAGGGTGTCTCCTGTTAGTGAGAAGAGGATAGATCTTTCTTCTCTGCCACTAGTTCCAGTCTACCAGGGTAGCTTTGCAATACCCATGGTCAGTGTGGTCTTGCTAATGCAAACCAAAAAGTTTGTGACTTGAAACACAGGTTTCACAGTAAATGAGGTAAACCTTTTTTACCAGATACACTTCAAAAATCAGTACTTAGTACATTGCAGAAAGTTGCCTCCATATGGTCAGGTTTTTTTCTCCAGCATAGTGGAGCTAAAGAAGTATGAGCTGTCCCTGAACTTAAAATATGTCAGTACACGATGTCAGCATAAACTAATGGCAAATAGCTGTTCTTTAAAGTGTCTGTCTAGTCTCCTAAGATGGCTTACTGTAGGCTGGAGCTCTTTTTACAGAGATTTGCTGGGAAGCACGAGAGGACATGGTGGGACAGATATTGTGATGCCACTGTAGAAGCTCATTCAAACTTTGCTTCCAACAAGACTTGCATTAGCAGATGGCTTCTCCATCCCGCATCTGAGGCTCACTGCATCAAGTGAAGGCTGATATCACTGCAGCTGGTCTGGTCATTGCCATTATTGTTGTTGTTGACTGGGTTGGTGCGGTGCATCCCATGGTAAGGGAGGGTGAGCCCAAGGCAGGTGTTGCCTTCTCCACGGTGTGCAGAGCGTTAGTCCTTCAGAAGGCACTAGCCCACTGGCAAGTACCCCACAGTGGGGCTTTCCACACACGTCCTGCCTGTGAGCAGCTAAGGAAGCTGAACCGCCTCGGGCCCATGTCATGGCACTGGGCACCCTCAGGTATTCCACCCTTCTCTGCAGCTCCCTGGCAAGTGCTTGTAGGGAAGTCATTCCCCCACACGTCTCTCATGTCCACATGGCTGCCTGGCCCTGCAAACCCCTCAAAGCTTTGGCACTAGAGGTTCTTGCAGAGGGTTGTGAGAGGTAAAATCTGAAAACCAGGGAGCTCCCCAAAAGAGGAGAGTCAAAGACACGAATCATGTATTCTTTCTCTGGCTTTGCTTCAGTGCCTCTCTGTGAGCCTTTCGTAGACAAGCACCTGTAAGAATGCAATGAATAGTCATCAGTTGTTCACAGGCCCTTTCTCAGAGCGTCTCAGAATTTCCCAGGATGCTGGAGCAGCACAACATTGCTGCAGCCTCTGTACGCACCATAGTTAAGACAATTTCACAAATTAAATCTAACCCAAGCTTATCCGAAACTTTGTTCAAAGTTATCAGAAAGTATCACTGTGGAAAGTGGGAAATACAGCATAAATTACAAAGCATCTCATGGAAGGAGTCCATGAGGAGCTCTCTCCAAAATTAAAATATCAGGGAGTTTATATATGCCTTGACTTTTGAATAATCATGTTTCTTTTAAATATAGGCTGATCTTAAATGATGAAATTAATTAAAAGTTAACATTTACCTCTTCCTTTGTATAATTCCTACCAGATATGAATTTCCTGTCAATTCAGTGTTATAATTCAATTAACATTGAATACATAAGCAAGTCTTGTTGGGCCCGCTTAGTCTCGAGAAGAGAAGACTGAGAGGAGATAGCATTAATGCACATAAATATCTCAGAGGTGGGTACCAAGAGGATAGTACCAGACTCTTATCCTGGTGGCCAGTGACAGGACACAGCTCAATGGCTGTAAACTAAAACACAAGAAGTTTCACCTCAACATGAAGAAGAAATTTGCATTGAGGGTGGCAGAGCACTGGAACAGGCTGCACAGGAGTCTCCCTCTCTCGAGACGTTCCAAACCCACCTGGACACACTCCTGTGTCACCTGCTCTAGGTGACCCACCTTAGCAGGGGGCTTGGACTGCAGGACTGGTTGGTCCCTTCCAATCCTGAATATTTTATGATTCTGTGCTGTATTACGATCCCTTTTGTGAACTCACTTGTAACATGTAAAAACATTTAATTATGAGATAAAGAGGCCCTTAACTTCCAGAGTTTTTTCTCTTGCGGATAGTTTCTTCATCTTCCTTTCCTAAATAAAAATTGTAATAAGATATCTTTAATTAAATACTTGAAGAATATCCTGCAGATCTCTAAACCAGAGAGTTAAATGCACTCCTTAATGCAGATATTATGACAAAATTATCAAACTCTTAAATTTTTTTTTACATAACTGGAAGGCCAGAGCTTGAATTAGGTATGTACAACTGTGCAGTATTCCCTACACTGACTGTGCAAAGTAAAACAAAATGAGAAAACATAAAATATTAAATCTTTTTGAGGCCAATTTCTATGCATCTGTTTTGTGAAAGAAAGGATGGATCTTTCCATTTATATACAAAACATATTTGTTAAAGCAATCGCATCCTGTAACATAAATACTGCTTTCAGTTTTAGGAGAAATAAACAGGAATAACTGTTTTGAAACTACATGCTGAAGCTAAACTTTGCATAAACACTAAGTCATTTTGCTTTGACACAAATATTTAAGAAAAGAATAAAAGACACTTTAAACTACTTGGCATTTTTGTTCACCTTATTTTAGTTGTTGATATTTGTTGCTTTACTTCAAAGTTCCTTTAGCAAGTCATTAAAGTTTAACAGAAAACTCATTAGGAATAAACGCCAAGAGGAGAAAAACAACACTATATTATTACTTGTCCAATTGATTTGTGAACACCATTCTGTATCTCCTCTTGCTGTTCTTACATATCAGGTCATGAATATTCTGCATTTCCAGTGTCGATGTAAAGTTCACTGAGTCTTAGATCAATTAGACTAAATGAATGCTTGTTGGGAGAAAGCAGTGTATCCCAATTTAGAAGCTTATATGAGAGAATTTGAGATCACAACCTGTCATCTTTTTGAAATACAATAGTTAGTAGAGAAAGCAAAACAAATTAAAGATATGCCACAAAATTCTGACTCGTTCAGGAGATTGTTCAATTGCATTTGTATAATTACTTCCTTCTGGATGCACGTGCACATTTTTTACAGAATTATTCTATTTGATTCAGTTCCAATTTATATCATATTGGTTAATCAATTATTTAACAAGTGGAGTCCTTACTGGAGGCAGAAAGTTTGGTCAGTTTTGGAAACAGTTTTCTTTTATATTTTTGAAGTATCTATAATAGCTGAAAGAATATCACATATAGTTTAGTTACTAAAATAACATGAAAATCAGAGCTTTTTTGCTCTGTTTTGGAAGCAATCTGCTTCTGTATTTTTGGTGGTTACTAGAATCATAGAATCATAGAATTGCAGAATCATTGAATGTCTTTGGTTGGAAGGGACCCTAAAAGTCACCTAATTACAACCCGCTTGCCATGGACAGAGATGCTGCCTGCTAGACCAGGTTGCTTAGAGCTCCATCCAGCCTGGCCTTGGACACTTTCAGGGATGGGGCATCCACAACTCCTCTGTTCCATCAACATGTTCCAGTTCCTCACCACCCTCACGATAAAAAATTTCTTCCTAATATCTAATCTGAACCTACTCTCTTTCAGTTTGAAGTCATTCCCACTCGTCCTGTCACTACAGGCCCTTGTAAAGAGTCTCTCTCCATCTTCTTGCAAGTTCTCCTCAGACACTGGAATGTCTCAATTAGGTCACCCCAAAGCCTTCTTTTCCAGGCTGAAAAAATCCAATTCTTTCACCTTTTCCTCATAGGAGAGGTGCTTAATCCCTGTAATCAACTTGGTGTCCCTCCTCTGGACTCACTCCAGCAGGTCAAGGTCATTCCTGTGCTGGGGACCCCAGAGCTGGATGAAGCATTGCAGGTGGGGTCTCCAGGTGGGAAAACAGAGTAGAGAAGCAGAATCCCCTCACTTGACCTGCTGCAAAAGTTGCTTTTGTTGCGGCCCAGGGCATGTTTGGCTTTCTGAGTTGCAAGTGCACGTCTGGGTTGTGTCCAGCCTCTCATCCACCAGCACTCCCAAATCCTACTCAGCAGGGCTGCTCTCAACCTATTCATCCCCCATCCTGGATTGACACCAGTGGTTGCCCCAACCCATGTGCAGCACCAGCACTTATTATTAAACCTCATGAGATTCCCATCGGCCACTTGATCTTGTTCAGGTCCTACTGGATGGATCCCATCCTTCAGGTGTGTCACCCACACCACTCAGCTTGGTGTCTTCTGCAAATTTGCTGAGGGTGCACTCAATCCTTTTGTCTGTGCCACTAATAGAGATATTAAATAGCGCTGGTCACAAACTGACCCTTGAGGGACACCAGTTGTCACTGATATCCATTGGGACTCTAAGGTCTTGACCACTACCCTCTGGATGTGACTGTCCAACTGATTCCTTATCCATCTAACCGTCCACTCACCAAATCCCTCTTTCTCCTATTTAAAGAGCAGGCTGTTGGGGGGGATTATGACAAAGGCTTTACAAAAGTCCGGTTAAATGGCGTCTGTAGCCCTTCCCTTGTCCACTGATGCAGTCACTCCATCACAGAAGGTCACTGGGTTGGTCAGTCAAGGCTTTCCCTCAGTGAAGCCGTGCTGGCTGTCTTGGATCACCTCCCAGTTCTCTGTGTGCCTTAGCAGAGCTGCTAGGAGGATCTTTTCCATGATCTTCCCAGGCACAGAGGTGAGGCTGACACGCCAGTAGTTCCCAGGGTCCTCCTTTCTACCCTTTTTAAGATGTGTTCAATATTTCCCTTTTTCCAGTCACCTGGAATAACTGGCGATTAAGATTTCACCATTTTCACCTAAACAATGGAAGTTAGAAACAGTTCCCCAGAAGTGGACACCATACTAGGAGCATGAAATTGAATGAATACATTGTCATATCAGCTTTTAAAGGGCTCTCATTTGCCTTGAATTGGTTTCTTAGGGTGTTGTACACAGAATTAAATTTTGCCATTAAATTTTGTGTTAATTCACCTACTTGTTAGTTGTTTGGACAGCAAAGGAACAAGTACTGAAGAAAGTAAAATAAAACTCCCACATTTACTTAATCCTACAAACAATGTTAATTAATGTGCTACTTAATGTGCTACTTATCTTTTATAATATAGAAACAAAGGAATATACAAAGGCAACATATTTATTAGAGTGAATGTAAATACTGCACATATCAACATATTCATATGTACACAATTAGCCTGTGAAACTCACTTCCACAGAACAAAGGGAAAAAGCTTTTGTTAAAATTTTAAAAGGAATAAATCAATATCTTAATAATTATAAGACATCAGTTCTCAGCTACATTCAGATATCACAGTGACTGTAATGTTATGCCCACTCCCCAAACTCACCTACACAGAGAATATCTTTAAATCCATGAAAAAATTACTTTTCTAGTACAAAGAAGATATTTGTCCCTGCACACATCATTCTAGAGGTTTATCTCTGCAATAGCTGACAATGAATGCTGTCAAATTAAATAAATGTTTAGATAACTTGATATAGCAAATTCTTCACTGCCAAAATAGCTATCTGTCAGCATAGTTATACTTCTTCATTTGATCTTTCATATTACACATAATGAGAGTAAATCACAGAGATAAATATAAACTTTTTAATGATGCAGCCTAGCATACAAGCCATATAGATTGCTGTACACTCAGCCATCAAAGCAGATGTTGTCTACACAGTTCTTTGGGCACAGGCACGCAGTGGAACTTGAATTCCTGCTTGGTTAATGTTGTACTGCCTGGGCACAAATCTGTGCTCAGGCTCTAGAGCCTGGAGAAGCAGGAGCCCCCATTGCTGCCCAGCCTGAGCTCAGCCTCAGATGCCCTTTACGCTGCATGATAATATCATGCAAGTAACTTCAGTGAAACAAGTAAGCCACGAGCTTCTTCTCACAAAACTTTTTGTGCAGGAAGGAATGGCTGCTGTGACAGAAACGTAGCAAAGGAAATGTATGGAGTATGCACAGACTACACTGATCAATGAACAACTGTTGGGACCACCTGTGAAGAATACACAGGAATAAACAGAACCAGTGCAGAAAGTGCTTTTGATAAAATCTTCATGATCCTAAATGCCAGTAGTAAAGAAATTCTAGAAAAATCATATAGAGTGAATAGTCAAAAGACAATAAAATAAAAAAAGAAATATTTAACTTTCAACTTATGTTTGTTGCTTTTTCTTCCCAAATTCCACTGCAGAATATTTTCATACTGTATGTTATGTTTTCACTACTTAGAATCATAGAATGTGTTGGAAGGAACATTTAGAGTCATTTAATCCAACCCCCCTGCAATGAGCAGGGACATCTTCAACGAGATTCAGGTTGCTCAGAGACCCATCTCACCTGACCTGGAATACTCTCATATTCTACCCCATCTCTGGGCAAATTGCGCCAAGTGCTTTACCACCTTCTTTGTAAAAAAACCTCCATACTTCTTCCTTACAGCTAACCTAAACCAACCCTTCTTCAGTTTAAACCATTATGCCTTGTCCTATCACAGCAGGTCCTGCTAAGAAGCCTATCCCCATCTTTCTTAGGCTCCCTGTAAGAACTGAAAGGCCACAATAAGGTTCCTCCAGCCCCTTCCCTTGTCCATGATGAACAACTCCAGTTCTCTCAGCCTTTCCTCACAGGGGAGGTGTTCCAGCCCTCTGATAATCTTCATGGCTCTCCTTTGGACCCATTTGAAAAGGTCTGTCCTGTGTTGGGGCTCCCAGACCTAGTTGCAGCACTCTGGGTGGGCTCTCACCAGAGCAGAGCAGAGGGGCAGAATCCCCTCCCTGACGCTGCTGCCCACACTGATTTTGATGCAGCTCGGGACACGTTTGGCTTTCTGGGCTGTGAGCTCACGTTGCTGATCACGTCCAGCCTCTCACCCACCAGCACCTGCCCGTCCTTCTCAGCACGGCTGCTCTAAATCTGTTCATCCATCAGTCTGTAACAACACCGGAGGTTGTCCCAACCCAGGTGCAGCACCCTGCGCTTGGCTTTGTTGGACCTGATGAGGGTACCATGGGCCCAATTCCTGAGCTTGTCCAGGTCCCTCTGGATGGCATACCAACCATCAGGCATATTTCTGTGCCAGTATCAGTTGATATATCATATTGTCTCCAATGATTTGCCATCTTTCACTACCTTTGAAAGACATCCTCAGAAAGTCAACATACAGTAAATTATCTTGTATCAAACTCCAAATCCAGCTGTTACTAGACATGAGTCACATATCAGGATACTTTAGCGAGGTGTTGTTGGCAGAATAAATTCTAAGAAAGGAGAATTGAGGATAAAAAAGAATAAGAAAAGAAATAGTTTTTGGCTTTTTTTTGGTAAGTTTATTTATACTTCTGTTTGAATTAAGGCTCTTCTAAACTCTTGGGTACTGCAAGCCTTCTCTATTATGTCCTGAGCTATTTCTGCCCACACAGCTACAGCTGCTGAATTGAAGATAGCTGCATCTCCCACCATGCAAGTTCAGTGCTTAGTCTGCTGAAAATTTCCAGTCACTTGATAGTTTGGTTTAATTTTCATATCCCAGGTGTTGAATCTTTAAGGTTCGGATTTCACTTTGTAACATTACTTTTTTTTTTTTTTTGTTACATTACATTCATTTTTCATTTTGTAAAAACTAATTTTCTAACCTCTCTTATGAAGGGCTGAACATTTCAAGCTGGATTTCAGGAAACTGAGTCAACATTTCCTTCCTGTGCTTGAAAGAAAAGAGTAAAATTGCACAGTTATTCTTTTTTTTTTTTCCCAGAAATGAGCAATGCTGCTGTTAAAGGCAGTAACAACTGCTAGAGGCAATTCTAATAACTTCACCCAGGTAGCTTTTTTCCAAGTAGGGTTTACAGTATGACCTACAAAACATAGCTTGGTATTGGAAAGGATGGCAAGGACATAGATTTTTCAAGGGCATTTATAGCACAGTCTATGTTAAACTTGCTGCTTCGCATTTACTTTCATGTTTATAATCAAATTTGAAGTGCTTTCATTGCTTCCAGTAGTTTAGTCTTTAATATAATTAGATGTAGTCGTTAAGCTGTTTGATATTATATAATGCAGCAGTTTTTCTTTAAGCAATATCTTTATGCAGGCAAAACAAATTCAGATTTTATCCAAACAAGCAGAATTCCCACAAGACAATCCAAGTTATACTCAAATTAGATATACGCTAGAGGCAAATTGGTACTGTCCTTCATTAAAGTCTTTTTTTGTGGTTTTGGATGCTTGGCAAAGCATTACTTATAATGTAAAGTACATATCCTGAGGTGTTAGATGCATATGTCTGGATTGTCTCCATGTGAATGAGAGTCCACATAGTTGAACAAAAATTCTCCTTGTAGTGTTTTCCTCCCCAGTGGTGTGAAGATTTCTCCTTGCCTTTTTAGACAGCATTGTTATGATGGCAGTATGAAGAAATAACGGCACAAAAAGAGTTCCATAAGAATGTTATAATAAGGAGTAATATTACTGAAAACTAAACACATAGAACAGTGCATTTATCAGTATATTTTTAGCAGTTACTCTCACAATTTAGCTGAATTAACCTCAGCATTTTTTATTTAAAAAAATGGTTCAAGTGGTGTAAGAGCCAATGTCTGGATTAAACAATTCTGGCTTTCAGTTCTGGTTTGAACGTTTGCTTTCCTTCAGATATTCTCTGTAGAAATATCTAAAGAAGAAAGTGAAAAGACCTCTCAGACTTCAGTTTACTGCTCCTCCATGATGAGATAAATACATCTGTCTTGAAAATCTTTTGCTGCTGGTGTCACTTTCACATCTGCCTTTAGCCTTTTTGTGCAGTGGTTTTATGGTTGTAGTGCTATTGGCCAGCTTCAGCCAGCGGTTTCATTGAGCAGAGGCTTCCGTTGCTTGGAGATCAGTGCCGCCGATCCGGTTCTGACTGCCGTGATTAATGCTCTCTTTCCGATGTCTGTCGGAAGGTGGATTTCGTGGGCTCTGACAGAGCTGTTTGAACCACCCATCTCAGCTGATTGATGCCTAGTTGCATGAGTGGTTTTACGGTTGGTTAGATTGCTTTACTCTAACATTTTTAATTTCAAGGCAGCAATACTTACAAATAGGATTTATAATACAGAGCTACTAAGTCCCCAGGTACAAGGTTGGATGTTGCCCATTGACAAGTACCGAATGGGCTTATCTTTAAAACTTAGTGATTTGGGGCTTGTGAAGGCTGAGTGCTTGGCAGGTATTTCAGCTATTCCTCCCTCAGCAAGACAACAAGAGTAAAGCTTTTAGTTTCACTGCTCTTTCAGTAGCTCTCAAAATTGGGAGAAATTATTATTGTGACTCCAGTGTCATTCACTCCTCTGCTTTTCTGGAGCTCTGCTCTTACTGAAACGTGAACTGCTAAAGAAAGACCATGAAAATTACTTAAGAAAATGAAGCTTCTGCAACAAATTTATGTCTGTTCTCTCGAGAGAGTGTCCATTCTCCAATAGCTGAGGTAATGTAACATAGAAACAGAGTATGTATGCAAGTCCATCTCCTGCGATTCCGAAGTAAGGAAGTATTCAGGTCAGTGTAACAACAGTGAGAATTCACACTTTTCCTGCTGTCAGAGTGAAATGTCATAACATAGTGACACATCATCATGGTAGGAAGTCTTGTTCATGTATTCCTGCCACAGGGGGTTTTCTTGCTGCCACTTCCAAGAGTTTCGATATAATCCATAGGAAGTCTTACACATGATAAATTTGTAAGGAACTGTAGATGCTTATACCTAGAGCTATATAAGATATGGAAGAGTATTGGCACGATTTTTTTCCACCACATGAAAGTCATGATCCATGAAAACCACAAAAATGCCTATGGGTTTGCTTATGAAATATGGAAGAAGATAAATCTAATTATTAAAATCAAAACCTTCTTTCACTTTAAAATATTCCTTACTTTCTTCACAGACAGTCATTCTTTTAAAGAGAAAACAATTTCTGAAACCAGTTATTTTTACTGGTAGCTTTAGTTCGGTTTTTACTAGTACTTTTCATTGGATTTTTATTTAAAATCCCAGGTCCATGCAGAGAAAAGTTCTTGCTACTTACATTGTGAATGCTGCAAAAGCAGAGTACTTGTTATAGAGTTTTCACATTTCCTTTGAAGTTTTATTTTTTTACCAATATTGATTTTTTATATTTCTTTCAGTCCAGTCTTCTGCAGCTAGTATAAATTATTCCATACACCTTAAATACATTATCTATGCTTTGAACCAAAGTCAGCATTTTCTCTTACTTTTTTTAATCTTGTGAAAAAAGTTCTGAAAAAACTTTAATGATTCCATTTGTTAGTTCCCCTCTGAACTTCTACTTCATACAGTTTAGCTAATTAGGGAATCGGGCATAGTGAGAATGTTCATGCTAAGAAAATAAATGTGCACCGCTATCTTTAAGAAGAACATCTTACTGAGGTGGAAAAAGAGGCAGAAGCTTCTTTACTACTACCTGAAGATCCACTTGAACACTCCTGCTGTTTTATTCATTCCTCCTCAGGGTGCAACTTTGGCCTTGAACCCATGACAAAGGAACCTGTTTTGAGCACATCAGTGCTGCACCTCAGAGTGTACCTTGTGGTTCCTTTAGTAGAGATGTAGAACAAATTTGTGCACCAAAGGAACCCTTGAAGTACACCAAGTAACTAATATAGACCTGCTATGTGTGACCCACAGCAGCCATGACCTGGTTAAACGGGAAAGGAAAGGTTCCTTTGGGTAGTTATATACCTCTTTTTGGCTGCTTTTCTCCTTGCAAACACACCCTTGACCCACACACAGCAGCTGTCTCCCTCTAGTAATGTGGGTAATTTCATAGATTGCGATTGTCTGTGGCAATTCTGATTTATCAGTTCACCCAACAGAAGTCTGTGTTTCATATCAATAGGTTCCAGTGTTGAAATATATAAATAAATTGCTTAGAATATTATTATTCAGGAAGAAGCAATATAAAGTTAGAATTCAGAACTTTGCAATTTACTGAGGGCAGGAACCATAGATTTAAAGTCAATCTGCATTTACTATTTCACTTAGGTCTGCCCATGATTTCAGTTCTACTGATTTAATAATGCATAATTTTAAAAAGGGAAAATGCCATTGACTTAAAGGACCTTTGACTCATTCCCTATGTGAGAAATATTCTGAAAATGTGCTATTATGTCAGCTGAGATGTGTTACATTCCACAAGTTAATGTGATATCAATTCACAGGAGAGTGTGTGCCTTCAGTCAGACCACATTTCTTGGAAAGTTCTTGTTCCTTGAAACTATATGTAAGACTTTCACTGCACTAAGGTCAAACCACCTGATTTCTAATATTTTACCATCCCTAAAGCAATTTTCAGATAATAAAAGTTTGCTTTGATTGTCCTTGTGGAATCACTTCTGAACTGTAAACCTTACCACTGCTTTCTGATTTCTATTCCCACCTTGATTCAGAAATACTTCTTGCAATAATCCCTGACTTTTCAGGGACTGACTTCAATTTAGAAGAAATCTGATTTTTCAGACCATGCAACAGATACAGAGTAGCTAATTTAAGCACCAAAAACCACACCAAAAATAGTGAAAATTAACCTGAGTAAAATTGTTACGGGTTATACTGCGGTGGTACCCAGAGCACTATAGGCAATGCCGACTCTACATTCTCTCATTGCAGCCTAAATTCTGGCTCAGTCCATGAGACCTGGCATATGGAAAAAGTTCCTTCCAAGACCTACAGGAAGACCTCAGAGAAAGGACCAGGGTGTTGCAGTAGACACAAACACTGTTAACACTGTAAATATTAATCTCAGACAAATAATTGCAAGACTATTATGTTTCTTGTGACATGCTAGTGTCAACAGGACCAGTCACGATCAGCGCTGTGTTACAAACCATATAATTTTCACACACACAGCAAGAAACTATTTCCAATCTTGAGAGCTTACAGTTAAAATGGGTATAAGAGAAGAAGAGCTAGGGAAAGGCAGCACTGTCAAGCCATGCTCTTTCAGATGAAGAATCCAATACAGAGACAGTAGCTAACGCTAGAGTTCAACTCCAGTCTCCCGTGTTGCAGGTTGATGTATTAGACACAATATTTTCCTTCTGTCTTCCTGTGCTTTTAAACATTAAACAATAATATCGAGCACCTTTTATCTATTGTTTAACATTTCTAAAGAGTATTAAACTTCAATATCTTAAGCAAACCTCATCATAAATCATTGCATTAATACAATGTCAGGTCACTGCAGATTTTTTACAAAAAAACAGCTATGTGTCTTATTTAATGAAAACAGCAATATTCTCAACATGAACTATATTTTGTGTAGTATTTTAGGTATATTTTGTGTAGTCCCAGGTTTGTGTAGTATTTAATATTACAGGTATTTCTCAGAATTTGATATTGCTTATCATAATGTCCTAGAAAAAGAGCAAGATGATTAAGCAATTTTTTAGATTTCCTCATTTGCTATTAGATGCAAAATTTAAATCTCATGAAATAGTGACAGAAAACTAGACACAAAAAGTAAAGGCTAGGAAAAACCACTCCACATATCTCCTTGAAACTATGGAAAGTGTTATATACAACACGTTTAAAGGATACTGCCGTTCGCACTTAAATACTAAGAAGTGCAGAAATGACAGAAAAATCACGGATAAAACTAGGTACAACCCCCTCATTTGTTTATTGTGATATGGGCATGCCCACTGCCACAAAAAAAAGCACAAACGCAATCTAAGTTTCTAGGGTCTTAGTCCAAAGAGTTACCGAAACAAAATGCTTTTTTCTCTCTGGTAACTTGTTCAACACACGATAAAGGAACACTGTAGAATAGATAACAAGCAGTCTTTTCTTTAGAGGCCATGACAATGGCAGCCAGAGTTAAGTTGTGAAGATGAAGATATTCTCAATTTGAGAGCTGAACCCACACTTCCACCCTTCAACGCCATCATATTCTCTCATCGTTTCAGTTAGTTCTGGAAACTGATAAATAGAAAGTAAGAGATCCTAGCCTTCATCTGGGAACAAAATAATCTCACTTTCCCTGGGTAGCTCAGTCCATAAACTGGTAGCTCTTGTTTAGGGTAACTTTGCTCGATCTTATGAATCCAAACTGCTTGGTGAGAGGTGTCCAAATGCTTTTGCTCACTGTCCCCAGGCTGGTGAACAGGGTGAGCTCCTGCAATGTGTACACTAAACCTCTCCACTTGGCTGGGGTCAGCACTCCAGCCTCTCTCATTTCCCATGGAGAAATTCTCTGTCCTTGAGGATGCTACACTCTCATTTGTTGCTGTTGAATGGGTCATCTCCATTCCTCACCACAACTACTCACACAGCTCCTCACAAGTGCTTCATCTACAGCTGAATCACTGTAAAGTTTCAGCTGAGAAATAAGTATGATAGTAATGCCTAAAAGACTTAGATCCCAAGAAAGTAAGGCAGTACTAGCTGGCAGACCACTTTACTGGGCAACCGAGATAACACAGTCCTGGATCCTAATACACAGTGTTAAACACACTGCAAGGAAATTCAATTGAAATCCCTCTTAATTTCTGCTCATGTTAACGTATTTTAGTTTATTTTAACATTCTATTTTTTCCCATTACTATATCTACTTTTCATATATGCATAGTGGGGGTGGGCATGGGGGAAGTATTGTTTGTGTATATGTTGTATGTTCTCTGGCCAGAGAAAGCAAGAGATGTGACTATGCAAACAAACGTAGCATGTATTATCTCCACATCACTTACATTTCTCTGTGCTTCATTGAAGTCTAGAAATAAGATCCTCTGAAGCACTCTTGAAGCATACTAATTCCATTTAAAGGCTTTACTGATAGTCAGAATATTACAGGCTAATGTCTGACTCAGTTGCCAAGCTTCTAGTTCCAGCAAGAGCACGAGAGTATTAATTTACCCTTGACAGTGTATAAGTTCCTGGGGATATATTTAATCTTGTACAAATATCTTGCAATAAAAAGTTCCTGTTAACTTTATTACCAAAGGACAAAGTAATTAAAGAGAAGGTCAGTGGGAAAGATCTGCAAATCTTTGATGTTAAAATATGTATCACCATTCCTCTGGATTGTGTTTTCTGTAGTCTAATTATATAAATCTAATTGTAAAACTTTATTTCTAAAAAAAAATGAATTTATTTTTCTAGAGTAGATGAACATCTTCAGAACATAGTTATTTAGGTAAAAGAGCAGTATATGCTATGTTTTTAATTTAAGGAACACAGTATGAAGAATAGTATATAAAAGAGTGCATATAATTTACCCTTGCCAAAAAAAAAAAAAAAAGTTCTTTTGCACTTCCAGAGCTTTCAGTCGTCACCTCCAGAACTACTGCAATTCTCTGACAGAGATGAGGGATAGGAAAAGAACAAGTTGGGTTTTGTTTACCATTTCACTTTGGTTAGCTACAAACCTCATCGCTGGCCTGGGCACATGCCTCAGCTCTTTCCTTCAGTGATTTAAGGCATCCAGTGGGGCCCACATTTTTAATGTGAGTGAAAACGAAAGTGGAACAACAGGTATTTGTCCAAGCCCAAGTAATGCATCTGCAGCAGCAGCTGGAAGTAAAGCTCAAACAAAACCCAGTGGATCAAACTGCACTGTCCTATAAAGAAGGGAAAAAAAAACAAAACCAAAGCTGCTTTATAATTTAACAAGGATTATTGTACATATCAGTTATTAGTTTAAACTATTGCTAGACTTCCAGACACCATGCCATGCAGGAAAATGACTGCAAATATCTCAGGTGAGTTTCTTGGTCATCTGCCTCTTGTAAAACAGCTCTTTCTTCTGGTAGAAAAAAACCCCAACAGAATAAAACAGATAACTTGTTAATAGTATGGGATGTGACTTATTCGAGATGAAGGTATTTTCATATAGATGTGGCTGCTCAGATTTCATCAGCTCTGCCACTGCCACTTCAGCAACAAACCTGAATTATGTTATACCTAAAGCTTGTGAATCTACATATCTTTTTTTTGAGTTAACCACGAGAAAAATTTTTCCAACATCTTATGAATATAATTCGAGCTAAAATTAAGGAGTGGTATTCATATACAAGTAGCATTCCACTGAAGAGTGGAAAGCAAGACATAAGAATAAGAAAGATGGTCATGCTGAGAAGTAGGGACATACTCAAGTTCCTGAAAGATAAGAGAATCCCTAAAACTCTTGCTGACTTTATGTGAGAAAGGAAGAAAAAATAAACTTGACAAGTCCCAGAAATACAGAATAAAAAAATAAATTCTAGTTTTTGGATTAAAACATTTGGCAAAAATGAAAACAAATGAAAAAATGCAACAGATAAAAACGAGACTGGGGAAAGTGGCTTGACTGCTATGCATTCATGATAAGAAAGTATAAGATATGGAGAATCTTTTATTAACAGTATGCTGTCTTAGTTTGGGTCTTAAGTCTGTGGAATTTCACTCCACGAAATAAAACACTTCACTACACAGAACAAGGTAGTCATTCTTTATTGGTCTTTTTGAAACACGGAATACCTAACAACACATGGAAGTAAGGAAAAGTCTGATGTTTTCAAAAGATAAGTATGAGGAGCACAGGTTAGCTGAGTCATTAGATCAAGTCCCCTGCTATTTCAAACAGCTGTCTCATAGATAAATTTCCATAAACTTAACTAGCTCAAATTAAAAATGAGTGACATTGGTAGCTCCCAATTGCTATTTCTATGGAAATTCTTGTTCAAGAGAGTAAGTAGTTAATGAGCCTTCCTTATATTTTCAGCCTGAATTAATTTATTCATTGTATGCCAAGATTGTGTCTTAGTTAAGACAGCCTAGGAGACTTTAACACGGTAAATTAATCAATATTCTTTAGCACACCTTCCTTATCCTGCCCTGTGTTTCATTTGTTCTATTTGCTTTGCCCTTTCTGAAAAAAAACCCTGCATATAATTGCATGGCTTTGGTCTGTGTTTAGAAGAGGATGTTTTATTACTTTCTAGAGAATCAGGTTTTACTGACTAGTCAGTAACGTTAAAGACACAGTTAAGTTTGTTAAAGCAGAGTTTTTCCATCAAGGTAAAAAACCAACTGATTAGTTTTGCTTTAATTCCAGTAGCAATATTTACTGCTATTTGCATTGGCAAAGCACTGAAACAAATACTATGGGTGAACAGACTCTTAATTAACATGTTGTTGTTATTGCCTTGGCAATAGTTAAGGCAGCCACAAGCAATCTTAAGTCTTGTTTTCCATGTGATCACACGGATTTCGTTTTAGTTTGTATAGGCTCAGGCAGCAAAATCAGAGAAAGATGACTAAAAACACATATGGATTTGAGCAAATCTATTTTCAAAGAAATATATTGAGAAGAAAGGCCAATATTTTCAGTCACTTCAGTGAAATAATAAACTGGACATCGTATATCCTCAGTGAGCCCTAAAGAGCTGTGCTTCCTGTCAATCTAAAGGAACAATAAATTAAACTTTTACTATCTTTGCCACCAGATAGATCATTGAAACATGTGAAGAGAATAGTACTACTCTTTTTTTCAGAGCAGAAATACATATTTGATGTCTAATGCAGGGCTACTCTCAACTGGGAAGTGTCTGTTCATTGAGTACAAAGAACAATTTTTTGCCAGCAGGCTTTTTAAATCTATGGTTTTGCTATCTGTCTAAGGCTATTTCATATTAAAGCAGTGGGACTAAATATTTAATGGGAACATCTTAGTAGGAGTAACTGAAACTGAAATCGGCAAACCCCTATTTTAAGAATACCACTGGCTGGGTATTCCATAATTTTTAAGTTAGGTTTCATGGCAACTAATTTTAGCTATCCAAAAATTGAATAGCTAATTGATAAAGCTAACAAACAGAGAGAAACAAATTCAAGGGCATTTATTTTAATTTTAAAATAGGTGGAATTAGTGACTGGCTCATCACAGAATTTTGGTAGGATGTTTCACCTTTGATTGTGGAGAGATCGTGAATGCTCATCTTGGACTGGAAGCGTAACTGTTAGATCGCTAAAGTCAGCTGGCTGAGAATAATGTTTTAGCCTTTAAGAAGACTTTTTACATAAAAATTTCAGACCAGTGAATGAATAATTAGTGACCAGTGAATTAATTAAGGAAAATTAATATGTGCTGTAACCATAAAGACTCATTGTTCAAATTCTTTATTAACAACATAGCTGCTTTTATCGAAAATGCTGAAAGATAAAAACTTATCACAGTGAGAGTCAAGAGTCAGTGAAAGTTTGAAATGCTCATGGTCAGAGATAAATAAAATTTACATATATGATTCTCTCAGCTGGAAATAGTAGGAAAAGGAAGGGGAAAATCACATATTCATATTTCCATCCTTGCAATATCTATGTGCAGCACAGATATGTGGCACCCAACACATTATGTTATGTAATAGAACTAAACTAGGAACGAGGTTCCTGCTGATTTTTTTCTGTGAAAGAATACTTCAAATAATATGCAGCTTTGAAGCAGTTGGTTGCTCAAGTCACGACTCAGCGGTGCCTGAGCATCTGCAAGGAGTCACATAGATCTGTAGTGGCTGACTCATTTCCAGTTTTGTACAGAGATACGTGCGTCACATCTTTGATTAATGGCACTGGTGGAGAGAAAGATAGCATCTGGGAGAAACTGAGGAGGTCACGGCAGTCATACTCACTTGTCAAGCAGAGTCTAGTGATGAACATTATTGTTATAATTGTTTTTAAATTTCCTGACTTGAAATATTGTTTTTGCGAAGAAAATTGTACAGAGTTCTCAAATGCAAAGAGAATAATATGAGATTTCAATCTAAGTCGAGGATTTTTCAGTATTTGATACTACTTATACTTTCCCAGTTCTGTAGAAGTGTCAAGCACAAGATTTCTCAACAGAGGAATGTGGTGTCAAAGATCAGTTCAGCAACTGAGCTTCTTTCTGCCCTAAGTAAAATCCTTGCAGATGTTCTTATACAAGCAGCAAGACTGTGTTTAACAAAAGAGACACTCTGCATGGCATTTTCTATTTTGGAAAAATAAAGTAGATTTTCCAGTATTTTTCTCAGCTCAACTAGTTTTCCACTATCTAGCATCACCAGGGTTTTTCTTCTGGGTATTTATAAAACACTGAATACCAGTGCGGTATCCTCCATTCAGCAGCTGTTAGCTAGAAGATACAAAAAGGCTTCTCCATCTTCCCCCTACTCTGGAGTGAGAGGGATGGGCAGAGGCATCTTGGCAGTAGGACCACCTGTGGATTTTCAGGCACTACAGAGGTGAGTCCATGGCCAAATGCCAGAAGATTCCTGATGTTTGAAATATGACAGAGCCCGTTTCAGCAATACTCCTGAGTCTGCCAGTGGCAGGTGCAAAAGCAGTGACAGATGGAAGACATTGAATGGGCTTCTCTGTCTGTTCTTTAATCAGGTTTAGGGACTTACACACTGAACAAAATTACTTAGAATTTTTTTTCCTTAATTCTGTTATTTAAAAATATATCCAATTATCTCACGGCAGGATATATTTCTCAAAACAAACATTAAAGCAGAAATTAAGGCTAGCATATTATATTAGCCTCTTTTGTTCAAAAGTATAGTCATGGAAATGAAATAAAAATGTGTCAGAACATCTTATAAACTTTGCTGGCATCTACTAAATTTAGAACAAAATTGTGTACAATTAGATTTTAATGCCTGAACTCTCTTGTAATTGCACAAATTTTAATAGCAAATTATTGTCTGACTTTTATGTGATTTGATCCTATAGATTAAAGTGTTGGATGGGCAAATTGAGTAATACCCCCAAAAAAGTTGGTGGCAGTAAATATAGAGAGATTAATTTTTGTAAAAGTTTTTATATTCAACATTGGTCACATAATTCGAGAGCAACCACAGCAGAAGAAAAAAAAATCACAGTACTTGTAGTATTTGCTCTGGGGATGTATTTTAAACAACACTTTAATACCGAATAGACCACCTCATCTGTGCTGGCTCATTGACTTGAAAGATAGTGTTGCTTCTCATGTGCAATGGAGCAGGAAATCAGACAGTAAACACTGCAAGAATTATCAACAATCTTAGGCAGTACCTAATGTTAACTGAATAAATATGGGTTTTGAGAATATAATTTGTACTCAGGGAAAATTAGGGGAGCAGCCTGAAGGAATGAAAACAATGTACATGCTGGATTTGCTGGAATAAAAGTCTTGTTCATTTGCAAATGAGGAATGAAGGAAAGTGACTGTTTTTCAAGAAATATCATTGCAAGGTTTTGTGTGAACCCAAAATTTTGGTAGTTTTCGAGAAGCTTTCAGATTGATACATGCACACACACATACACATACACACACAAACCTTAAAAAAATTACATGCTCTTGCTCCCAGTCTTGATCTAAGGATAATTCTGCAGTATTTTTATCTATCACCTATAAATGCTAGTATTTTTTCTCTCCTCCTCTGCTTTAGCAAGAGTGCATGACGGGAATGCCAAGAATAACAACTGAATGCTATTGCAGGTATTTTATTTTAATGACATTCAGAATACTAATTTATATTCATGTAAATAATTAATGGAAAA
Source organism: Cnemophilus loriae (assembly GCA_013397755.1). NCBI lineage: Eukaryota > Metazoa > Chordata > Aves > Passeriformes > Corvidae > Cnemophilus > Cnemophilus loriae. Next base: position 1,652,945 of record VZTF01008415.1, read on the forward strand.
AGTTTGCAATAGAGAGAAATCTCTCCCCTGCTACTTCCTCATTTCATCTGTGCAGAGCCAAAGCCTATTTTAAGTGCGGTCTGTTTCCCTACATTTTTAGAAGAAATATATTTGGTGCTTAGGTTGAAGACATCTCATCTACATTTATAAGAAGGAAATTTTCAATGTTTTAGTATCCTTAATGAATATATTTTAAAAGATGCGTCCTATTGAACATGCTGACATAAAATTAGCCTGACATAATGTAGTGGTTTGACACCAACCGGGCGGAAACACCAATTTGTAGTGTAGTGGTTTGAGTTCGCCAATCTAGTTTAAGCGCAGTAATTTAAATTTGGGTCTATTATTCAGGATATTTCTCTCTGTGAGATAAGGGTTAGGAGAAGCAAAGCAGGCTCAAACTTTAAAGAATATAAAGAAAGTTTTTTTAACAGAACTAAAAGAAAAAAAAAAAATAAAGAGAACCAAATAATAAAAATTAGATTAAACCTTCAGAAAAACCTCTCCTCCCCCCTCCAAACTTCTCTTTCAGATATTTCCCCACTGCCAATGCAAAGACACAACATCTGATATTTCTCAGTCAGTTTGCCACCTCTAGAATAACCTTTCTTCAGTTCACTTAGAGAGCGGAGTTTCTCTTAGCCACGCTACGGAGGTTCTCCACAAGAAAACAGTTCTCTCGTGGCTTCAGCATCACAGTGAATCAGCCGCCCGGTTTATAGCATCTGACCCCTGTGAAAGTCCTTCCCACACCTTGCAGCCTTCCCACAGCTGCTTTCGTGGGCCACGTCAGTTTATGGGGTATAGTTTTAAGGATGAGCTGTTCTAATACAAAAGAAAAGTTCTCTCATCTCTCCAAAGTCATCTTCATCTTCATCTCTGAAAGCAAAGGTCATCTTCTCTATCCACCCCCGGGGCAAGGGGTCCTCATTTCACTCTCTCCCCCTTTAAGCTTCTCTTCAATTGCAGCCCACCTCTGCATCTGCTGGCTTCTCAAGCCTGAACACCTTTGCCCATAACTGCTATGAATCTCCACCCCCAAAGCTGGGGCATCTTTAGAACGCTCCAAGTCCCCCCATAAAATGTCATGAGTTACAGGAAACAGTCTGATGGGTTAATCACCCATCCTCCATAGCTTCCCAAGAGAATTTCAGCCCCAGAGCTAGGGCATCTCCTCATCCTCCTCTTTCTTTAGTTCAGTCCTCTTGCTTCACTGACTTCAGTGTCTCGGTGTAGCTTCCTTCACATGCTTTCACCCCTTTCTCTGACTCGGGAGAGAATCGGTGACTGAAAGGTTAATCTTGTCCTAGGCCGGTGGATGGTCATGTTATCTCGGCCCGGGCAGCGGCCGGAGGAGCCGGGGGAGGGAAAGGAGGAGGAGGGTGAGGGAGAAGGCCGTTCTCCCACATTGCCAGCTGCATCAGGATCTTAGGAGTTGCAGCAAACCGGGGGGGCCTCCCCCACTCGGCCCGGCCGAGCGAGGGGGGCTGCCGGAGGTGGCCAGAGGTGGGGGCCTGACCCAGCCCGGTGGATGGTAAAAGGGAGCCAGGCCCCGGCCCTCGTGGGGAGAAGGCAGGGGAGGGGAAAGGCTCGGCCCGGCAGATGGTAAAAGGGGGCCAGGCCCGGCCCTCGGGGAGCCGGAGGAAAGGGGGGGGAGGGGGCCAGCCAGGCAGGCCCAAAGGCCTACCCTGGCAAAACCCCCGCCCCAGGTCCCCTGTTACCTGTTGGAACGCCGGAAGCCAAAGAGGAAGTTCCCAGTGTCCAGCTCCTTAAATACTGTATCTCGCAGAGGGCGTACCTTAAATGTCATTGGCCCACGACACCCTGCCACTCCACAGGACCTGGCAGGGTGAAATTCACCTAGAAACCTGTCAACCCACAACACATAATCTACATTAGTCTGTTGAGTAAAAACTCAGAAAAACTACCGACCTTTTGAACAAGCAAAACAATTTCAAACTGGTTCTTTGGAGGTGTGTGATTAAACTACTCTCTATAGTCTTTCCTTCACCAAGATGAAGATATTGTTCTCACAGATCGCATAACTTGAAAAATCACATTCTTGAGCCACCAGTCCTGAAATGTAATATAATAATGAGGTCCCTAGTGCAATTAACTTTTATGAAGCCCAGACATGGTCTGGGAGCTCATATATCAAAAAGGAAAGGTCAGTGATATTCTCTTTTTTTAAGAAAGTTAAGTAGCCACTAAATTATCCTACAATTGGAAGAATACTATTTATTCAACATAATACTCCAGTAATCCATACGCATTTTTAAATTTTTTCTTCCAGTGGAGAGGCCACTTCTGGGCATCCTCTATTGGACTGTGAAGTGCACAGTGCAGAGACACTCTGACCAGACTATCCAGTGTCCTGGCTGCAGTCTGGGCTCGCTCTGGTACCTGACAGAGGGTATCCAACCCACACAGCATGCCGTGCTGCTTCTGCACAGTCTTCTTCCTACGCCCAATGCTCTGCATCTGAGGCACTGCCTCCTCTAGAGATGCTGTCTACATACCAATTTTTAGTGTTAGCAGTACCTCACAGCAGCAGACCACGTGTGATTACTGCAGACAGGGCGAGGCAGGCTGCTTCCCAGGGCTTATTTCTTCTCCAGCTCTTCCCTTCACCACATGCAAGGTAGCTATCCCTTGTGTGGGGAAAATCCCTAAAGAGTAGGATGTATACCCTAAGTACATCTTAGACTATTTAGGCTCTTTACATGTCCAGATGTATGGCCCCACATGCCGTGACTCTGTGTTATAACCAGTCAGCCTTCTAAGCTAAATCACTCTGAAGTTACACATCAGATTTTGTCTTGTCAGAGCAAACTTGGTTAATTTATTTTCAGTGTCCTTCATAATCTTCTTGTCTCATTTGTGTTTCTCTGTCTGTGGCTCTTCTGACCGTATTTCTAAACAATGTGCAAAGAAGGACGAGGTACTAATTAGATCATCAACTCTATTACCATTGTTCTCTTTAACAGGTGTCTTTAATACAGTTCTTTTTTGAGAATACTGATTTTCAAGATTAGAATGTAAATATGCGTTCTCAAGATTTGAGAAAAACAATCATGAGACTTAAAATCGTGGTAAAGACCATGCAATGAGTTTACAGATCTTATATTTACTTAGGAAAATAAGTTGCCACAAACAAAAAAAATACTAAAAGTGTGCTGTATGGAAGATGACAGATGGGCAGCTTTGTCATTATATATTGAATGCGTCAAAAGATTAGTGAGATGCACAAGATAACCACCTTAATAAGCAAATAATGACATTTCATGAGAAAGCATAAAATTTTCAAGTGTGTTTGAACAAATAAACAACAGTTGTAGCATCTGGAACAAAGACCAGTCAAGAAAGAAGGCATTAAGAGAGAAACAGGATTTTTTCTGTGACTATGACTGACTTAAACAGCTAAATATCACCTAAAATAACAAACCTGAACCTAAAGGAGCTAATTCTATTTTCAAGGATGAGACAGAAGCATATCTAAAGCCCAAATTCTGGTGTTCTGTATGTACCTCTTGGAGAACTTGTTTGGGTTTTTTTGCCAGGTATTAAAAGAGGACTACTACTTCTGCGAATGCATGATAACTGTGTCTATAGTTTTGTAGGTTTTTACCTTAAAATTAATAGGCTTTCCAATATGGTAGACTCAGTGGCAAAAATCTGAGTTCCTAATGCAGAAAGGAAGCCCCAAAGCCCTCAAAAGTGTTTCAGATTTAATAGTGTATAGGGAAAAAGAAGAAGCTGATTTTTTATTTTCCAAGTCAGGCTTAAAGAAGACTTCTATCATTATTCTCAGTGGGAATAAATTCTAACTGGCAGCTGCAAGCTGGCCAAAGACTCTCAGAAGAGTGGCTCTTCTAACAGTCTTTGTTAAATGTGGAGTTTTCCTATGTTTGAAACACAGTTTTGTATTTATTGTGCATATCAAAGGTGATGTTATTCAATAAAAAGTGACAGTCTGTGAGAATAAAATAAAAAGAATGGCTATTTCTGGTGGTGGTAGGAGATATAAAATTGTAGGGGAAGATCACTGACTCCTGTAAGGAAGAGTGTTCCCCAACTGCAGCGGTTGTGAAATATGGCAAAGGAAGCAAGAGAAAAGTGACTTCAAATATCAGATAAAAATGACATTTCTTTCAGTAGATATCTCTGTCTGCATGGTGTTGAAGCCCAGATCACTAACTGCTCCACTGATTGAAATCAACTGGTTAACTCAAATTAGTCAGCTGAAGTGATTTACTCAAGTTGAGACACTATCCCGGAGTTTCCTTCTGGAAGGCAAAGATAAGCAGATGTAATATTAAAAACTTTATCAGTTCAATGCTTCTCGTGATGATTAAGCCTTTATTAGAGTAGTTAGAAAGCAATCTGTATTGCTGAAACAAGGGATTTGCACCATTTGCGCTTATTTGAACATTTCAAACTGTCTGTCTTCTATAAAGATAAAACTACAAGATTTCGAGATAAACCTAGAATAAAATTGCCAGAAGTAGAACACCTGTGATTATGTTGGCATCAGTATATGAAAATTTCATGTGTAAGTCTTCAGTGAAAGGACAGACTTGATACTGGAGTTCCAGTGCCCGCAATTAGGCATAGCTATAATTCTGAGGATTATTATGAGGACTCAACCAGAATCCTGTCAGCAGCTGCTCTAAAAGCTACCCAAGATGATTGTCTACTTGGGGTGGTGTTCATTTTCAATGAGAAACAGCATGAAGTTACCTAAAATGTAGTCTTTAACAACTTTCAGAGGTTTAAAAAGAAGAGTAACATAAATAAAATTAAATGAAAAGTGCGATCAGTAACAGAAGGAAAGGGAGGGGTTTTATCTTTCTCATGCAGAACAAAGTCCAGTTTTCTCAACATTTCATTAAGTAGAGTTCATTCTGCTGACAGTAGAATGAAAGGATGAGGAAAAATAAGACTAAACAAAAAGCCATCAAAATCTTCAACATTATGTCCGTGAGTGCTATAGAATTTTAAAGCTGAGTTTGCTAAAAAAAAGGAGGAATTTAAAGAAGGCTGCTAAGGTAGAAAAAATAAGAAAAAATAAAATAGTAGTAAAAGCTAAGTAACTGAATTGGAATATGGGAATGGGGTGTTAGAGGTAGCTGAATCCAGCATTCCTGATCCCTGTCTTTCCAGGAGATGGCACTCCAAGCTCTTGTCCTCTTTGCCGCCTAACCCAGCTTGAAGTTCACTAGCGATTCACACAAATAGTCTCAGAACAAACACACACACACAGAGGATAGCTAGAAATAGCATTTAATAAGAATACAGGATTGACCACAACGATCATGCACAGGACTCAGTGAGACAAGTGTGCTGTGCATCAGGTGACTTAAGACGCCCCTTGTATACGCCTCTTCCATTTTGCTTTGCCTGGTCCTCCCTGGTCCATCTTGATCCCTTTTTTCCCCTGCCATTGAGCCATCCCTTAAAGATCAGATAATGAGTTTTTCACCATCTCCAAATTGTCCCTCTTCCAGCAATATATTGGCATTCAACTTACAATGGATCCCATAGTGAATCTTATATTTTTGCACAAAACTCCCTCTTAGTCTGCATAGCATTCTGGGTAGATGGTTTCTTTCTCTGACCTGGTTTTACAGATAGGCAGATAGATAGATAGACAGATATTTGAAACAAGGGACCGTGGCCTGATCCTTCTCTTTTGGTGATGATTTGATGTGCTGCCTGATCAGTTTACTTGAGTTTCTTGGCCTGACATCGTTCCTCTGGTCATCACCAATCTCTGTGGTTGATTTAATATGATAACCTAATGCATAGGACCAGAAAAATATCCCCAAGGACACAAATCTACTCTTTCTCTATCACTAGCAACATCCTCAGATAATTTTCTCCAGAAACTCTTTAAGCTCCTCCTTAAAAGTAAGGCTTTTTCAGTTATTTTAGTGATTGAAAAGTTATTTCAAGCCCCTGATGCTTTGAGTTCAGAAATTTTCTTCTGCTTTCCTTCTTAGACATAAAAAAAGCCTGTCTACACACATTTGTTTTTCTGCCAACTTTATCTGTTACATTAAATTGTTCTCTTCCCGTGTCTGCACTTCACTTACAGACACAGAGATGATCTCTCATTGCAACCTTCTATTTACCAACCTAAATATTCCAATTTCTATTAGTCTTTCCTCATATGAAACATTTCCCATTCTCTTGATCAGATTTTAGGGCTTTTCGTTTAAACAAAAGGAATAGAAATTACAATGATTCCCCCAAACACACAGTCAGGCTGAAAGAGCCTAATGATAGTGTCTCCAGTCTAATGAAATAATAACATCAAACCTCTTCAGCATTTTGATTGTATAAGAAATTCGGGTTTATGATGTAGCTGTTTCATAGAGTTATAAATTATCGTGGTTTTGTGATATAATTTAACTCGACAACTTTAATGAAAAGGGAAATGATGGGTTCATAGTGCTCTTTGTTAAGCAGCTTTCATATAACTAACACAAAAATTAATAAATTTTGAGCATTACCTCAAGGATCACTTACATCTTAATACAGTGATATAATTGATAACAAGGAAAATAATTTTGTAAGATACTTTCTCACTAATTAGCTAAATCAAGATGGTGTTGGAGCCTGACTCACATGGGCTCTTCACAAATAAGTCTTGACTAGTTATAATATCTACTACATTTTCTTTGCCATCTCAACATCAGTTTGAAAAATTACAGTTAAATGTAAAACTTTACTGGAAATCTGAAATTAAGGAAGGATGAATTAGTCTGGAAACTGGAATAAACTATCCACTTGACAGAATCAGATGCAAGAATACTTTTCAATATGAGATATCAGGCAAAAGCCCAGGCAGTTTGGCCTAGACATCAGGCAAAGCTGGTTTGACACCTTATTGTTACCAAGCTATCTTATGTCTGCATGTGACACCAGGGGACTTGATGACATCTCCTCAGCTGGGCTCCAGGCCTCAAAACACATAGTCAGCTTTCACCCAGCTGTGTGAGAGACCCTGGTGGAAGGGAGGGCGTGCTAGAAGTCTATGGCAACAAAGGCTGAGGTGTGAGCAGTGCCTGTCTCCTCTTGGATGTCACGGGGTATGCCACCTTCTCATTCAAAAGCACTTGTTCTGGAATAGTGTGAACACAGAGCCAGCCTGTGTATACTCCTGTCAAATGCTGACATATTGGCCCTCTTGTGCTTCAGATCCCTGTGGGTGGAGGTACCCAAGGGCAGCCCCTTCAGTTTCTGTTTGAACTATTACATCAAGTAAGAAGAAATTGTTAGAATTCTGGTGCCACTTGCCTGCTGGCCAAAGTGAAACCTACAGGAGGAGACAGTGTGCACAGAAACGGAGTTTATCCATAGACTAGGCAAAGCTTGAGAGCATCACACTTCTACAGGCCTCCAGGAAGATGTCTGCCTTGGGCAGAGGAGCAGAAATGACAGATGCAACCCAAGATTAGGGCTGGCCCAAACTTTAATCCTGCAGTAGATTTTATCACATGGTCAGTGGAGCAGAAATTTGGAAAGGCAGTTTTAGTATGGTGTCTGGACCAATGTCAGCTATGTGGCAGTCCAACAAATGAAAAAGTTACTGAGTTTTGTGTCCGGCTCTGTTGTTGTTTAACCCCAGTTGTCAACTCAGCCCCACAGAGCCATTTGCTCACTCTTCTCCGGTGGGATGGGGAAGAAAGTTGGAAGAGTAATAGCGAGAAAATTCGCAGGTTGAGATAAAGACGATTTAATAGGCAAAGCAAAAGCCACACAGGCAAGCAAAACAAAGTTAGAAATTCACCCACCTCTCCCCATGGACAGGCAGGGTTAAACATCCCCAGGGAAGGAGGACCCTATCATACATAATGGTGAAATGGGAAGAAAAACACCATCACTCGGAATGTACCCCCTCTTCCTCCTTTCTCCAGCTTTATATGCTGAGCATAAAGCTATATCATATGGGATATCCCTCAGATCAGTTGTTGGCAGCTGTCCTGGCCGTGTCCCCTCCCAAATTCTTGTGCACCCCAGCCTCCTAACTGGTGGGATGAGGTGAGAAGCAGAAAAGCCTTGACTCTGTTTTAATGCTGCTCAGCAATAACAAAAACTTCCCTCTGTTATCAACACTATTTTCAAGACAAACCCAAAACAGCTCCACCAGCTACTATGAAGAACATTAACTCTATCCCAGGAAAACCAATATCCTGCATGATCAGCCTTTCATAAATGCTGTGGAGTCAAAAGACACAGCTGATGAGCACGTGGTGTGTAGCGCAAGGGGAGTCTGGAGGCACAGAGACCCAGAACCAGAGTGACTGAGATATCGGTAAGGAAACTGGAGACCTCATGCTGCAGTGCTATTGAGCTTGCAAAACTGGTGTTGTATCTAACAGATGAGCTGTGCTATTTTCTCATTGGCAGGGTCTTGTTGCAAACATCAACATACTGCTCAGCTGAGGAGACAAAGAGGCAGGACAAAATCTCTGCTTACGTGACTTAAATGACCACACATTCACAAGGCAGCTTTAGCTACTCTCAGGCTCTCCAAAGCATTTTTTAGAATGATCTTGTGCACTGTGCAGACACTGCAGGAAAAGCCTCTGCACTGTGTCTGCCTTGTTCAGCTGTATGTATGCTGTCTGCTGAACTGGATTTTACAGTCTCATGTGTGAAGTGCTGCACCCTGATTATCTGATACTGCTGGAAGCCTTCCAGGCTGATTTCCTAATCCCTCTCATAACATCGGTGTTACAACAGTGTTATCACTGGCAGACTTTATTCCTGCACAAAGCTAGGACTCCAATATGTAAATAGGATAGAGAGGAAATACTGGAAAGAATTAGAATGCCCTTTTATTCTGTCGGTGCTCTTTAAGTATCTACTCCAGACTCAAGTAGAAAAATTAATCCCAGTCTGTAGATTTTCCTCATTCCCACCTCCTTCAATGCATTCATATCAGACAAATTATAAAAGGAATGTTTAAGCAAGTGTGAAGTTGTGTATATTTCATGGGCTCCATGTCTCGTTCATAGCTGGGAAACATCTCTCTAGGCTTTCAAATTTATTCAAAATTTACTAATTACTACTTAGCATTTGGGATGTAAATAGTGAAATATTTAAAATGCATGCAAGCATATTTACATGTAAAATACGGGGCACACATTCAAAAGACCTTTTCTAACATCAGTTGACACTTTTCAGGACCTACAAGCTGACTTTAGAAGATAAGTGATCTTCAAATCTGGTTTTATTCTGACTTTCAAACAATTCATTACACAGAAAGGCTCATTTTATCAGTAAGTTAAATATGCACGACTCCCACTTTCCCTCAGGCTACGGAATTTGTTAGTCATAAATAACCTCTGTTGGTGGGAATAATTTCTCAATTACTGTTGTGTGAATGCAATTCTGATTTGAGAGATGGTTAAAAAGGTAAAATTCTATGCAGATGGGGAGGTAAAAAACACAAGTGACGACATTCAGCACAGACTGAATAGCTGAATAATGAGTAGGAAGTCCTAATTGTCTAGCAGAAATGAAGAGGAGAAAAAAAAGCTGAATCACCAGACACTTAGGGCAGAGTTTGAATCAAGCTTCTGGGCCTGAGATAGTAGCCCAAATTTTGTTATTCTGGATGGTTAAATATACGTTTAGATTTTGTAATATTTTATTCTCTGTATCTCTGGTGTCTAGTAGATGACCAGTTTGTCTTGATTTTTAGCATTTACCCATTTGCTCATTCATCATGGAAAAACCCATCAGATTACATAAATGTTCCCCCAATGTTCCTTACCCTATAAAATCTGCTAAAATCTAGTCACAGTAGCTATCAGTTTTGCATGTCAGTGAGATCTGTTTCAGCACAGCTGACCTTTACTGTGAATCAGGGATAACCCTGCAGATAACTTTGTTGAAAGTGTTGTTCTATTGAGACGGCCTGTGCTGCCTACACAGAGAAGCTGAAAATGCTGCAGATAGTGTCTTCCATTAGATATTTTTGCAATTTCCTAGGTAGTTGTAAACCAAAGCAAAATTGATTCTGAAAACTCACTTAATATTGTTGAAATTGTTTAGCTTCCATTTCCCTCAAACACAGTAAAACCCAAATTCAGTTGAGGCAGACAAGATTCTTAAATAATCCTGTTCATGGATTTTACTCTTTAGTTTCTAAAAGGCTGTTTTCCCAAGTGATATTTTTGGTAATTTATTTGTGCTTTTATTGAATTTTGTTGAATAATTCAAAGAGTATCTTGAGTAAAGATTTCCTAGCTATAAAACTTTATGATTTATTTTCAGCAGTCTGTCAGATGTTAACTGGTCTACAAGATACTAACTGTTGTCACTTACTAACAGCACAGAAAGCAGTAGATCCTAGTTTGGTAAAACAATCCATGCCCTGAATCCAAATAGAACAACAGTTAATTCCGAGTAACATCCTTTCAGTTGTATTGAGACCTCTTACTTTTACTGGAGAATAGCTTTGATTTATTTGCAATGAGGAGCCTGGATGAAACTCAGTCTGGAAGAGAGAAGTACCAAGGCTTTTACAGTACCATAACTCTTGTTCTGTACGCTCTTAAAGGGAGATCTGTCAATTGAGCATTTAAGACAGCAATCCTAACTCCTGAGTGCTGCGTGAATTCCTGCCTGGGCTTTGGTGAGGTTGTAACACAGAAGGTCTTACTGCTTGCTGTAGTCTTTTCTCCATTGTAATTTCTATGACTTTTCAAGTAGTCATGAGCAAATCTGAGTATAGTGTTAGTCTGGTACAGCTTCTTGTGTTCAATTTCCAGTGGATGATGCTTGTGCTGAAAGCAAGAACAAGGATAAGAAATTCTGCTGCTGTCTGCAGTGTACATAGAAGAAAGGAATGAAGAACTACAGAAGACAGGGAATTTTAAACTGAATCATAAGGGAAAAGCAGCTCTGTACGTCATATAGAGTCACAGTTAATGAATGAGTATATAAATCCATTCAGATCAGTGATGTTACAGAAATTTCCATAACTGTAAAATTTTAAGTCAGCTTATCTCTAGGTCATCAGAAACCTTATGCTTAAGACTGAGAAAATGGCTTCAGAAGAATTCATCTTTATATCAGTGCCCACTTGGACCCTCTAAGGAATATACAGTGGAGTAACGAAATAATATGCTTTATACTTTCCATGATTTTCAAGGAGAATATTGTTTCCATTTAAGTGGACACAGACAGAAAAAGTAAAAGCAATCATAAGAGACCGAAAGGATAGTTATTATTGACAGACAACGAATACAACAATTCAAGTCAAGAAAGACCCTTTGCCTACATATGCAAGACCAACATATTGAGCATGAGGCACTTTCCATTGCATAGTCACAATGGTGATGAAGACCCGGTTTCCTCATCTTTATCAACGACTAAATTGAGTAGGAATAGTGCACCATCCTTCTTAAGACCTTCTGGAAAAGTCAGAACAAATGCTATGCAGTCATCCTTGTGGCGACATTGTAAATACATCTACCACTGCAGTGCTTGAGGCAAATGTTCTGTGAGACAAAACATATACAACTGACAGATGAGGTCATTTCTTCCCTTCTGGACAGCAAGTTGCCTAAAATTGAAAAGGTCTTTCACATAATGTGCATTAAAAAATGAGAAACATGTCTTAGCCATTTTTCCAGATCCATGATTCAAAGACACCTGCCAAGAAAACAAACTCTTATAGACAACTTGGACAGCCACAAGTCAGGAATGATTAATAAAAAACAGCATAATTTGGGCCACAGATATTAGGAGACAAGTGAAGAGAATGTAAGGAAAGAGCTCATATTTTGTTAAGATTTGAATCAAGAATTGCTGCTGCTCTCCGGTAAAGTTATCATAATCACACTTTCTTGTAATTTGCCCAGGAATATGATGGTGTCCCGCAGAATCTGTACACATATTTATGTGTCTAAAAGAATGTCACTCAGTCTGTTTGGACAGGGTGCTGACAGGGAAGTTAGGCCTGCCTTCTCTTCGAAATGGTGAACATATGGATAAAAACAAGGATATTTCATTGAAAATTATGTATTGCTACAAATAGAGGCAAAGGAGGAGCTACATTGGAACTGCACATTCTTCTTTCAGTCTCATCTACTTTTCATGTGTTTCTTCTATGAATCTTAAGTTCAAGTGGAGCCTTGCCACAACAAAACCTTCATTACATATGAAGCTTGTGAAGCACACAGTGAGCCATCATGTCATGTTTAGGTCTTTTTAAATCACAAAATTGAATTTTAAGAAGAGCAATTATGGAACAAAGTTAAGAAGAGACATTATGGAAAATTTTCCCACTATATGATAGCTCTGCTCAAGTACTGTGAATCCAGTACTTACCTGTATATATTTATAGATTACTAGAAGAGGACTTAATATTTGAATGTCTCCAGATAATGCCTGAAGAAGACAAATGAGTTACCTAGCGGGTTAATATTCTCATAAGGTTCTTTCTTTCAGACTTCTCTTCATCAGTCTCTCTGCCTTTTCTTAGGATAAGTTTTTTGACCTTTTGAATACCTTCTCTGCCTTTGGTTGCTTTGAAAAGTAGGACAGGCTAGGAAGGTACTGTGAACTTGGGAAAAAGATTATTAAGGTTCAGACTGAATTATACAGGTATTTGTGTTCTGTCTTACCAGAGATGTTGATTTCTTTCAGCTTATAGAATGACCAATGTTATCTAGTTGTACCTCAAATGCTACCACTTTTTGTAAATATTCAAGAACAAACAATACAGGACAAAGTTATGCATACTCCAAGCACGAGTGCCATGCCGAAAGCCACTTAAATATAAATTCTTGATATGTTAAATAAGTTTTTACTTATTTACTTATTTCTATACAAAGAGGATGGTAACATATATCACTCATATGCATACTCACGCAGGCATACTGACCTCTCAGCTTCTGTACGTGGGCACACATGGGATAATAGATGGAGATGAAATTTCTTCTGTATATAGAGTTAAAATTGTGAAAAGAAGGATTCTTTACCTGCCCTATGATGATAGTTATCTCCAGGGCTCATTTATTTAGACAAGAGAAGGCACAAAGGTTACAAATGTTGCTTTATACATTTTTAAGGGTACAGAGAATAAATTGACTTAGCTTAGTGATTTTTTCCTCAGCTGTCACAATGAATATGAATGTCACTATCAAGTCTACATAGACTTAAGTTTCTGAATGACAAAGCCAAGATAAGCGGTACACAGAGATTGATGGGAGACTGAGAAGATTTGAAAATGTCTCTTTCTGGGAAAAGAACACAATAACAAACCAATCATTTTCATATTGAAAGCAGAGCTACATTCTCCTTGATGTAAGTACTGAAGGGAATTAAGCAGTACTCCCCCATGTCTAAGCTAGCTATAAATATTTACCATCTTATTTTAAAGCATGTCGAACCATAATATCTAAGGGGTTTTGCTGCAGAGTTTTGGTTTTGGGCTTGTTTTTTTCTTATGGTTTGGATATTTTTGGTTTTGTTTTTTTATAAATAGAAAGTATTAGTGAAGAAATTATGCAGCTGCAAGAAAGCAACATACTGACAGTGCCAGGTGAGGGGGTGGGATAGAATGAAAGATTCAAAAATTAAAGAGAAGTATGCCGGGATAACTAGCTCTTATTTAACCTTGGCATTATTTTCTCTTCATATTTCCAAGTTACATAAACTCTTGAAAACCAGACTCTAAAATAGAAGCCAACTAATTCTTAAAAGCTAGCAGCATCACTGCTACAGGACTGAGAATAAAGACAACACTGCAATTATTTTATTGGTGCATTTCCATATAGAAGATTCAGGTATAAAAGATTGGCTCAGCTCCTGAAAGAAGTAACTGAATAATTTCAGGCAACATGCACATGTACTTAGTTCTGTCTGTGATAAAAACATGAGTAATGATAATGGATTTCTTCCTCCAGGTTTATGTTGTTTCTTCCATTAATTGCTCCCAGTATGTAACTTGCCTCTTCCATGGCAGAATTGCACTTCTAGCTCCACTTCTAGCTCCACATCCTTCCCTGCTATGCTAAAGGCTAGCCATTTAGTCTCCATTTTGTATTTACTAACATTCTTTCTCTTCTTTAAATGTAGAGCTTTTCTATTGCCTTTCTCTCTCTCCTCCTCTCTCTCCATCTCTCTCCCTCTCCCTCCCTCCCTGCTTCTAGCCTCCTCCCATTCCAGCGCATCGAGATAATTTTGAATTCTGATCCCGTCCCACATACCACCTGCCATCCATCCTGCCTTGGAGCTGTCAGCAAATTTCATAAGTGTATGTTCCCTTCCATCATCCAGGTGGGTAATGGAAATATCAAATACAACCAGCTCTGGACATATTCTCCTGGGAGTCCACTCGAGACACCTTTTTGACAGCAACTCTCTGAGAGCAGCTTTCCAACTGACTGTGTGTCCCAGCTGGCTGTGCTTCTACCCGGACAACAGGTCCCTGTCTTAGGGAAGGACTGTCAAGCAGGATAGTGTAGAATGTTTTGTTTAAGTTGCATTCTGCTCCCTCCTTCTCCCTCAGAGCAGTCCTTGGCACATAAGGAAATATCTCAGTTTTAACATGGCTTTTTCTTGATCACTTTTAGGAGTTTTAAAATAGATCTTGTAATATTTTATTGTATAACTAAGAGGTAGCTCTAGTGTTTAGTGTATGCCCAGTTTGTCTTGATTTTTAGCATTTGCCCATTTGCTCATTTATCATGGACAAAACCCGGAAGATTATGTAAATGTTTCTCCCAATGTTCTTTACCCTATAAAATCTGCTAAAATCTAGTCACAGTAGCTATCAGTTTTGCATGTCAGTGAGATCTGTTTCAGCACAGCTGACCTTTACCGTGAATCAGTACTTCTCTTTTTTACATGTAAATCAATACGTGCTGACATGGTTCACTACCAAAATACAGAGAAAGCATATGATTAAATTCAAAATCAAAATCAAACATTGTCAATATTTTTAGAGCTTGAATATGACTCACCTCAAAAATTGGACTTTCTCTGGAATTCAGTCTTTTCAATTAAGCTTTTATCAAGAAAAATTCTCAGCTGCAGAATGAAATTTATACTCAGAACAAAAATGAGAGTGAGGGAAAAGTCTGTTTCCCCTCTGAGATTTAAAAAAGAGTTTGATTTTTAGTAGAGAATATTGCTCTTATTTTTTTTCCATACAGAAAACATATTTATAATTTTTTTTTCATTTAGTTAGAAATTTAGGCTGCTGGGCCACAGATTCAATACCATCCTGGCCCTGAAAAAGTATAAAAGCTATAATAAATTGGAAATAAGAAGAGCTATGAGAAATAA
Source organism: Cnemophilus loriae (assembly GCA_013397755.1). Lineage (NCBI taxonomy): Eukaryota > Metazoa > Chordata > Aves > Passeriformes > Corvidae > Cnemophilus > Cnemophilus loriae. The sequence continues at coordinate 1,668,260 of VZTF01008415.1, forward strand.
ATATGCTCCAAGTTATCTGCACTTTTTTGTTCAGCTCAAGATAAAATCATGTTGACTAAAAATAACCCCATCAAAATCTATCTATCTGAAGCAGAACCAAACAGATCAGTAAATTCTGGTGCATTCCATACGCAGAAAATTAATAAATCTCTGCACTTCCTGCTAGTTTTACGGTTAAATGGTAAAGTGCCCTAAACAGAGCACATAAGACAAACTGTCAAGCATGTTTCTTTCTTGTGGAAGAACACACAATTCATCTTCTCCGAATTTTGCATTTCGATTGAGTTTGTACTTTGATTAGTACCATGATGGGGCATTCAGTGAAGATCTGGCTGCAGATGTTTGCTGACTTCGTACTTCTCTGTGCTGTCTCACCCTTCTGCTGGTAAAACATGAAAGGCCTTCCACCTCCATGTCCATGCCAAGTTAGGCAGCATCCCTTAAATCACCAGCAAAGACACATCACAGTGGGATTCTGGGTTTGTGTTCGGAAACAGTTATACTTCAAAAAAGCCAATAAACTATTTCTGTCTTTTAAAATACAGATGCTCAGATGTCTGCGATGGTGTTTGCTGGTGAGTTGGGAAGTGTCGAATCTGCTACATTTCACCCGTTGATGACCACGTTTAGAGGCTTATAAATGTTTCCAAAAGTTACTTCCTCTTCCAAATGCGGCATTAGCAGAATCAACTGCAGAACTGTAGACCCTCTTCAGAGGCTTCGCCTTACTGATGACAGAGAGTGGAGAGATTATGCCATTCCTCCCTCAGCTTTCTGTCTGCAAGGAAGAACACTCAGCAGGCACCACCACTCATGAGGGAAGCAGAGCCTTCTTGACCCCTGAGCACTGAACATGAGCTAGAGGTCTTTCCATTTCCTGAGTCTTTCTGCCCCTTGGAGACGCACTTGCTTTATTCAGAGGTGAGCTGTGTGGAAAAAGAAAGAAACCAAAATTCTTAGTAGGAATATTCCTTTGAAAAATTGAGAAAAATAGCATTCACAGTAGTAAGTCTCTTTTGTGATTTAGTGAGAAGGCCATAGGCTCTGTTTTAGAGTAGAGCTTATATGACACTTCACTTTTTCATTCAAGTAATGCAGCTTGCTGTCTGCTTACTGCTGAGCTCTTATGAGAGGATGCTGCTTACTGCAGACTGATAAATCTTCTTTTAGCTTGGGGCCTTAAATAAAGTAATAAAATTTTAGAACTGCCTTAAAACTGCAGTAAAAATACTGGTTGCACCTATTTTTATCCATCAGTCTCCTTGCAGAAGTTTTTTAAGGATTTAGGATATCCAACAACCCCATAATTGGAAAACATTTTGGAAAAAATCAGATCTCAGCATTACAGATTCTGAAAACAGTTTTGTGGGCACCACGATTTTCTGGCCAGAGCCAGGAGCCAACAATAGCTTCCTGGAAGGAACAAAGGGCTCACCAATCAGGTTATGCTGCTCAACACACTTGAGTTGGAGGGTGAAACTTTACCTTTTGCCCAGAAGAAGTCAATCCATAGTGCCTTACGCCTGCTGTCCATCAAAGCACAGCTCCAACCAAAGGAGCATGTAGCTCTTTAGGGTAAAAAAAAAACATATTACTGCAGCTGGTGGAGCCTCCTTATCACAAACGGGCATTCACTTGTGAAGGAAGATAATGAGACAATAGCATGACAATCAGTGAGGAGACACATCCAGTATTTGTTACAGCTCTTCAGACTACCAGCTGTGAAAAAAAACCCCTTCAGTTCTTCCCTTGCTGACATAGGTAGGCTTGAGGCTATTTAGTTTAATCTGTTGTGGAGGAATGGAGATGCTAGATCAGACCATATGCCATCCAATGTCCTTTCTCTGTCAATAAAGAGATATGGAATAAACTGTACTAAGGCATGAGGGCTTCTTCTCAACCTCCATATTAAGGATGTCACCCTGATGCATAGCGACCCTCTTTCTTTCATGTTTTATTAGCCTTTACTACAGCCAGTACAGTGTGATAAATCAGGTCATAATCCAGCCCTTTTTCAACCTATATGATCACTTCATCCTTTCACTGCTTGTACCTATGGTATAGCTGGGAAGTGGTGGAAACATTTGAACCACATACATGCGAGACAGCCGAGAAGAACTTGTTAAGTGAAGGGTGCCCTGTCCAATCCATAAAAAAGTGGGCATAAAGTACACATCAGATATTTTAATCTCAGAACAAAGCATGCAAATATGCAATGAGCCTCTTTCATTTCATCTCAGTTGTTGGACAGATCCAGTGCTTTCCCATGTGCAGACTTCTTCCCAGATGCAAGATACTGGTCCAGATTACAGCACAAAATGAATACTGAATTTAACTGACCAGTTTACATAGCTGTAAGAGACGGTCCGAAAATCCCTCATCTGTCTCACGATCATCAGCGGGGATAGAGACTGAAAGACCCTAAAACTCCTAAGGGGAGCAGGCACAGGAATTCTAGCTAGGCCGAAAGGAGGGGAATGCTTGGCTTGTTAAGAATTTGCAGGCGTGTACGTTGGACAGGTTGGTACCGTGCTGTTCCTTGCTGCCCAGGCGGGAGGGAAAGGCACTGGAACGAGCTGACCCAGCACCGTTATCGCTTCCCCCACCTTTTGGACACTGGAACGTGCCTAGACGTGCCTAGTCCCTGCATAGACGTGCCTAGTCCCTGCATCATTATTGCTTCACCACCTTTTGGCTAATTGCCCCCCCGCTTTTGGCTAGTTGCCCCCCGCTTCTGAAAAGACTATAAAAGGACTTTCTGAAGAGACCCCCATTGAGATCTCCCCACGGAAGACGACGGACCACGAGGACCCCGACTCGTCGTTGGTAGCTATTAACCCCCCCTCCTTTTCTCTCTATCCTTTGTTTCCTTATATCTTTCCCTTTCTCTATCGCATAATCGTGTTGTGGGCACTCAATAATAGTGCAAGCATAAAACTTTCCCCGTTTGTGTTTCTTTTGCACTCTGAGATCAGGATTACGAACCATCACAACCCCCGCTCGTGTTAGCGGATCGTGACAATAGCAGTAAATTAAGTTTCATGGAACTATCCTGCAGGGTGAATTCCCCCAGAGGGCATTGCTCTGGCTGCAGTGGCATTTGCATTTGGAAACATTGCTTTGCTTGGAAGATGACTAGAGGGAAACCTGGATCACATTGACACTAGAGCTTATTTCAACTAAAATTTACAGGCAAATTATATTATTCTGTGATGACATAAATCATAAAGCACACAACAATGTTAACATGGATGTGCATTATTAGTTAAATCTAGAACAGTGGGTTGACAGAGAGAATATAAAATGTAGTATTACTCTCTATTAGAAAAATACTAATGTCCAGAATGCAACAGGAAATTAACAAGGCCATAAGGACCACTGAATTAAGAAGATCACTGGACCACAAAAGGTATGCAACAGAATGTGAAAAAAGATTGTGAGTAAAGCTAGCTGAAAGGGAATTATCAACACACGGAGGAATTAAGAGACTCACCGTAACCTCAGAGTCTCTCAGAGCAGTGCAGCTTTTCCTTTCCACTGAGTTCATCCTTTCCAGGCTATTTTTCTTCAGGCTGACTTAGTTTACATCCCCTCCTCCCAAATAAAATTTCACATTAAACATCAACTAGCATGAGCTTCAATTATGGTGTTCAGAACTGTTATGCCCAGAGGCCAGTTCTCATACAACAGTCTAACCCGATTGTCTGTGTCAGCCTGCCTCCAAGGTTCTCTCTTCAAAGACAACCAGGCCAAGGACTATATGCAGAGGTAAACTTTCTTCTTCTGTTTTGAAGTTATGCCTTTCCAAAGACAATTCAAGATTACTTTTTCGGTTTTGGCACTGTGTGATGTTTACATTACTCAGTCCTGTAAGGAATAGTTTTGAGGAGCTGCCTTCCAGGTTCTTCTTTTACAGGTAAGCATGTGTTTCTGCATGCTTTGCTATTCCTAGTCAACTCCACCCTTTTAGATTAATACATTTGATTGTAATTTATGGTAAATCAGTCTAAGCTCCATATATTTCCATACGTACATTTGCTTTATGGCATTTCCTAGTCAGTTCATCTGTAAACTTGATAAATACACAATCCTGCATTCCGTGCGTTCAGTTTTTTCACCTGTCAAGAAGAAATTGAAAGATGAAACTTGCACTGGAAGTTATAATCTCACTCCGTGCACTACCCCTGCCTCGTGACTACAGTCCTTCATTTAGGACCAGTGTACCAGGAAGAAAAAACCACCACCACCGAAAAACCTCAACAGCAAAACCTATCTGATAAGCGTGTTGATAAACTTAACATGAAACATACAGATAAACAGATTAACTTTTAATTAAGAAAAATTACATTTCAATTGCTGTCAGAGGTATTTCAATATCTTATTTCAAAAAGCTTAGGAACTATTATCTAATCCAGTGAGATGGATTTTTCCTGTAACCTTATGCAATAGAGAATTATCTTATTCTTTTTCAGTCTTTAACACTATATCACCTCATGCATGGCTAATGATGAATTTTTCATTTCCCCTTTTTCATAATAATGAAAAATGTATTGTGATTTTGCCAGTTGAATGTTACAAAGTGCTATCCAGCTACTGAATTTTACGACAAGGCCCTTTCACTGTTTTACTACTCAAGTATTAGATCTTTCCAGAAAATTAAGACCATCATCAATATCTCAGTTTTGTGAGACCTGGCATTAGAAGCCAAAACTTTCATACTCAAAGATTCCACTGTATACCTGCCTGCTTGGAGCGACCTCTGGCCATTTCTGTATGTGCCTGAGACTGCATATTTCGTCTTCTCTAGCACTGTTACAGCACCTGCATGAAGGCAGCTTTCAATTAATATAGATTTAACTTAGTTAACTTATTTTTAAAGTTTTTGTGCTTGAAATATATTGCTGATTTAAATTTTGTGCAATGATGAACATGGCAAGATATTTACTAATAATTAATCTCAGTTGTTCCAGAAATATGGCTTTTTAGCATGAATGTAATCTTTACTGCATCTTACCTTCTTCTCAGATTTTCATCCATTTTTCTAAAATATTGCTCATTTGATAAATCTGGCTGCAAAGGGTCAAGAATTACATAGAAATGAAAGATGAAAAACAAGCACTAAAATATTCTGGAGATATGATATCATTTGTCATTTGAGTCTAAAATTTTATTCATTCTACTTAGGCCCATGGTACCTTAGGCACAAAATATATTATATCTTGGACTCAGGAACTGATCCAATTCCCTTGCCATCCTAAAGGATCACAGAATTTATAGTGGAAAAACCTATTACATTATCAGGCTATAGATGGTTGAAGGTGCATTCTGACAATACAGAAAACATTAAATGTAACACTGGTACTTACTTTTTATTTATTTTGCATTTAGCCAAATAAATACATTAAATTTATGAGTGAAAGTAATACAAGACTGAAACAAAATTTTAACTCTACTTTTTGATTGCCTGTGATTAATTATATACACAAAAAGACGAATCACCAAATTCTGAACAATAATGAAATTATTCAACATAAAAATTCCATTAACTTGTTTTTTTTCGGTACTTTAGTTTTATTTATTTTCTGTTTTGTTCTTTTTGTCTGTCTCTACACGGTGTAGGAGATGATTCAGAGAAGATAAAGGATAACAAAGGCTCTAAGTAAAAAGTGATTATCTGGGTTTATCTCGTCTCCCCTAAGATGCAGTGACACAGCTACAGCTATAACTGGTGTGCTGGCCATCACTTCCTTTGTTTGTTGAGTACAAGAGATGGTATGCAGGCTCTGCAAAGGACAGCTAACCCACTCGCTGTGCTTTGGGGTGGAGATCGCTTTGTTCCTGCAGTGCAGGTAACCCTGATGGAAAGGTGTCAGCCCTGGAGAGAAGCACTCTCTGGGAACATGCATGGCCTGGGGAGCTCCAGGGTGGGATCCTGTACTCCAAACTCCACTGTGGGTTGCATGTGGTCTGGGAGGAGTGCTCACAACTACCAGTTTGAAACACAGTCTTTTGGTCCCCAAAATACAACTTATGAATTGCAGCCTAGGACAAAACCAGTTTCTAATGCTGGGATGCCCTGTGTCTGTGCATTTGGTTGGCAAATCTGTGATGTTGCAGAGGGAAGAAAGGCAGTGAGGCTGCTTTTGCAGCTCGTGTGTTAAAGGTAACACGCTGGGGTAAGGTGGGTAAAGGTTCATGTGCTGGGGAAACGTGCTTTCCCTCACATTCCTCCCTGGCATGCATGCGGGTGTCTGACTCGTTGTGGGTGGGAAGACTTCATTTATAATCCGTCCTGCTGCTGACGGTGGCCCAGCATTGGATATCCAGCAGTTCAAGGTGTGGAAGGGTGAGAGTGATTCGAATGTCACCGGTGATCCCTAGTTTCACAGGCTCAAACTTCTGTGCACCTAAAAATAGACTGAAATCCCAAATTTGTTTCAAACAGCCTGATGAACACAAATTAGGTGCTAAAAGGTGATTTCATTTGTTCTTGCACCTGCACCGCTGCCAGCACCCAGCCCCTGACAGAGAGAGAGCCTGAGCCGTGACCGCCACCACGGCCGGAGTTGGCATCTTGGCAGCACAAGTCATTTGGATGAACTAGTTTTCCAGGTTTTGGTCCTTGTATTCCATTGTTTTCAGGACTGGGGAGGAGGAGACTGAGCCGTGGGAGTCTCTCCAGCATGCTGCCTTTGTGCTCTTGGGTACCATGGGAGGAACTGTGCTGCCAAGTCACCATTTTGTCTTTGACTGGGAAACCACTCTGGGTGCTGTCTTCGGGCAGCATTTCTGTTTGTTTTGTGGTGAATGCCCTTTAGTGGGTAAAACACTCCCTCTTTTGCACACTCTTTTATTAATATTGTTGTGGTTATTGTAAGTTTTCAGTAAACTGTAATTCCACATATAATCTCTCTTAGTGTTTTCTTCCACTGTTGGGAGGGGGTGAGGAAAGGGGGCAGCTTGGGTGGGTTTAATTTTTCTGCAGGATTTTAAACCAGAACAATGGCAACATTGTCATTAAAAGTGAAAACTTAACCTTTGTATTTTTGCTACTTGTGAAACAGCTTTTGTGATTAAATGTTATGCTTCATCCAATTACTTTGATTATGTTCCTTCTTTGTGGCAATGATTGGTGTGAACAGAAGGAAACATTACTGAAAGCCATTCGAAAGGGTAAGTATCAGTTTAAGTCCACTGAAATCAGTGAGTTCACACTGGTCTCTGAAGCTCAGCAGTACAGAGCATTGTTCATAAAGACCATGTGTGCAGTAATTTGGTAATATCAATGACAGCAAAGCAGGAATTCTTCCTTTATTAGGAACTGGAAGTTTACGATTCTTGCCATCAGTCCTGTGGGGAAAAAAATATCTGTGATAAGGCATAAAACTCAAAGTAAACAGATATCTGTACTAAGGCTTTCATAAAAATGCTTCTGGGAAAACACAGGTTCTGTTTTCTGACAATTTTTCAGAACTCATAATTTGTTTTCAATCCACCACATAACAACACTAAGGCTTTTCAAAATTTTTAACCGGCATATAAACAAAAGACAAAAGAATATGAGTCAATCTCCTTCTTATCTAGCAGTGACTAGAAATACTCCTGGAAGTAAGAAATTCTAGTGGAAGGCCACATTTTGCATGTCACAAGAGCAGATGCCAGGAATCCTATGTCCATCCTAGAGATGTGCTCAGCTGGCTCCTGGACACAGGTAGCTTCAAGCAAAGGAGTAGTACCTACATGTTGCCAGGGTTTGGGTACCTTGACCCACAAGCGCTGCTAACTTCAGTGCAGGGATCCTTTTTCCGCTTTGAGACAGGAGAAATCCATCTACGAGCAGTCATGAAAACTGATCAAACCCCATGAAATTCTGCCAGTGACACCAGGCTCAGAGGTATCTGATGGTTCTTCCTGTTTCTTCCTTCCTCATCCCTGCAACTGGAAGGAAAGGGTAGAACATCACTTTTGCTCCTGATCCCCTAATCAGTCATCCCAAGGCCCTTGAAGTCTCTCCTGATTGCTCTTGGGCTTATTGTTGTGACTTAACTGCTGCCTATCTGAAAAATCCGTAATTGCTGATAAGCTGAGCACACTTTCAGGGTAGGAACCTTACCCTTAACATCCTTAACCTGAGTCCCAAGAAGGCACAAGTCTTCCCAGAGAAACGGGGTCAGAGCTTTGGCTGGAACCCAAGAAGAAAAATGAGTCTATGACCTTCGGAAGAAGGAGCAGGCAATTCAGGAGGACTATAAGGATGTTGTGAAGTTATGCAAGCAAAAAGAAGGCCAAAGCCCAACTAGAGCTTAATCTGGCTGCAGTTGTAAAAGACAAAACAAATTAATACAAGAAATTCAATAAATATATCAGCAACAAAACGTGGGCTAAGGAGAGTCTTCATCCATTATTGGATGTGAGGGGAAACATCGTGACAAAGGATGAGCAAAAGATTGAGGTACTTAATGCCTTCTTTGGCTCAGTCTGCAAGAGTAGGACCAGCTGCACTCCAGGTCCCCAACCCTCTGAGCTGAAAGACTGGGATAAGAAGCAGCAAATAAAGCCAAATAAACCAAGGGGAAACGGTCGCTGACCTGCTACTCCGCTTAGACAAACACAATCTGTGAGGCCAGATGGGATCCACCCAAGGGTACTGAGGGAGTTGGAGCAAGAGTTTGCTTCAATCATTTATCAGCAATCCATGGTAACTGGGGATGTCCCAGCTGGCTGGTCAGTAATTAATGTGGCGCCCTTCCACACTAAGGGCAGGAAGGATCCAGGGAGCTACAGACCTCAGTGACAGGGAAGGTCATGGAGCAGACCATCTTGAGTGCCATCGTATGGCATGTACAGATGCCAATTCCTCAATTTTAGGTGGTTCTGGACTGGGAAAGGCACTTCCATCTTTCTGTGATTCTGCTCTGTTTGGAGAAAACATAAGAGTCTAAGAGTCAGGGGAAAAAAAAAGAAAAAGAAAAAAGAAAAAAAAGAAAAAAGTAAAAAAAGAAAAAAGAAGAAAGAAGAAAGAAGAAAGAAGAAAGAAGAAAGAAAAAGAAAGAAAAAAGAAAGAAAAAAGAAAAAAAAGAAAAAAAAGAAAAAAGAAAAANAAAAGAAAAAAGAAAGAAAAAAGAAAAAAGAAAAAAGAAAGAAGAAAAAAGAAAAAAGAAAAAAGAAGAAAGAAGAAAGAAGAATGAAAAAAAAGAAAAAAGAAAAAAGAGAAAAAGAAGAAAGAAAAAAGAAAAAAGAAGAAGAAAGAAAAAAGAAAAAGGAAAAAAGAAAAAAAAGTAAAGCAATAGCAGTAACTTCAGAAAGTTTCTAACCTTTTTGAATGGTGATTCCAAGGTTCAGTGCTTCAAGTGCCCTCAGCGGACCTGCACCCCAGTGGGTGTGGAGCAGAAGGTGATGCTGACTACAGGGTGTCTGGCTGCTCTACAGGGCACCAGGATCTGCTCCCACCTGAGACTCAGTATGAACTGCCTTACCAAATAATTGGCCTTCATGGAAGGACACAGAAATTCTCATTTTTGTGGTGCTGCGTATGTTTGTTCTCAGTGTCTCGCTGGAAACTCTGTAAAAGTGACAGACTTTTTAGTGTGAAAAGCCTGACAGACGTCCTAGTAGAAGTGTTTCTGTGGTATGGAATTGGCTAAGCATATGCACATTCTGTACTGAAGTTGAGGATGACTTTTAGAGAAATAAGAAACCAAACTGACAATCAAACCTTGAGACTGTCCATTCTTGCTTAGAGACATAAGAGAAGTGTTATAATTACTTCATGTGATGTAATGGGAAAATATAAGTCTGAATTTATCCACCTCTTTTCCATTGCAGAGGAAGATATTCTAAAAATCCAAAGTCTGCACAGTGTCATACAGGTAAATGGTTAATGCACAGTGAAACAGATACACCTACAATGAAGAATTATTATTGAGAAAATAATCTTTACAATGTCACAGTTAATAGCCTAGGAAAGAATTTTAAAAACCCATTAGCATTAGGTCTTGCTACTATTGAAGTTATACAACTACTACTGCAACAGAATAAATAGCAGTAATGCTGCTCTAATACTGAGAGTTTTTACGATCCTCAACCTGCATGTAACAAAGACAGCACTACTGACATTATCCTGAACTGTATCCTCGGGTTCTCGTAGCCCACAAAGTCCATCCCAGCAAACAGTGGTGGAGGGCAGAGCAGCTGCCCGGCTCACCTCTACAGCTGAGATTAGAACACAGCTACACCTCTCTGTAAAAGGCCTGAGGGTGCCGTACTTTCACTGGAAGGCAGCAGCATAACAAATCCTACAGGCATCAGTGAACCTTGACCTCTCTCTGAGAGCAATAGTGTCAACTTCGTACCAGGCAAGTTGTAGGCTAAGAGAAGTGATCCAGGAGAACAGTGACCTCTCTGAGAATCCTCTATGCACCAGACGTACTGTCAAAAGACCCTTATCTGAACTCATCTCATAATTTGAATTTGTGGGATCTGTTCTGTCTTCAGAGGACTTCGTAAAAATAGTCACAGCAACGGGATGCAGTGTACTGCACAACCGGAAGGAGCTGGCAAAATGCGCTATGGATGCAACTGCTTCTTGGTCTCCTGAGATTTGAAACATTTAAGAATAGTCTGGAAATTGTATCAATTTTGTGGCCATGGTGAATTAATTATTTAAAGAATAAGTAAGACACCCTGCCCTCATAGACATATTCTTTACCAGCTTCAGGTCCAGCAGCATCAGATATGAGTGGTGTCTTTATAGAACAGTCTCTGGGATATCTTTCTGTAAGTATATTTCATGTTGGCATGTATGTCATCAGCCTGCTATTAAGATTTTAGTTCTGACAAAAACAATCCATACAGGAAGGAGCTGAGCTATGATACAGCCTGATGAAGTGCATTTCATAAGCCAGTATTATTGCAGACTGCAATGGCCATTAATCTCTTCAAATGGGTCTTGGTGTAGGCTGACATTTGCAGACAAATAAGTTGTGTCATAAACAGGGTTGGTGACATCAGGTTTCTTTGCCAGTAATATATAATCTTAAAGCAGACTATGTTCTTTAATGGCCCTGCAAAGTGTTCTGGAAAGAAAATAGCTGAATGCAGAACATGCCCACATCACTTTCATTGATACGAACTCACAGATTGGGTATTGCCACACAAAGCAGCATACTGCTGTGCCAGCATATTAATGGTAGTGTTGACTATGCTATCAGAAGTTAGTGTGACTGAAATGAACGTCATTCAAACATGGATAATTAGTGTTGCTTACAGAAAAGTTTATTAACTTTGCAGTGTGCTGTGATAATAAGGCTACCCCACCACAATTTGGAAGGTTCTGGTGCTGCCTTGCCTTTTGCAGAGTACCCCAGAGGGTTATATTCTCTAGATGAGTGCAATTTTGCGAAAAAAGCAAAACAACAAAAGATTTGCTTCAGTAACTGCTAGATCAAATTCAAGCTGCATCCTAAACCAAATATAAATGTAAGCTTTCTTTAGGTTCACTGAAGTAGATACATGCTTTAGAAAGTTTCAAATGCCAAAACATATCTGAAACTCTGCAAACTATTGAAAACTGATTTCAAGAACAGTTCTGTGTGACCTTTTACAGACTTGCTCTGTCTGAATAAGCAATTTCAAAGTGTAATCAATTTAAGAGATTATTCCCTTCAGTAAAACAAAATTATCACACTGAGCTGAATCCTGTTTAAAATAAATTCTCTTCCTAAACTCGGGAAATCTTCAATCCATACCTTAGGGTAACAATTTCCAAAGGACAGTAGGTTGGGGGCGCACAAGATGTTGGGAGGGGACATACAATTGGTAGGCATTTGCCACTTAACCTCTGGAATGATAGCATCAAGATATTGAAAACTTGATCATGATGTTCATGGCAGAAGTGCAGTCTGGACTATAGTCAAGGATGCCATCAATATATCACTAATGCACACCCCTGGAGGGTTACAAAAGCTTGATAACACGGCATGTGCAGTTACAGGTCTAGGAATATATCCCTGAGAAAGGTGACTAAACTTGTATTGAATGGATTTGCGGTGAACACAAACTACTCTCAGTTTTTGGGCTGCAGAGGAATCCTGAAAGACACATCTTTAACATCACTGGCTCCCAGCCAAGGATGGGAATCACACTCAATGGGAAAATTCAGGTTCAAGATAGATGAGACTGCCACAGGAAGGGATTGTTGATGCTTTGTTGACAGCACAGTGATGCACTGTCAGCTGCCAGTCACCACATGGTTTCTGAAAGGGCCAAAAGGGTGCATTCAAAGAGGAGTTGGTGGTGACAATAATCTCTCTTGCCTAAAGGTCTTTGAGGAGGGCAGTTTCTGCCTTGGTAGCCATGAGACCTACGTGGTACTGTTTTGTATGCTCTAATGAAGTGGGTGGCAGAGGTGGGGCAGTTTGAAAGAGTTGCACCAAAGCATTTAGAGTGACTGGGATCCACTGGCCACATTGACCTCCTACAGCATGGGTTTGGAGAAGGTCTACATGATGCCGTTTGGTTTTTGCCTTTTTTCTCCTTTTATATGTTCCCTGTATTCTTTGCACATATTTGTATAGCTCTGCAGCCTGTCATATTGGTGACTAGTTTTCCCAGTAATTTTCCATGGCATTTCCCTAGGCAGAAAGACAAAACATATTCCGGAGCTCCAAGCCCTGGGAGGTGCAGGTCCCCAGTGCTATCTTGGTTCTTCTTGGGAACCACGGTTGAGAAAAACTCCTTGAGATACATTTCATGGAAAAAACACAGCTAGTGCTGAGAGGGGGGGACTCCAGAGAAGGGGCTTGACCTGGGTTGCAGCACCACTTGTCCTCCTAATTTGTGCTTTTTATCAATTATGTTAATTTCCTAAAACCTATAAAACTGTATTCACCCCTGGGTGGGGGTGGACTTTTGTGGACATCTTTCCATAACTGCCTCTGAAGGCCTTCAAATAAAGATCCGCTCTTATATTATCTCCTTACTAAAATTATCTCGAGTTTCATTTCCAGGTTGGGAAATTGTCAGCCTGTGTACCAAAATTAGTCAAGGGGCACTACCACCTCATCTGAATTTTAATTAACAACCAGATAGTGTATGGCCCATAGGTTACTGGTATATTTAATACTTCCCTTTATCTGTATGTGCTGAAAGAAAAAACAGCTGTTTCAACTTAACATGAACACTGCATGAAAAGCTGAGAGTCAGATACGAGAATCAGGTGCTCCTATCCATCTCTTTATTACAGACTATCCTGGTCTGTTTTTTACACAGTGACTAACATGGAATTTGGATGCACTTCATAACATGGTGACCCCACAGCACAGCAGTTGTGAATTCAGTCTCTTCATTGAACAGAGGAGTGTGACCTGTTGTTTGGATTGCTGCAGTTTATGTCACTGTTGGCTTTTGGTTCCCTCAAACACTTAAATAGCAAAGACGATTCTCACCATAAGAAGGAAAGAAGTATACCCAATATGTTCCTTTCCTTTGAAGCTGAGGTTCTCACGCTTCCCTATATTGTAATCAAACAGTCTGCCAGAACTCCTCTGCCGTGATGAGTCTGGGAAGTGCAGGATGGTGACTGTTCCTCGCTTGAGGCACAAGCTCATTTCTCCCCGCAACATTACTACCTGCCCTGCTCCTTACGACAGGGGCATAACTTGCTGTCCTGTGCCACCTGCCGGCATGAAGAGGCTCTGGACAAGAGACTGACACCCGAGTGCAGGAGCTGGCTGGCTGCAGCATCTCCCTGGGTGTTAAAGCTCAATCACAACATTTGCCACATATTGTTTGCCTAGGTTAATCTCTTTCTGTTTAATACAAACGTTTTCTATTGGATTAAATTCATACTCGAGATTTTTTGTCTCTTGCTGCATTACAGGAATAGTACAGTGACCTCAAAACTGCACATTTGGAAGAAAAAAAAAGGAGTGGTTTAAGTTTTTTTATCTTTCTGAAGACCAATTAGTCATTCTATAAAAATGACAGGAGCAAGTGACTCCATTTTCCCTTCTGATCCTTAACAAAGAAGCAACTGAAAAAGCTATATCCTTTCCTATAGCAGTAGTATTGCTTTATTGTAGGGTCCACAATGAAGAGCTTTAATCTAGATGAGATTTGGCTAGAAAGGAATCTTTTGTTATAAACCGGAAGGTTGACTTTTATATTTAAAAATTGCTATTATGTTTCCCCTTGTTGATGTGTTAGGTACTGACAGTGGTCTATTGTACTCTTCTGTCCTCTACCAAGATATTTTTATGAAGGTTTTGTTCACTGCAATTAAAGTCCATCTATACCTGTCAAAAAAATGTGTCAACTGTGCAATGTGATATATGCAACATCTCTGACATTCCTGACTCCAGCTCTCTGCTACTTTTTCTTTGCCATTTTTCCAACGTCACTGCAAGGTTCAACCAAAGGATAGCAGCACCATCTTGTGGGTGTCTGAAAAAACTACGGCAACAAAATTATCAGAAAATATTCTAGCAGGCAGATTCCTCATTCTGAGCAGCAGCTGGCACTGCCTGGTCAGGGCAGAGATTCCATGGCAGAGCTCAGCAGGAGCTGCCTGCCAGAAGTGAGGCTTTGTGAGATGGACCCCACGAAGTATCCAAAGCTCAATTTAGCAAATAAAAAATCTGGAGATTAGACTCGGCTTAACATTGGCCATAAAAATATTGTTCAGGGTTATGGATGAGCATCTGGATGCCACAGTCAGGAATGGAAAAGATTCTGGGGGGTTAAAAATGCAAAGTTAAAATGACTGGGTTTACTTCCTGTGTTGTTGTTCATCAAATAATTTTTCTCTTTGCTATTGCCATCTGACTATGTTTATACTGTAAGTGCAGCAGTCAAGCCAAGTGGCTTGATGTCAAGCCTTCATTCAGGAGTGAGCTTTGGGTGGTTTTCCCAAGAACTTGGTGGGGGAAAAAGCCTGAATTCTGGTAATTTTTTAGCACAGGTTTACTGCATGCAGTCAGCACCTTGCATGACACAGATACAGCCATGCCCAAATGTATTCGGTCCATAACTCATGGTGACCATGATCGGTGGAGTTATACGTGGAAATATACATACTGTGTGTGTCCTTCCCTAGAGAGCCTGAGCTCATTTGTGCCAAGGCAATGGGAAATAAGGAGGGTTTCTGTGCTGAAGGAGCAGCAAGAGGATGAGGGCAGTTTGTCTGAGATAGAGGTGGGGAGGCCCGGAAGTGCAGCATGCTCTTGCATCTGCTTCAGCCAGCGAGGCAAACACAGCCATTGTCTAAATGATGCTGAACTAGTTTCTGTCTTGGGCTTTACAATAGGGCTGCTTTTCCAACACTTCATGAAAGCTTGTTTTCACTTCAATCCTCGCTAAAAAGCTCCTTTTCACACGGCTGGGTTTTTTATTTCCTTAAAATTAAGTTAATTTAAATACAATTAACACCATAATGAAGTCATATATCTCTTAATTTTGTTGCTGAAGACATTCTTTTAAGCACTTTATTGTTTTAATAAATTGCTACTTTTTAAATAGTATTTGTAATACAGTATATAGCAAGAAAGCAAATATTTAAACATAGATATAAGTTAAACCACATGTCCTTCACCAAACAACACGGGAATAATTGCAATAAATTAATGGCAGTATTAAAAGTACCCTGACAAAGCACCTCCCCAGTATTGCATGTCTGTCTGCTACACATTATTTTTACTGAGAAAAGGAAGAAACAGATTTTGTGAGGTTGCTATAAACCTATGCATAACTTGAGAGAAACATAAAAAAACCCTTTCATCTGCAGCTTGCCTAAAAATTATTTTACGCTACACTTGGAGCACCTCATCACAGTAACTTACACTGCAGGAGAGGAAGGAGTAAGGCCAGTTGTTGTGGCTGGTATTTGTTCAATATAACTCTTTTTTTTCCCTGTTCTTTTCATCACATTTTACAGCAGAGGCTGAAGTTTCAGCATGGTGTGTTGAACGGCTGCCCTCCTGTGGCTGCAGTTTCTCTTCATCTGAAGCTGAGACTTGCCAGGAGCATGTGGCTTGTTACAGAAGCCAACAGGGAGGTCACCCATGTACAGGTATTTTACAAACTTAAAAGAATGCATTAATTAAGTACAAAGCAGTATCCACAGTCACTTTAGAGGACGCGCAGAGGAGAAGGCTCCAGGGACACCTTATAGCAGCACTCCACTGCCTAAAGGGAGCCTAGAAGAAAGCTGGAGAGAGACTATTTACAAGGGCCTGTAGAGATAAGACAAGGGGTAAAGAGTTTAAACGGAAAGAGGATAGGTTTAGATTAGATATTAGGAAGAAATTCTTTACTGTGAGGATGCTGAGGCGCTGGCAAAGGTTGCCCAGAGAATCGTGGATGCCATATCCCTGCAAGTGTTCAAGGCCAGGTTGGATGGGCTCTGAGCAACCTGGTCTAGTGGAAGGTGTCCTTGCCCACAGCATGGGGCTTGGAACAAGATGATCTTTAAAGTCCGTTTGGTTGTCACACCTTCCTACCCAAACCATTCTATGATTCCACAATTCTGTGATTCTATGCTAAGATGTTTCCTTGACCAGATGGTTTGACATGCATCACCTGAGAGTAGGAGATATGTTGGAACACACTGTCATTAAAAGCTGGAACTGTGCTTTTATAAAGTGATAGATTGTCAGTCATATGTCTCCAGGCCAGCTGCATCAGCTCAGAATCGTTAAATAATTTATAATAGTATCACTTTGTTGGTTCCTTCATCAGGTACTTTATCAGATCTGCCACATCTCTACTTCACTATAAAGATGAGTCACACTGGTTTCAGCATTCTTCAACACCAAAAGCAGCATGACATCTCTCCCTCCATTCACCACTGATAGCTTTGCAAATAGGATATTGTTCGAGTTGTTGTACCCCGACTCCAGGCAGAGCATCCTGCTTGCTACAGTGATGTTCAGAAACTCCCAACAGCCAGCAATCAGCCCTGGGATCTTTAAGTAATAAACAACAATGATGGAGACCATGCTGTGTAAATCAATCACCCCAAGTGTGACAACACGGATCATTTCAAATTGCAGCACACACCAGAAATTCAAATACAAACAGCTCTACCTTGGCTTCAAGCCCCTTTGGGCATGTATTTATTCTGTAATCCCTTCTTGGTTGAGTTCTAACTTTTAATAACTGGGGCATTTATTGTCTTTCCTCTCTGAGCCAAATCTGAACTTAGTTTGGCAGACCTTCATCAGCAATGAATGTTGACTGGCAGGATTTTGAAACCCTAGCCCCACTCCCAAAGCTATCCATTTTCAGAGCCATCCATATTCAGTGGAGAACACTCAACAAGACAGGTTGCTGAGGCCCTGTCCAGCCCAGCAAGTGTTATGGGTGCCCTGCATTGGCACTAACCTCACTGTTTTCTGTTTATTTTCTGCACAAGCAAGGACTGTAAGAAAGAAATTGCATTTCAGTGAAATGTTATTTAAAAAATCAGGGTTTTTTTTTTAAATTTACAAGATGGAAAAATTCAAATAAATATTTTAAACAGCCCACCAACCTTATGAACATAATTATTTTATTACATTAAAATAAGTACAATATTAAAGAGAGAGAGTAGGATAAAAAAAGTGTCCCTAATTTTTTAAACATGAGGTTTTCATATTTTCTTTGAAAGTGATTAATTGTCATAAGTGCACCAGATTAGTAAAAAATATTTCCTTCCAAAAAAAAGTATTTTAAACTTCTTATGGACATATCCTAGCTTTAATTTTGGTCATTCAAAAAATCTGAAAAAATCTTTGCAGAAATGTTATTTTTTTTAATCAACCTTTCACTCTCAAAGAAAAACATTATAAATGTTGAACAGTACTTTGTCTGGTTCTTGTAGCAGTAGTCTCAAATTCAGGAAATAGGAACATACATGAAAGACAAACTGAATATTTCTATTAGTGGTCTGCTTTTCAAATGCAAATAGAAGGAAATTTTTTTACTGTAGTTTTCATCTGACAAGTCGATAGCAACAGGTCTAGCAAGAGTCTTGAGCTGCAAACCCGGCTAAGAATATTGGTTGTGCACAGCACAAGGCGCAAATTTCCTTCAAAAACTGTATTCCCTACTCATTGTGTCTCTCCAGCTCTTGCTAATGCAATCCTGGAGAACCGGCCCTTAGGAATTAACAAATGGTACCAGAGCTAGGCACAGCTGTTCACCTACACAAGCACAGGGTGGAAATCACTGGTTTAATGGTAGTTCATAAAAGGGTTGGGCTGTACAGTGCATCAAAATGTAGCTCAACAGAGCGTTGCTGTTACAGAAAAGGCAACCTGTAAGCCTTGCATGTACAAATAGGAGGATGGACTATCAGGTGCATAGGATCAACATTTTCAATCCTCCCAACACTGATATAACCTCAGATAGTTTACTCCAGACAGTTTAATGCAAGCCTTTAAAAATGATTAGAGGAAATGAGGAGAATCAAAGTGGAAGGAAAAAGGGCTATCAAAAATTTTAAAAGGTTTGTTTCATCAAACATTGAATCACCAGGTTTACTTAGTCTTAAAAGAGAAGAATGATGGGAACAGGTTAAGAAGTACACAGAAGTTGCTTTAGTATAGAAGGTAGTAAATTTGTTCTACATGCCCATAGTAAATAGGATGGAAAGAAAATGGCATGAATTGCATCAAGAATTGATAAATATTAAGAAAAACTTTCTAATGTTGAAGACACTGGACTAGACCGGCAATAGCTGTCACAGTGATTGTAGCACGGATGTCCTGAAACATCTCTTAGATAAGCTTCTCTTAGGGATAGGATGGAAAGTGGTTCTATTATAGGACAGCAAAGATGGATGAGACAAGCTCCAGTGAGGTCAACTATCCCCACAATTCTGCTGACACCTTGGAGTGGCTACCTAGAACAGAGGCTGGACAGAGTTAGAGAGTAAAGTAAGTATTTACTAAAAGGCCTTCAAAGGATACACCTTGGGCAGTGCAAAAGCCTCGCAGAGGCTGCACCCAAGATGGACAACGATCACGAGTTTCTCAGACAGATATAAGTTTGGTCTATCTGCATATCAGAGGTTAATTGTCCAATTATAGCTTCAGGTAATGAAATCACATTCCTCTGGTTTGCTTCTCTCCCCACTCCCAATTCACTTTTGTTTATACTTTTCGGGGCCTGAGGCTGTGATGTGACCTTGGTTCTCAGGCCCAGAAGGATTGTTTAGTCTGACCAAAATGCGAAGAAAGCTGACTAGCATTCTATATAGAGTTCAGAGTTATACACTAATGCAGTACAGAATCTGAAAAATATAAAAGCTAAAAACTTAAGGCATCACTGCACTTTGATGAAAAACTTGCTGCTGGGGCAGGAGCCCTCTCCCGTTCTGTCTGAAGCTGCACCTCTCACATACACCACAAATCATCCTTCTCCAGGTAGCCTGCTGGGAACCTTATAACATGCTGAATCTGGAGGTAAAAAAAAGGAACGGTTCTGTTTAAAATCACTGCTTCAAATCAAAAATAACTCACAGGAATTCTCTATCATCTTTGTCCTAGAATAACCAAAGCCAAATTTATGAAGTCAAGTTGGAAAGAAACATCAAAGGCCATTGGTAACTTTGATGAAACCTGCCAAAGAACATACTTGTGCAATTTCCATACCATGTCTATACCTTTGAAACTTGAAGGAAGAGAATCAGGAAATCAGTAAATCCAAACTAGAAAAGACCTATATTGGCACAGCCTCTTTTAACACAAATGTGAGTCTTGAAGCAGAGAATTAAAATCAGGAAATAGGTTTTTTCTGCTCAGAAAACTGCTCACAACATCTCACATAGAGGTTATCTGCAAAATTCTAGTAAGATATATTAGTGCTATGATGTAATGTTTGAATTTTGGCAGAATTTGTCAGACATTTAGTTAACCCACAAGTTCATATAGTGCTAGGAAAAGAGCCCATGTAGGGTTCATGGCAGTAGTCACACAGCTCTTCTGCCTGCACTTCCACCGTGTCCAGTTCCCAGCTCCAAAGGCATTTATAACATTTTCATAAGCAGAAAACATTACTTCCCTGAAGAGTAAAAAAAAATCACATGAAATTGCATAAAATCTTCTATCTAACACTTTTCCATTTACAAAATACTTCCAACTTTGCTATACATAACTGGAAAAAAATCCAACCCTCATTTTTCTAAGGATATACAAATCGAGGCCTGAATTTGCTACTATCAAGATGAAAACAAGAAAAAGATAAATAAGAAGTGAAAAAACATTGTGGTACTCACACAGATCATTCTCTAACCAATCTTCCTTCAGGTCAACACTTTTTTCCTAGGACCAAGTGCTCTTTCATATTCTCTCATTTGCCAAGTCGGTTAGGCACGCCAAGTGATTATGAAACACGTCTAATAAGATAATACAGATACTAGCCCCATGAAGACTCTCTTTTCTGCCTTGTATTTTACCCTTGTAGACCTCTTCAGTTTCCTGAAAAACATCTACAATTTTATTTCCTGGGTGTTCATTCAACTGACACAAGTGCCACTGAAAACCAGGAAATAAATTCTCCAACCAATTTGCTGCGTTAGAAAGCCAACGTTACTTTATTAACGGTGCTGGATGCATGGGGATTTCTCCTCAAAACATGCTTGAGCAGCAACCTAACAGACCAGGTTATATTCATGAAACTAATACATACCATTACATTTCTATTCATTACATGCCCTTCTATTCATTACTTGTCCTGAATACATGTATGTGAACTTACTGGATATGAGTAGGGGTCTTTTGAGGGTCATGGGTGGTCATTTGGTGGTCAAAATTCCCTATTACGGCCACAGATTTTCTGATTCATCTTCTTTTTTGGAGAGTATCTTAAATACGTGGTCAGGTTATGATGCCCTTCTCTTATCATTCTTTACTCTGACACTCTATCTTTGTTCTAAAAACTAAGACATCTACTAGTACATATTAATCTAATGTGTTACATATTATATACTCTTATAATCTTATATATTATCTCTTCTAATCTTATATATTACTAATATAAGTAAACAAGGAAGCATTAGTTGGCACAAGATTTATTAGTCCCAGATGTAGGGAGTTAACAAAAGGCCACATTAATCTCTGGCATTTGTACTAAGATCTGTATGGTACAAAACTAAGCATTAACCATGAATACAGGGATCATGCACTATTGCACTAAACTTAAAAGAATTTTCGGACATCTTACCCCACTGCTGCATAGACTTCTTAAAGAAATACAACTTGTTTGGTAACACAAATGTGAGAACCATTATCAATTTCTTTAATTTTTCTAAGCACACATGTGAAAAGTGATTAAAATGGTCCACACCATACCTGCCTTTCTCAGAACAGCAAATGTGCACCATGCTGACTAGGAGGGCTTTGGAAACTTAGTTTATTTTAAGTGAAATAGGTTAGGGAGCACTCAAGACAATCAGATCCACTTGCAGGTCTGAAGAGAGCATAACTTCAGTCCTATGGCTGACATTGAACACCCGGCAGAGCTGGGCTGGTCACTAGTTCCATCAGGTAAATCCAGGAGAAGATACATTTTTGAGCCTGAAATATTAGATAAATTAATAATTCTCTTTTTTTTGATTCATCTAGAATTTAGAGAAAAAGTAAATTCTGCCTACAGAGAGTGCTAATCCAGGAAACTATTACATGAGTCTGACAATGAATCAAATTACTTCCTCTTCCATTATGCTTCCTTCTCCATAACATGTAAATAGAGAAGAGATATTAACATTAAATTTCCTGATAGGCTTCTCTAGACTGTGAACTGTAGCTGTCTTTGTTTCTTCTCATGTACTTGCATTGAACTAAATAACTTTTCAAGCAGTCAGTAAACGAATGGACATATAGATACAATACAGTAATACATGACTATTACTGTTCCCCAGAAAGAACAGGAAGAAACTTGAACAAAAACAGTTTACCATGGAATCCCTATACTATAAAAGCTCAATATTCTCAGGTGTAATTATGATAAGGTTGACCTGTCAAGTCACAGTGAACATGCTGCCCAAAGAAATGCTGATGTAAGTTGTCTTCACTCTACCGAAAATACTTTGCAACAGCTTTTGCTCATGAGCTGTCTCTAGTGAATGGCAACAAATGGATTTCCTGGCTAGCAATAGCATCGTGTTTTGACACTGGCGCAACACCAGGCACCCACAAGAGTCGCTCGCTCATCCTCCCCTGCCACAGCTGGGCAGAGGAGAGGAAAAGAAAAAAAATTGACAAAGGGTTCATGCGCGAGATAAGGACCGGTAGAAACACTTCAAGGGCAAAACAGGCTGAACTGAAGACAGCAAAGTGAATTTATTACTAACAGAGTCAGAGGAGGATAATGAGAAGTAAAATAAGCCCTTAAAACACCTTTTCCCCCCCAGCCCCTCCCTCTTTCCCACTAAAAGCGCAGGGAGACAGGACATGGAAGTTCATCACTGAGATTTTCTTCCACTGCTCCTTCCAGGGGAAGGAGAGGAGTCCTTCCCCTGTGAGACCGTGGGGTCCCTCCCACAGGAGACAGTTCTCTGTGAACTTCCCCGGCATGGGTCCACTCTCACAAGCAGCAGCCGTACCACACCTGCTGCAACATGAGCCCCTCCCACGGGCACACAGTCCTCCCGAAACTGCTGCGACATGGGTCTCTCTTTCCCTGGGGTGCAGTCCTCCAAGGACAGGCTGCTCCAGCCTGGAAGCAGGGGCCCTCTCTCTCCACTGGGTCTCCCACTGGATCACAGCCTCCTCCAGGCATCCACCCGCTCCGGCATGGACACCTCCTCCGCGGGCTGTGGGTGGATCTCCGCATCCCCCGTGGATCCCCATGGGCTGCAGGGGCACAGCTGCTTCACCATGGCCTTCACCACGGCCTGCAGAGGAATCTCAGCTCCGGTGCCTGGAGCACCTCCTCCCTCTCCTTCTCCACTGACCTTGGTGTCTCCGTGTTTCTTCCCTTGCACGTTCTCAACTCCTCCTCTTCTCTGACTAGAAGAAAAAACTGTGTGGCTTTGTTTTGATTTTCTTCTTAACTATGTTATCACAGAGGTGTTACCAACCTCTCTCACTGGCCTAGTTTTGGCCAGCAGCATGATCATCTTCAAAGCCATCAGAGATTGGCTCTGCCGGACGTGGTGGAAGCTTCCAGCAGCTTCTTACAGGACCCACCTCTGTGGCCCCTCTGCTACCAAAACCGGGGCCTTGCAAAACCAATACACATTGTTATACAAGTTACTATAGTTACTATACCATAAGTTATTATACTGTGGACTTTGAGAAACTTCCCATTAGGTCTGATTATTCCTCACCCTATTTCCTAGCTTAGGTCAAAATTATTTCTCAGTAAGAAAGCCCCACTGTGAAATACTCCTTTAATTCCTCTCTCAGACACTGTACTTCCTTAGGCATACATTGTACACATACAGGAAAAAAAAAACCACAATCATTTTCTTGCTTTCTGGTTTTAAACAATTAATTGAATTTACATTCAAATAACTTCAAATCTTCAAAAGTACATGCACAGAAAGCAGAACAGGCAAAGTTAAGATCCTGAAAAGAGGACTTACAAGACCAGAAAGTATAGAGGTTTGGTTTGTACACTCAAGTATTTCAGCATTCTAAATGGAGAGAAATTCATTCTGCATTCAGTGGTTGACAAGAGGGTGAGAGAGAATTAAGAGGGAAAGTGTGCCTATGAATCCCTTTAATAAAAGTTTATTGGTAAGGTCTGTTCAACATCATCGTTTCAAAATCCACACTGCACTACAAACTTGTGTTGGACTCTCCTCTGTCTGGGCACTAACTTGTGATGCACAAGAAATTTTTTTGTATTTTCTAGCTTTGCTATCTCTAGTGACTCCATAATTTTATTTCTGTGTTTATTAAAACAATACAAGGAAGTGATTAATTTCAGGTTTATTTGGCATTTTTGTAGTTTTTCTTTTTCTTTCCCAGGGTATATTTCAAAACTTGCAAAACCTCATGTAGAAGCAAAGCAAGATGTCTAGATAGGTGGCTAAGGTGTTTTAAAAGCATGGTAATCAGAATGTGATTGAGAAGAATAAGAGATTCTTTCATATGAGGTGATAATCTCAACATGCACTTTTTCTGGTATGTTTTTATTCTAGTTGCAGTGGGGCAACTGTTCAAAATCCTTTTCTCACGGGTTTACAACTTAGATTGAAAACTGACTTTTTTCCCCAAATGTTGGTAAAAAGTTTCCCAGCATCATAGCAAGTAAATTTAAAAGGAGCTATTGATAATGTCCTCTCAATAAAAGCAGGCAGGTGAATATGGTGCACTTTAATCCAAACAGTTGTATTAATACAATTTTTCCAAGTCTTGGTCCTTTTGCTGAAGGCATATTACAGTAAAGCTCTGAGGCATGTGCTTAACTTAAGCATATGGCCAGTGATTATTTTGGTGAACTCACTTAAGTACTGTCCAACCTATATTTTATTTCTGAGGGGTGGAAGATGTTTGAAAATTGTGCTGATTAGACAGAGCTGTTGTAAAAATGTGCAGCTCCGACAGTGCTCATCCTGGCAGCCCAAGAGGACTGGGAGTTTTGTGCTGACCCTCAGTCTTTTCCACACAAGGGAAAACACTTCTTTTCCCTGGTTGCAGTGCTGGGGATTTCATGGCAGGGAGAGCCTCGCAGGCTATGTGTGTATTAGCAGACCTGAGATAGCTCCTCAATTCCCAAGACTGTTCTCACAGCCTGCGAATATATTGCTGTATGCATTCACATACCCACTGTATCTCCCAGGCAAGAGCTAAGGCTTATCCCAAGCAGAAATCAGTCTGGACTAGACAGGCTAGAAGACATGTGGGATCTGAAAAGGCAAATTTATGTGCAGCAGATTTCTTCTCCATTGGCATTTTCCAGTTTTTTTCTCAAAAACTGTTGACTATGTACACTTGTTCTGTAGAGATACTAAACATATATGAGTTGCATTTAAAGGAAATCTCCCAAACATTACAAACTATGTATCTAGTTTCTGTAGTTCCCAATGGAAAAAGCTGTTCTTCAAGATAGGTGGTTTTTTCCACCTTTATACATATTCTGTGTAAAGGAATAAGGTAGCCATTAGTGAAAAGGAATGAGAATAAATAAAAAATTAGTAAAAATGGCAACAGCAGCCTAGACCGGATCATCAGATTTTCATACGCATACCTTTTATGTCCCGTGAGATCCATGTTTTGCCATCCTGTCACTGATCTTTGTACCTCCCTACACTTTCAGGCAGTGGGTCAGGTCAGCACTTCAGCCTGCAGTGGAGTGAGAGCCCATCACCCTGGCACTCCCGGGGTGTCTGCAGCAGCCAGGCAGGACCCCTGAGCTCACTCCTGAACCCTGGTCTCCCACAGAAGCACAAGGTTTGCTGCCAGCAGGCTGCAAGGCCAGCAATAGTCAGATTTTTCATTTAAATTTTGGCACCATCTGAAGTAATTTCTGTTACTTCCAAGGACTGTTGCCATTGTATTAAAAAGAGTAAATTTGCTGCTGAGTTACTTACTGCCCAGAAAATCCAGCTGAAACCTGCTACTGCCAAATCTGAGGATTCGATATTGGGCCAGGGACTTTAAATAGCTTCTGCTACCGAGGATTTTCTGCTGTCTATGCTGTCTAAAAAAAATAAAAAACCTCTAAAAAAAAAGGATTGATAAAACCTCAGTTTGAGGGATTGGACATGGACTGTTAGAAATTGAAAATTGCCACTTCTGTTCTGGTTACTACCTATCCAGGTATTTTGACTGAATCATTTGTGGTTTTTTAAGTCTAGGTTTGGTAGCCCAGGGTCTAGGATAAAAAGCACAAAACCAAACAAACCCCCTAATGCTGATTTCTTAAATGAAGCAGAGGAAAAGCCCTGTTTATGCAGGTTGGCTGCCTTTTGTATACACCACAACTACTGAGGGTGTTCATCATCACTGTCCTTACTCTGCTCCTGCATCTAAGTATCACCTTTAATTGCAGTATGAAGTCTTTTAACTACAGGTTCCAATTTTGGCACGCTACATTTCCTGTAGCCCAACTCAAGTTGCCAAAAGAAAACCTGCCACTATCCCTCTCTCTTATCTTTCTTCTATGTCTGTTCCATACACCTATGTAAAGAGATAGTGCAGGAGGTACCCAAGGTGAAAGGTAGCCTTTATTTTTTCAGGTTCTTTTTCTTGTTTCTTTTTTTGATCTCATCTCCCATGCAGATAGGCGCAGTGACTGCAACAGTGCACTGGAATCTGTAAGCCAGCCAGGAAACTGCTCGCTGTGATCAGGCTCAAACCCTGTGGATTCACTGGCAGCTACTCTATGTGAATTCTCCTGCAAGCTACAGTCTGTGAATTTATGATGCACTCTGCTGTGTAGCTATAACCTTAGCAACTGCAACCACTGTACAATGAGCAGGAGTTAGTTGCTACTGACTGTTTGAAGGAGCCCTCCCTTATGGGCAATTTGTGCAGAAAATGACAGGACTTGTAATGATTTCATCTGAAACCATAGCAAAGACTGCAGTATTTTCTCATCAAGCTCAGTAATTCTAGCGATGCAATGAACTGGCAAATCAAATGGTACCCAGCTTTATAATCAGAT
The DNA here is from genome assembly GCA_013397755.1 of Cnemophilus loriae. Classification (NCBI taxonomy): domain Eukaryota; kingdom Metazoa; phylum Chordata; class Aves; order Passeriformes; family Corvidae; genus Cnemophilus; species Cnemophilus loriae. Next base: position 1,694,855 of record VZTF01008415.1, read on the forward strand.
GCTGCTGGAAACTTCTCTTCTCTTCTCTTCTCTTCTCTTCTCTTCTCTTCTCTTCTCTTCTCTTCTCTTTTCTCTTCTCTTCTCTTCTCTTCTCTTCTCTTCTCTTCTCTTCTCTTCTCTTCTCTTCTCTTCTCTTCTCTTTTCTCTT
>VZTF01008415.1:1695098-1744980 GCA_013397755.1 Cnemophilus loriae
CTTCTCTTCTCTTCTCTTCTTCCCAAAACCTTCCCAAAACCTTCCCTTCCCGAAACCTTCCCGAAACCTTCCCTTCCTTTCATCCTGTTTACTTTTTCTCCCAAAAGAACTTTCTCTGATTACACCTTTCTGGATCTGTGTAATCTCTTTCACATGACAATTTATTTCCTCATATTCTTGGGGCAGCAGTTAGGAATATGTTGGAGGTTGTTTCTGGAAAAGAGTAAACTAATGAACAGATTGAAACAGGTTTTGTGAGCTACTACCAGAATGAAAGCTTTCTTCACCTATTGAACACCTTTTTTTATTAATCTAACACCAACATCTGTGTTGCATATTGCATATGCAGTCATGCTGGGAATTTTCTCAAAAACACACTGAAAGCCTTGCCGTAGTTTGTTGTCACCATTGTTATNAGGAAACATTTGGTTTGCAAAGAGGTTCAAGGCAAGTGTTGTGCATATTCATGCAAATACATAATTGCATATGCAGTCATGCTGGGGATTTTCTCAAAGACACACTGAAAGCCTTGCTGTAGTTTGTTGTCACCATTGTTATAATATTTGACATTCAAAAAACTTTCAACCTGTAAGGTTTTATTTTAAAGACTTTGTATGCTGAAACAGTAAATTCTGAAATAGTAAAATCTAAAAGGAATGTTTATATATTTGATGGGGATGCTAACAAATTATAAATAGACTTCACAACCTGCTATATAGGAAGATATGGCTGTCAGTGTAGAAGCAAAGGAGGTTATCATGGCCCCAACTGACTTTGCAAGTTAAATTATATCATGTAAATGACAGAAAATGCACTGAAGATATTTCTAGTAAATTATTTAGATTTGATTGGCTACTGATCTGATCAATTTTACTTAAACAAACAGCTACCATAAAAATAAATAACATTGTTAAATAATTAAAAAATTTAATCTCTTTTATTCCATAAGGTTTTTCTTACTATCTGTAATGGTGAAAAAATCCTTTTATCTGCTGTTTCTAGATGTTATTGGGTTGTTTCTTAAACTGTATTCACCAACAGCATTCCATGTCCCAATGGCATTACTTAAAAACAATGCAAACTTTGCATTTTAATTACTATGTGCATCCTATTGACCTCCTATCTACTTTATGCCAGCTTCATTAATAACTGATGCCCAAGTTGCTCATCAAATTCAGCAATGAACTGTTTTAGTTTCTGAAATGAAATTAGGGCTTTTTTCTATGTTTTTAGTGTAAAAGCTATTTCAAAGGCATGTGTCTTTATGAAGAAGAAATTTACTTGTCGGGGTGTGATTATGTGTAAATTGGGCCACTATAGTCTATATTTGTCATATAAACTTCAATCTATTCACATTGACTTTTACATTTTGTATGATGTGTCACCAGAAGTGAAACTTCAATCTGGAGACTAAGCCTCATGCTTGGCTAGTGCCAGAGACCAGAATCTTTATTGCTGCATTTGTAGCTGCCAACCTGGTCTCAGTTTCTCCTCTGCAAAGCTGTCATGAAGTTGAAGAACTCCTTTCTAAGATCCCATGTGCTGGATTTCAGATGTATATCTATCAGATTGCTCCTGGAGTCACCTGAACCCGGTGCTTCTCCAGAGGCTGCATGCAGTTTGGAGCCACCCTGAGTTCAGTCTCAGTCCAGGCTGCTGGCACAGCTCACTTGTGCCCCTTGGCACAAAATCCGAGTGCTCCAGGGAAGTGGCCTCATTTGCTTTGTCTGTCTGATGTCCCCTTTGAAAGGGATCTTGGGAAACCTGAGGGCCAAGATGATCCTGAGACCAGAGGGAAAGCCTGGAGCAAAGTAGATTCACCTTTGGTGAACAAAGATCAGCTCAGGGAACATTGAAACACACTGGACATACGTAAGTCCATGTGACCTAACGGGATGTGCCCATGGCTGCTGAGGGAGATGGCTGGTGCATTGTGAGTCCACTCTTGATGTTCTGTGAAAGTTCATGGGGACTCGAGGAAGTTCCTGAGGGCAAGAAAAAGCAAATGTCACTCCTGTATTAAGGAAGAGCAAGACAAGGATCCAGCAAACTATAAGCTGGTCAGATTCACCTTGTTTCCCCAGAAGGTGATGCAGCAAGTAATCCTAAGAACTATTTTCAAACCTATGAAGGATAAGAAGGGGAATGTGAGTAGTGAATGGGAATTTACAAAGGGGAAATCATGTCTGCACAATCTAAAAGCCTTTTATAATGAGACAGCTGCCTCAGTGGATAAGAAGAGAGGAGCAGATACTTTTTGTCTTGACCTTAGCAAGGCTTTCAACACTGTCTCCTGTAATATCCTCGCAGACATACTGATGGAGCAGGAGCTAGATAAATGAACAGGGAAGTGGGTTGAAAACTGGCAGAACTGCTGGGCTGCAAGGGCAGCATCAGCAGCGCGGAGTCCAGGTCCAGACCAGTCACTAGTGTTGTCCTCAGTATTGGGACAAATACTGTTTATACCTTCATCAATGACCTGGATGCTGGCACATCATGCACCTTCCATAAGTCTGCAGATGACACAAAACTGGGAGGAGTGGTTGGCCGACAAATGACTGTGCTGCCATTCAGAGGGATCTGGACAGGCTGGAGAAATGGACAAAGATGAGCCTCATGAAGTCCAAGAAAGAGAAACACAAAGTCCTTTTCATGGGAAGAAATAACCCCAATGCATGCACCAGTCCATGCTGGAGGCTGACCATCTGGAAATCAGCTTGGCAGAGAAGGACCTGAATGTCCTGATGGACAACTTAACAGCAATGAAGCCTTGCAGCCAAGAAGACTGATCCTTCACCTCTATTCTGACCTGGTGAGACACGTGTGGATTCTGGATTCTGTATCTTGTGTTGGGCTTCCCGGTATGAGAGAGCACATGGACACACTGGACTGACTTCAGCAAAGGGCCACAAGGATGAATGATTAAGGGACTGGACCATACAAAGAATGGCTAAGAGACTGGGCTGTTCAAAGAAGGCTCAGATATAGATATATCAACCTTTAAACACAGCTGATGAGGAGATTAAATGAGTCAGAGCCTCACTCTTCTCTGGGTGAGAAGTGACAGGACCAGAAGTAATGGGCACAAATTGAAACACAGAAAATTCCATCCAAACACACAAAAGCACTTTTACACTGTGAGGGTGATGGAGCACTGCAACAGTTTGCCCAGAGAGACTGTGGAGTCTCCATCCTTAGAGATAATAAAAAAAACAACTGGACATGGCCCTGAGCAACCTGCTCTGATTTATACCCTGTTTGAGCAGGGGCTGGACCGGACAAACTCCAGAGGTGCTCACCGGCCTCAGCCATGCTGGGATTCCATGAAACTGCAGGGTAAGTATTGTCCTGCAGGTGCACAGACATGAAGAGAGCATCCAGATTTCCCCTTTAAAATAATACAGAATCACTCCAAACTCAATGATGTAAAAGAAGTCTAAGGGCTTCAGCAATTCTGCTTGCCTGAGATGTTAATCTTTTGACAAGAATGTGAAGAGAAAGGTAGGGACACCTTAATAAATAAATTTAAAGTCTGACAACTAATAGAAATTATTTACATATTTTATGAACTTCTAAACACTCCGTAAATATGTATGCTAGAGTCCTAGTTTTAATTGTGTTAATAACTGGTTAATATTTTGTCTTTAATTTCTGATTTAATGTAGACACATAATTTGTCATAAATTTGGCCAGCTAGTGAAAAAAAAAAGCACCTTGTTTATGAACAACTGAACTACAAAATAAGAGGTATTAACATTATTAAGAAGGTATGAGAAAAATATATGAGCTGATAGTACCTGGAGTGAAGAAATAATCCCCCAGCCAGTTAATCAGTTCACTTTTGGCAACAGGCTGGAAACAAGTTGTACCAAGGTGCTTGAGGACACAAAAGTATTTATGGTAACAGAATAGGGAAGTGTGCCATTACAGTTTTAATTCATAAAGGATGTAATTAAATATGCAACCACCTCAAGATGTTATTATAGAGGACCAGAGAGAACTGAAGTTAAAAATCTCCTCCTTCCCCAAAATTTTCATGTTCTTGTGTGTCATGCTGTCACGATCACAGGCATAGGTGTTTTAGTTGTCTGCAACTTAGGAAAGATTAATGTGTTGTCAAAACATAAGGATTTGAATATCAGATTCTGTGTGCCTTATATTTTTTTCTGCTAGGATAAAAGTTCTCAAAATATAAAAACGAATGTTGTGTCTTTTGCAACACAAAAATTAAGTGAGGCTTTGCCTCAGAAGGTTGATCTCTGCCTCAGAAGGTTTCTAGGAACGTTTTTGTTTGGATTTCTAGCTGTCTTATTTTAGGATCCATTAGGATGCTGTACTGTTCAGGAGGTTGAGCATTCCAGTTGCTCAGTAAATGCCACAAAGATCAAATGATGCTCAAGTTTGCCTGTGAGAAATCTAGTTAACATGGGCTAAAATTGCCAGAAACCGTGCTGGTAGCTGAACAGAATGGACAGTCATGGGACATGGCTCGACCTTAAACTGGTTCTTCTTAGTTTAGAAGTAAAGCTGTGGCTGTGAGGTACTTTTTACATATATTTACAATTATTCATATTTGAAGCGGAATTTATATTTACTATATAAATTACTTCAGTCATACAACGTGTACAGACCTACTTACAAGGTTATACTCTTTAGAAAAAAAACCACAGATACACAGAATTTGATGCTATTAAATATATATGCATAATAACTATTATAGAAATAGTTCTTAACACTCTTAAATGACAGTCATTAGCAATAAATAAAGTAAAAATGCATCTGGAACAATTCAAAACATCAATAGTGTATGATAAATATTTTTTTAGAGCTTTAAAACACATTTAATCTTTTCATTTTGTAACCTCAACTATCCAAGTTTCTGCTTTGGTGATGTGTTAATGCTTAGTTGCACTGTAAATGTTCAAGCTTTTCAATTCAGCTCTGAACTCAGCCTTGACAGAACAATTTATCAGTACAGTAAATATCCACTAATATGGATACTATTAATGGACATGTCTTTTTAATACTTTAAAACTGTTATATGAACTTATACATTTATTTGCTTTTTTGTAACCTTTTGTTGAGGTATTTTCCAACCTAAACAATTCTCTGATAACTTAGTTGCCTTTATATTAAAGTCAGGAATTGCTAATGAGAAGAAGAGTTTGAGCCTCTCATGCAATTCTGCTACAAATAAGACACAAAGTGCTGGAAAGTTGATTTTTCCTTTAGCTTAAGTCCATGTAACTCACAGAGCTGATCAAAATATGTAAAAACACCAATGGTATCATTTTATTGTGATTGTTCTGGTGATGTCAGGTGTTTTCATCTTCTCCTTATTAAGCCAAATCATTTAAATATATCAAAATCTTTCATCAGGAAATGTATAGATTTAATACTTAGAGGTGAAATGGATAAAAGCAATCTGCAGACAGGTTTTAGTTTTTATTGTATTTTTGAGGCATTTAGATTCCCTTGATGATAACAATTCCTGGGAAGATAAAAATGTTTTCCAATGGCAGCAGAGAAGTCACTATTGACTACAGTCTCTGCTTCGCCTTCCAGATCCTATCAGATGTACTGTACTTACAGTAATCGTGTGGAAGATATTATAGCAGTTGTAATAGGTTAGGTGTGATTCCAGTTACAATGCCTGCACAGGATAAAAAATTTTAAAGCTTCAATTTGAGACAGCAAGAGACTGACATGAAAACTGAAGACATGAAGATGATGATCGATAGACATGATACCACTTAAAATGACAAGAGCAGAAAAACTCATAAAGCAACAAGAAAGGAATGGATGACCTTGTAAAAAGGCACAGATAATAATCTATAATCTATAATGCCAGCTGCAACTGGGAGTGTGGGTCCGCAATGTGTAAGCACAAGTATCATATATTTTCTGTGTAGGGGAGTAAGAAAGTGATTTGAACTGTAATTTCAAATTTCACACACAGGGAGTGAGTTATTGTAAATAATTTTAGGGCCCAATTCTTGTATGAACTTGAGAAAGAGGTTAAAATAGTTTTGAGAGGTGAAGAATAAAACAGTCCTAAGTGTAACTGAGGATGTTTTCACTGAGAGCTCTTATCAGCATCCTGCTAGCTTGAAAAATGTAAAAGAGAAGTGCAAATTACTTGACAATCCAGACAGGAAAAATTCTCATCTAGTCTACATTTTTGATCTCTTTAATCAGTGTAATATGAGAGTGACCAGAATATTGTGGTTGAACTGCTGCTGAGCTTTGACCAGAATATAATGTTGTCAAAAATCCATGAGAAGACGATACTTACATTTCTCCTTTGATCTTCCTTTGTGAACTTCTGCGTAAGGCAATTTAGAAACTTCCTTTTTTGCTTGAATGTTCATTGCTCTTTCCCGTACATTCCAAAAGATATATTTGATTCTCTTTCACTGTCAAAAGTATTGTTCAAATTTCTGGAGCTAAAGTAATGCTGTGGATTAGTAACCAAGTTAAGTGAAGGCAGTCAACATCTACTTTAGAAGCCAGCCAACATCTATGAACACTTCTAAGAACGGCTTGATGTTTTTTAGTGACAGAACTAGTTGGGAAAGGCTAGTTGCTTGTAATAACATTATGAATACCAATGTTTGACTGTGTTACTGTATCACTCACTATTCTCTTGAGCTAGGTCAATAGCAGTACTGTCAGGAAATACATCCCAAAGAGGAAGAAGCATTTGCAATCTTTTCTTTGCTGCTTGCTGGCCTGTCACACCAGATTTTTCCAAGAGTACCTGAATGAGATAAGGAGGCAAGGAGGATTTTGGATGACAAGTGAACTATCTGATGTAATCCACGGGTTGGGCATGGCTGGGGTTAAGAAGATCCAAAGGGAAAACACAGTTGCATAATGCCTAGATTTAAAATTTTTCAGTTATTAAGCTGACTTCTTCAGGTTAGAGGTGTGCATTGGCCACACATCTCCCTTGATGGACAAAATCCTTTGCTAAAATAAACACAGAAATTTCTAACTAAATCTTGGCTTTTAGCCACTAAAGGGCATAGCACTATGGAGATAAAACTCAGTCCATAGCCTGAGGAGGAGGAGGTATCAGGGACCTTAGCAGGGAAGTCAAAGGCACATTTAATTCTGAATCAGACCTGAAGTCTATTGGCTCCTAAACAGATTGGGTTTGAGAAATCAAAATGCTTCTTTTCAACATGTTTGAAATTCAAGTGAATATTTGATTTGGAGAGGTTCACGAGCAGACTCAGCTGGCTAGCACAGTAAGAGGTACAGACCTGTTATAAAAATATGCCATAATTCTGTCATCTTATACGAACAATAAATCATATATAATAATGACTATTAACTACAAGGGTTCTTTCCAGTGGCAAAATACACATATTTTCTTCTGAACTGTATGAATGTTTTACAGAATGTTTTATTTTCCTCAAGTGACCTTGCAACACATTGCCACTCCAGCCCTTTAATATTTTAGCTCAACTGCTGAACCATAGCAGCAAAGGTTTTCAAAGTGTATTGGTACATTTTTTATGTTTGGTTACAAAAAACAAACAGGATCCAGCTGCAGTCTGCCAACACATGGCTTGGCCACCTGAATATTGGCTATGCATGCTTAACAGGCACACATGGACACTGGGAGTCATAAAAGAGAGCAGCAAATACAAGGAGAGAACATTTGCTGCATAAACCCCATCAAAATCTGCCTTTGTAAAAGACCAAATGGAAACTGCTGTTATCCTGTTGAAATTGCCCCACAACCCAGCAGTTAAAGTACCTACAAAACTGAAGATGTTTTAGCTCTGCTTTTAGCTAGTTGCAAAAAATAAGGATTTTGCTTCCATCTGTCAGGAAGTTCCTATTGATCAGATTGAATCACTTATGCAACATAAAGTCCTTGTGGGACATCCCGGTCAGCCTTTTGCAAGCACTTCCACAGCAGATTGCGAATCACACAATGGGTAAATTCTCACAATGTACTGGTTGTCCAATTTGGATCTAATCCTAAAGAAATATGCCCAAATTCACAGAAATGCTGGGCACCTGTTTATCCACCCTGAGCATCCCTGCCACTGCTTGCAGATCCCACAACCCTTGCCTTGCTTTCCTGTACTGCACCAGTAAATTAGTGACAGAGTTGTCCATGGATAGCAAAACACGGGCTGAACCCTGCCAGGCTCCTAATGGAAAGACACTCAATTCCATTTTGGCCACAAATATAAATCACAGAGAATAATTCATTTAAAAAAAAAAAAAAAGAGTAACTGCCAAACAACTCTTGGAAGCTACTCAATGGCCCTTGCTTTTACAGCAAACATGATCCCAAATATCATTTATAAATAACTCTCAAACTGTGTCACATTTTAGGATTCATCTCACTGTTTCACAAAATTTTGGGGGGGATATACAGCATGTCATTTCAAACCATGTGAGAATTATTGAGAGAGCTTTGCAATGTCTGAATAGTAACAATTTTTTGCAGCCCTCATTGGAGACACTGCAGGTGGTGCATGAGCAGGCTCGCTCACACATCTGGTTTTATCACGGCAAGGCTAATCAGAACTGATTCCTGCAACAAGAGCCTGCAAAGCCAGCAGCACTCCTACTGCAGTCGAAAACGGAGGAGCAGCTCTTTTCACGTGTTCATGCAGCAAATTACTCTTAGTTTCCATCACAAAATCTGCAGCTTTTCATAGTTTTCCTCCAAAGAGATCTACTTATCTAAGTTATCTAAAATATTGTCAATACTGTACAAAGAAAAAAGCAAGAATCCTTTCTTCATAACCCATACGAAAGTAGCAGAAAACTTATATCTACTGCATAGATAGAAATTGATACGTCTAAACCTATTTTAAAACTTTACAGATTTTCATTTATATATTTGGTTAAGAATATGAGCCCAGTCCTTGCTTTCCCATGGCAACAAAAATGAAATAATGAAATCCAGGCCTAATGGCACTATAGATTTTCACTCCAGTAAACCTGAAGCTGCATGATTTGTCACTCATGCATTTATCTATATATGGTAAAGTGAGTAAACACCGCATAAAATATATTTTGTGCTTCCTCGGTCTTGGACAGATTAGCACAAATTAAATTTCACACTAATCTGCCCATGGTCAGAAGTGCTACATTAGGAGTGAGGGGGATTCAGCTAATTGTGAAGAATATTCTTCTCTAATAAAATGATGTGTGAACATAGCAAATATATTCTGGAGAGCTACCTTTACCAATATGGTCTATCAATACTGAATCAATAAAGGATGAAGAAGAATATCTGTATACAGAAAAATGTCATGTTTGTCAGTATTACTTTAATTTGTTCACCAAATTTGAAATAAGTTTTCTTCACACTTAATATTTTCAGATGGAGTGTTCAATATTCATCATTTAGGTTACACTGCTTAGCTATGTTTGACCGCCCAAGTCACGTGGCATTTGAGTCACATAAGTCTGAAGAATACACTGAACTGCCAGAAGAGGGAAGTCCAGGATCAGAAGTTCATTTCTCTGAGCAAATGTTAAACCTGACATCAGGATTGTGAAAACCCTGCATAACACTACCTTTTTTTTAGGCAAAATTGCTGAAACAGGATCACGCCAGGCATCGAGGAGAAAGTAGCATGAATACTTACGAGATAACTTCTGCAACTCCAGTGTTGATACTGATGGATTAAAAAATCTGGGTAACTGTCTAAAGAAAATGTTGTATTTCTTCAAAATAACCAACCAGTTTTGGTCAGCCCTGGTTTTGGCTGAAGGACAAATAAAAATCTGTGTGCATTAGCGCTGGCCATGCAGGAGGCAGTGCTCTTTCTTTTGACTGAGTAAAGGTCTGTGAGCAGCAATGCTGTATATGCCCAGGTAAATCATAATGCCCAGTTACCCGACTCTGATAAAGGTCCATGGATACTTCAAGGGTGGCAGAAGCTAGACTTCTTGCACTGGAAGCAATGGAGAAAAATATCCTGGATCTCATCACAGGGATGAAGGTCTGACTGATGTAAAAAATCAGCGTTTTAAACATGCCAAATACACTTGAGACTAAATACTGGGAAATATTTGTGGTACATAGTAGGGAAACTGAGATAATATTATACTTTGCTTTGTAGACCTAACTTGCCCACAACAAAACTTCGTGTTCATTTTTAAGTCAGGTTTCTTTTTTGACTTTTGAGAAAGCATTACACAGTTAAAAATCAGGAATGGTGGTATGTAAAACACTGATAAATAATGTTAACAACTCCCCATTCTCTTCAGAGAATTCTATTCAGTTTCTAAGTAAGCAAACGCTACATACCCACAGAAAACATTGTAAACAATATAAAACATTATGAAATGTATTTACAATACTCTGAATAGCTTTAAACAAAAGCTGTTAATACTTTAAATATCCAGTCTTTCCTCATCCAGACTCCTCTGCAACTGTAGCTGTTGAAGATTCAAATTTAAATGCAACGCTTCAGTATAACATTTACACTTCTACTTTAACACATAGATTGAAACACACTCTCGCCTCATCTTTGCTGTGAGACGCCTTCTCCCCAGAGCAGCGGCAGGACGCAGCTGGCGGTGTCCCTCCGGGGGCGGTGAGCCCGGGGCAGCCGCGCCGGCGCTGGGTCCTGCCAGCTCCCGGCAGGAAACATCCGCGCATCCACCGCGGGGTCCGGGCCGCCCGGGAAAGGTCGCGGGCAGAGCGGAAGCTGCAGACAAAGTTTATTAGAGAAGATGTCCCACTGAGTCACGAGGTACAGAAAAGCACCCTACCCCCCTGGCTCTCCAAACTCCTCAGAGAGGAGTCAGGGCGTGGCTGGATCCAGTCGTAGCCCCAGACTTTGTCAATGGTTTATGTGCAAAGGATTGTAGAGGTGTAATTGGATCTTTATACAACCTTGCTGCGCAGGATAAAGTATGACAAACCAAACATATCTATATAAAAATAAAGGATTTTCTATGAAAATTATTAGACTGAAAGAACTTAGAATTATTTATTACACAGTATATGTGGCTATAACTACTAGTATAGTATAATGCACAATATTTGAAGCAATATTGAAGCAATTATATTAAAACTAGCAAAAACAAGTAGAGATTGCTGTTACTCATCCCATACCCATATGTGGGCAAATCTCTTTTGCTCTGCCTCGAGAAGTAGCCTTAAGGGGCATCCCCACTCAATAGAGAAATCTCCAAACACACTCCAAGAAGGGATATGTTGGAAGTTAGAACATGAGACTGGGCTCTTATAGACACTGTCAGTCGTATGTTTCCAGGCCAGCTGTGTCAGATCAGCATCTTTAAATAATTTATTAGTGATATCATTTGTTGGTTCCTTTATCAGGTATTTTATCAGGAACATTCTTCCTCAGAATGATTAACTTTGGAATTGACGAATCAGTCTGGTTTCAGCGTTCTTCAACACCAAAAGCAGCATGATACCTCCTTCTCTATTCACCACTGGCAGCTTGGCAAATAGAGTATTGTTCGAGTTGTTTTACCCCCACTCCAGGCAGAGCTTCCTGCTACAGATTATCAGACAAATCTCAGCTAGAAAGCATTCACAGGCCTTTTTAACACCTACATTGGTGATTCTCCTGCATTGTACAGTGGCTTGTCTTGCAGAGGATGACTGGAAGTGAACTGTGGGGAAACATCACACTGGGAAACACTGCTCCTCACTTTCAGGAACAGCCACTGGTTAGCAAAACTATTACCATCCACTTCAGCTTGGTGCTTAGGTCCTTCCTTATGACTTCCCCAGCTCCATATTTTGTTCAGAAATATGAGGTCTCACCAATGAAAACAGTGTCACTTCACTGATTTTGATCCTTCCTTTGCATCCAAGAAAGACAGAACAATAATTCAACGTAGGGTGTACTCACACTGGTTTTCCTTGTCATGCAGGCAGGATGCCCCTTCCACCACATGAGTAAGAATTCCAGCTCCGTTGCAGGAAATAAAACACAGGTCTAAAATAGCAGTCAGTCAGCTTAACTGATTATCAGAACATTTTCAGAAATCTGATTGACTTCCAGCTGAATGGATCATATCACAAACCTCCCTGGGGAATGTCCCCTTTCAACCAGCAATAAAACTATGCTAGCGCTCATCTTTTGGTGGGCAGAACAGCCAAGATCCATTCATTGAAGTTTTCTCTCTCCCTCTTCACGAATGTACACCATTGCTTGCCAGTGTTCAGTATTTATCCTTTAAAACTAAAACCGCAGTGTCTGTTCCCTTTTAAGTGGCATACAGTATTAAACTGATGTGTTAGACAGACACTGCATGAGTTGGTCACATTTTTCAACAGCAAGTCCTACTGAATTCACTAGATCATGACGAGATGTAGCCTGGAATGCACATTAAGGTATTAATGGAGTGTGTATGCTTGATATCAAGTTTTCATGCTGAGCTGCACTGGTGTTAATCTAGTTTGATTACAAAGCCTAATGTAAATTCTTAGACAGATATTCTATTTTAGCTGAGAAACGAATGCTGACAGTTTACTGCAAGATGACAAATGAATGCTGACATTTTATTCTTACATGTTTATAAATCAGTTTAAAGGTTAAGAGTCATTAATGCGGGCAATCTGAAGAATCTATATACATAAACAAAATATTCATTTTTTGATAACTATGTATGTCCAATGTCATTCACAAAAGATAGAAGTCAGATTAAAGAATGAGGGAAAAATTGCAAATTTATGAGTATTAGTTTATCTTTTAACTGGAAACTAAATTACCTGATTGATAGGCCTTCTGATCAAACCACAATGTACAATGTGGGGTTTTTTCATCAATTACTTTAAAAATAAAATACCTACATGACGATTTCTAAAGAATAAAGATTAACCCCTCCCTTCCCAGATGACCCACAGTGATTAGAAGCATTTGGCAGTAACTGTACCAATCTTCCAGGCACTCTGGAAAACAGATAATCAGTATGGTCTGTGCTAGGACACATCACAGGAATAATTTACATTCTTATTTTTATTACAAATTTTCCTGATAGTACCAGAGCTAAGAAATAGTCATGGATTCCTCATCTACTTCCAAGAAAAGGTCTAAACAGTGCTCTGAAAGGAGCACGAATTCCAGTGGCAGTTTTTAATGGCTGATGAGGGCTGCCACTGGATGAGAAAGGGAGCATGGCAAGTAAAAATTATTTATGGAATTTACTAAAACTCTGATGGAGACAGACAGTCTAGGTGAGCATGCACCATGTTAGACATATGCACCATGGAGGATACAAGCACTGTCTTCATCATATTCTGACATTTTTAAAATAGTGTAAAGAGGTTTCTCTGTAAAGGGGAATTTGGGTCAATACCAGCTATTAAAAATGTGAAGTGAAATTGGCTTTGTGAAATACAAGGCCAAAATCGTGGAAAAATTTCTGGATGTGCAAGTACAACAAACTTCAAAGCATTCATCATTGTTTTTCCTGGGTAGGTGACCTACACAGCACACTTTGTCACATATGGTCTCAGATCCAAGTTGTTTTCAGATATTTATGAGATTTTCCTGATACAAATATGGTATTTTGTATATTTTGTTACCCATTAGCTAATGAATCAGACTTACAGAGCTAAAATACATGTCTAGAATATTTTGACTTAATATATGCACATATATAAGTATTTGTGCTGTGTATATGTATATATACATATAAAGCGTTACACAGAGTACTCATAAAATAGCTGTGGTCAAGGAAAGCTGAGAGCTGAGAGCAGAACTTTGGGTACACTTTGGCTGATTCATTCAAATAATTTGCTTTTATTTCTCAACATTCTTGAATCACCTGAATCAAAATTGCTCAGAACTGGTTTTCTGAACACTTTCTGCTTGCTTTGTTTCATAAATAGCCAACTAGGGAAGCAAATACCATTCAAATTCAAAAATCTATTTTATGTTAAGTAGGAGACAGGCTGCTTGGTGTTTGTCAGAAAAGTATTTCCTGAGCTTACTAGTGCAGGACCAGCTTCCCTTCCTCAGAGGAAAGTTGGAAAATGGAATCTGCAGCTCAGGTCTAGGAAATGTTCAGGCTGAACATCACAAAAATTTCCACTGTAAAACGTTCAAAGGTCTAACAACAACAAAAAAAAAAATCCAGAGCATTGCTAAACTGAAATTCACTTTCAAATTCAAGACACTTCTCACTGCCTTCTTCACAGCTCTTTTATACCTCTCAAGATGCCAGCTGGCATTCAGACTGTTGTTAGGAAAAGTTTAGGGGATGAGCTATTGACAGACAGTCAATCTTGGTAAGTAAGGCTTTTCATTTCACCTCTACAAGGATGTACTGCTTTTTCTCAGGCAATCACATGCAAGCAATTCAAATGTAAGCCTTTTTCCTGAACCCCAACAATAAAGTATATATTCTACTCCATGCTGAGCTTCACTTTGTCTGACCACTACATAAGCACCTGCCAAACATAATAAACACTTGCAGTGCAGGTATATCATTACATTTGTCTGCCACGATGGCTTGATCAAATTGACCTCTTGCTATTCAAAAGGCTGAACAGACATCTGGAACTGCATGGTGGTATGGCAGAGTTGTGTTTTTTATATTGAAAATATTTCAACCTTCTGAAAATTGTTACATAGAAGATAGAACTATCAACTGGATAGGTCTGAAGTTTGTGTGTTGGTTTTTAATGATTTTATTTAAAGCTGCACTGAAATAAAACCCAAAATATCATTTATTGAAGATAAATAACTTTTACACTTCACATTTAAACTAGCTTATTTGTTCAGGAAGAAAACAATCACGACCGCTAAATTTGGAAATTAACTATAGTCTGCATTCACATAATACTTTATGTCTGAGGAATAATCTTATTTTAAACATGTCCACTGCTCAGGATATGAACTGCTCATGGCTGAACCAGTGAGATCTCATTGGTGTGTCAGTGATTATATCCCCTAAAGCCAAGCTTCTCTATTTCCTATGTCATGTATCTACATCTGCACAGCCCATCACATCATGTACCTAGACTGCCCTACTGAATCTGAACTTGAAGTTCCTGAGTGAACTGCAATTGAGAGGCACTGAACGGGTCTTAGAAACCTTTGATAGAGTAGTGCAGAAAGAAAACATATTTCTTGTGAGTTCCAAAAATTTCTATGGACATTATCTAGAAGTTTTCAAATTGTGCGTTACTTCTTAGGTCTTCTTCTAAACAGAGACCAGGATAAGTGTCCCATCTCACTTTTGCTTCTTGACAAGCATCACTGATGCTTCCGAAAATAAGTTAAAAAAATACTTAATATAGCTTCAACGAAAGAAATTATTTCCAATATTTCCTCCAGAGAACTGGAGATCAGCAGATGACTGAAATTGTAAATGAGTGTTCATATACCCAGTAAACTAAAAAGCAGTTCCATACTTTCTTAAAGCACAATTTTTGCTGAGAAGAACACAGCTATGGATGTATAAAAATTGGTTCGTCCATCCTTCAGATTGGGAAGATAATGGTCTTGGAATTGAGGAAGCCTTTACTGTATCTTTGGAGCTGGATTATGAAGTCGTTGTCAGAGAAGATATGAAGGGGCACATCTTATATGGTTTGAGGGGGATTTGAACTGTTGGAGTGACAGACTGTGTTGAAGCCATCACGGGAGACACCATTCTTCCATGTCTGCTTTCTTCTTATCTGAGAGTCCATTAGATGGAGAGGACTTCACCAGCTGGGGAAACAGGCCAGATATGTTTCTGTAGATACACCTTGCTTCACAAAGAAGTGAATTCTTAAGCTGCACCATTAAGAGTGCTATCATGTATGTGATTACTAGTGCCAGGTCCCACAGGCACACAACCTCTCCTTGCTGTTGATAACCCTGCAGTAGTCCAGGGAAAAATTAAATCTTATGTAGTTCAGACACTGGTTATGCTCTTTTTACACTCAACAAAATCATCCCCTTGGTAGAAGTCATGAACTGTTGTCCAGATGGGATTTGAGCTACCATATATGTTTCAGAGAAGAAAGGAGTCAGAGAATGATGTGACTCCTTTAATGGTAGCAATTCTATAAGTAATTGGCCTTTCAACACATTGCAGGTTATTTATTACAAAACTAGATTGTTATACAATGGTAGCTGAACTTGACACAAAATGCCTGTAAAAGCAAGCTCTTTCATTGTTTTAAAATTATTTTAATAAAAGAGTTCTTATGAAGGTGGTAATATGAGATATGAATTAGACAAGCTAACGGCAGTTTCTGGGGTGTCTTCTGCTCTCAGTGGCATCAGAAAAAATGTGGAGTAAGTCCAGCTGCAATTTAGAATAAATTACTTACTTTGTTCTGCTGAAACTGAAAGGAGAATCTAGTCTGATTAATGCTAAATGAAAAACAGCATGACTACTTACTGCATCTATTTTCGGTGAAAAATTACTAGATCTATATTCATTCATTTGTAATATAAATGTGGATGGACAGATCTTCAGTGTATTCTTAGTGATTCATGTGGTGCTCAACTGGTTTTGTTTTCACTGCATTCCTATTAGGTGAGTACAACTCTGGAATAACTGTTCCCAACTAAATTTATATATGTTAAAAATCAATTTCCTTTCTGATGAAAAAGCAATACCAGAAACAAAGCAAACTAATTAATTGATTAGGGTCTGAATGAAAATCAACAAATCCAACACTTGGAGAAAAATCACTTCATCCTCACTGAGCCAAAACTACCCTTCTCCCCAAAAGAACTTCTATATTTTCCCAGACAGGGCTTTGGATATGATAGCAAAGATAGGCTGAGGTCCTAGTCTGAATTTAAATTAAAACTTTTCCAAGTTTAGCAGTGTTAAGATCTGAAAGTTTTTCTCACCTCACTGCAAATTATTTTGTATTTTCTTATGTACACATTTTTGGCCAAGCTGAAACTGGAACTAGGGGGAAAGAGGGAAAGGAAAAATGTAGAGAAAAATGTCGTGTCACCAAGAATACTGGAAGAGGAAAAGTGAAAATGAACTTTACAGCTTAGTAGGAGACAGGGTAAAATTAAATGTAGGCAATTTCATGTGGATCCACAGTTACCCTTCAGGCAACTATAGACCTTGGCTCTGGAACCCACTATTTTTAAACAAAATTATTTTGAAGGCTCTGAAACAATGACTGTACATGAAGCCTGTATGCCTGCTGCTGCTTTCAGTTATGCTACTGATAGCCCAGAAATTATTGCTGCTCCCTGAAAAAACTCTTCTAGACTTCCATTATTGCAACTGACAACACACTCATGGTGAAAAAAGTACAAACAGAAGGTCTGAAGATGCATGAAGATGCCCAAGAGCATGAAGACCTGCCAAATAAAAATTAAATGTAGGCAATTTCGTAAGGTTATGGACAAGGTCCAACTGAAGTTCATAGAATCATAGAATGGTTTGGGTTGGAAGCCACCTTTGAGATCACCCAGTTCCAACCCTCCTGGCATGGGCAGGGGCACCTCCCACTAGACCAGGTTGCTCAAAGTCCCATCCAACCTGTCCTTGAGCTCATCCAGGGACTGAGCATCCGCAGCTTCCCTGGGCAACCTGTGCCAGTGCCTCACGCGCTTCACAGTAAAGAATTTCTTCTTAATATCTAATCTAAACCTACTTTTGTTCAGTTTACCCCTTCTCCTGTCACTGGAGCCCTTGGAAAAAGTCTCTCTTTCCTTTAATCCTTTTTAAGTATTGAAAGGCCACAACAAGGTGTTCCTGGAGCCTTCTCCTCTCCCATTTGAACAGCCCCAACTCCCTCAGCCTGTCTTTGTAGGAGAGGTGCTCTGTCCTTCTGATCATCTTGGTGGCCAGGTGGGGTCTCACCAGAGCGGAGCAGAGAGGCAAAATCCCCTCCCTTCCCCTGCTGGCCACACTGCTTTTGATGCAGCCCAGAATCCAATTGGCTTTCAGGGCTGCAAGTGCACATTGTCAGACCGTTGCGTTGAACGTGGTGAGGGCTGTGAAAGGCAACAAGCAGGGCTTCTGCAGGTCTATCAGCAGCAAAGACTTGGAAAAAGAAGTGTGCCAGCTGCTGAACAGGCAAGGGCATAATGAACTCAGTGATGACGTGAAAAGAGCAGAGGTACTCAATTCCTTCTTTGCCTCCATCTTCGCTAGAAAGCCATGAATCACAGGGCCCTGAAGCAAGAAATAACTACTTCTGGTGGGCAAGGATCAGGACAGGGAACATTGAAATTAACTGGACATATTTAAGTCCATGTGACCTAAAGGGATGCACCTGCAAGTGCTGAGGGAGCTGCTGGTATCTCTGTGAGTCCATTCTTGATTAAGGTCATATGAAAGGTCATAGTGATCAGGGGAGATTCCTGAGTACTCAGAGAAAGCAAATGTCATTACCATCTTCAAAAAGACATGAAGGAAGGTTCAGGGAACTACAGGTCAGAGCTCCACCTTGATCTTTGGGAAGGTGATAAGTAAATAATCCTGAGAACTGTTTCCAGGCAAATAAAAGACTACAAGGTTACAGGGAGTAGTCAGCATAGATTTATGAAGATGAAATTATGCCTCACCTGAGACGTTTCTACAACGGAGTGAATAGGGGAAAGCAGTGAATTCTATTTATTTGACTTCAGCACAGCTTTTGACAGTCTCTCTTAACAACCTTGCAGATATTGTGATGGAATATGGGCTAGCTAAATGGACAGGGAAGTTGATTCAAAACTGGCTGAAGTGCTGGGCCAATAAGGCTGTGATCAGCAGCATGACCAGCCACTAGTGGTGTTCTAAAGGGGTAAATACTGGAGCCATTACTGCTGATCATCATCAATGACCTGAATGCTGGCACATCATGCACCTTCCACAAGTTTGCAGATGACACAAAACTGGGAGGAGTGTTCAACAGACTAGGTGGCTGTGCTGCCATTCAGAAGGATCTGGACAGGCTGAAGAAATGGACCAAGAAACACCTGATAGAGCCGAGCAAAGGAAAGTGCAGAGTCCTGCTGCTGGAGAGGAACAACCCCAGGCACAGGAATAAGGTGCCCAGAAAGGCTGTAGGGTCTCTGTCCTGGGAGGTATTCAAAAATCTAATCAGCCACATCCTTGAACAAGCTGTCATAGCTGACCCTGCTGGGGCAGGGGTGGGGTTGGACTGGGTGGTTTCCAGAGGTGCCTGCTAGTCTCAGCCATTCTGTGACACTGGGTTTGCCGGGACATAGCTCTACCCCTCTAAAATTTTGAAGATGTAATGGTTCCTACTCCACAGCCAGTGGTAGCACATACAAAATAAGCTGTTTGTGTAATTTATAAATGCAGCAGAACCTGTATAAAGGTTACAAAGACATATTCTCTTTTATCTACTTGTAGGCACTGCAACTGGAGTGAGCGATTCCATAATTCATTTCAATGGGAGTTTTGTAAGCATTAGATGTAGGTTCCAAACGCCTGACCTGCATTTTTATGGGTGATTTGTTAGCAGCAGTGGGTAATCCTGTGGAGAGAAAAGGTTTTGATACTCAGCTGAGTACTAACTTTAACTCATCTCCATTTCTAAGAGAAATTCAGATAGCAGGGCAGTTCATGTTTTCAAAATGCTGCTTTTTGATTCAAACTATTTACTGTAATGAAACAAGTAATTTGTTTTTATCTGAGCCTGCAACACATCTCTCACTTCACTGCTGGTTCTGAACATCAGTAGAAGGTTCTTGAACTGTGCTTGTCTACACCAGTGATGCCTACACAGCATGATCTTCCACAGCCCAGAGTAATGGTTCATAAGTGTCACTGGACAAAGTTGTACAACATTTCATTTTTTCTTTTTAATCTTATCTGGTGATAAGAAAGTTTTGGAATTTGTTGTTTGAGAAAGAAAACTGGCATTTTTATCACCTAAGAATGAATCCTGCTTTCACCTTGGTATTAATTATGCTTGTCATGAACTTAGAGCAGATGCACAAAGTAATATTATCACTTAACTTTAATACATGGTTGGCAAGCATACACAGCAGTTTTGTATCCGGAAGGTTTAACAGTTATCTTCAAGCTGAATACTTTATATAAATATTATTTTCGTATTGTGAATATAAAAATCTAATATAACAGACATAAACTATGGTATATTTCGATGTTACAAGAATAAGGAACACAGAATGTTATTGATGAGGAAAGTTCTTGCAGAGCAGAGACAATTTTTCCTTGAAGTGTCTGTCATGAAATGACACTGAATTCCTCTAGCACAGGAAAATTCAAATAAGTGAAATCGTGTCAACATCTTTTATATAATTATTACTTTTAGCTCCACAAATTGCGTTAAAGCTTTGAATGCATTTTAGTGATACTACAGATTCTAGTACATCATAGTACATTAAAAACTTCTGCAAACCGTGCCAACTCGTTTTCTCCTAATATAAAAATTACCTACTCAAAACCACACTTCTCATCTCAATCTCAGTGATTTCTGATATAATTTACAAAAGCACACTGCATGTCAAGTTTTCTAACACTGAAGATAAGCCTTGGTTCCTGATAGGCCATTTTCCCATTGTCTGTTTAATGTAAAAAGACAGAAGCCACCTCGAGGCCAGAAGCCACAAATCCCTTCCCCATATTACAGCCCTTAAAGCCCTTCTTGTCCTTTTCTCTGTGTTCCAATGGCTTTCTCTCTGTTTTGCAGAATAACTCACATGGGAGGAGAAAAACAGTGAATGCCGACTGTGCCTGTAGCTGCCTGTGTGTAAGGCTTGGGATTCCCCTGACATCCCTAAGAAATGACTAGACCTCGACTACTGAGGAGCACAGCCCCCACTTTGGGGATGAATATTATGTTATTATATCAACAGTGAGTATTAAAATTATCAATAGTGCCATTCAAAGTGCCTGTCCAACACATTCTTTCATGGAGATTTCCTACAGGGAATTACTTCTAAGCCAAAGCAGACAACCTACTGAGTCTCTGGGTATGCTGCTTAGCACTTAGAGAGGAGTGAGTTTCAAGATGTGGTGAGGGATATAAAAGTCCTAACAAGGGGTCTCAAGTGCGGGAGATGAGAACAGCTGAGTGAATGTAAACCTCCTTTTCAGTAGTTCTCAAGTGACTCCATGTCTCCAATGATGGAGATTACCACATTCTCCAATACACCAGCTCCGGTGAATCCATTCACCTGCCTCCACCATGAACCATTCAAGGTGGGTAAAGAGTTAAAAAAACTACCACAATAGAAAACAAAGCAAGACAGTAACAAAACAAACTAAGTTGTCAGGTGGAAAAAAATAAGTGTGAGGGCCACTGAGTTGGTAGGAAGGAACAAATTCCTTGGCTTGGGACCTGCACAAAGCAGCTGAGAGCAGAAAGGGGAAAGAGCAATTTTACCAGGACATTTAAATTTGGAAATGAATGAATGAATCATCACCCTCCAGGCACCAAAAGGTGCTAGCTTCCCTATGCAGTGAAGATTAAAGCGTCTGGCTATTACTTGTGCAACAAAGGATTTGTCTAACCACCTTATTCAGGTGCTTGATCTAATCTCTTAATCTGGTTGAGGTTGTCTCCCTGTTTTGGACATTCTCATCTCTCTCTGTATGTTTTATTCGTAAATTTGTGTGTACATAGTAAAAAACCCGATGTATTTAAAAGTTAAAATTGTCAGAATCACAATTTTCTGTTCACCCCAGCATAAAAGCCTTGTCTCATCCTTCCAGTCACAATTCATTCATCTCATGCTGCTATATTATGCAGAAGCTTTAATTGTGTGACTGCAGATTTCCTGCCCACCTCCCTTCCCCGTGCTCTGTTTTACTCCATACATAAGTGCCACCAATGTTATTTTAGCTCATTTTGCTGTGGATTTGAAGCACTGTCAGGGACCTCTGTGGAAGCCCTCAGTGGAGAGACCAGGTGTGCTCACAGGCTAACACAGCTGAAGCCTGGGTATCTGACTTGACTCTAATTTACAATAGGGTCACACATATCTGTTCTGTGGATGTCCGTCCTACACAGTTCACGGCAACACAAGGCGCCAGCTGTGAAGGTGACCTGGAAAGTCAAAAGAGTTGTTGTTCTCTTCCCCATTGTCAGCCTTGGGGAAAAGGAGATCACCAGAAGTGAGAACCTTTGCATTGACAATATTTAGAATTTGGGAGTGATCTTCCAAGGATTTTGTCTCATCAGTATTTTAGCCTCTCTCAGCAGGCCTCCCGGGACGTGTAGCATTTTTATAGTGCTGATGCTTTGTAACTGCTGCTTTCTGCAGCCATCAGTGTACCCATGCTACACTCTTGGAATTAACAAAGTGCTGCTTCCCTTTATCTTCTTTGGCCCTCAATAAGATTATCCCACACCACCTTTTTTCCATTATACTCACCATGAAATTTTCTTTAACCCAGGTTTTCCAGGCTGCTCTGAGCTCCATCTCAGTTCCACTGTTTCAGAGTGACTTCTTAGGTCATAGCTTATGTATGTACATTCAGCGAAGTGAATTAGCCCACCTACACTTCATCTTGATGGTGGTGCTGGAATTGATTTAATTTTTTAACTTCTACATCAAGGTTTTTAGTTGTTATTTTTTCCTTCTCCATTTGCCAGTGGTGCAGTGTTCATTGTACAAGGGAGAAATCACCTTATTCATACTCTCAATTATGTTTAGGATATGACTACTACATTCCTGCAGATAGTGTAGACAATGAACATAGTCAATAGTTATCTAGTAGAAATGAGAGCCTGAGAAAGTCAGGAATGTGGATCCACAGTAAATATCTATGATGTAGTTTTATGATTATTTGTAATAATGAGAAGATGTCACCAGAATCCCAACAGTATTACAATTACTTCAAGACAAGCAGACATCAGCTTGTAGCAATACACTTTACTGCTTTTCTTCTACAAAGGAAAAAGATCATCATTGTTCTGTGAAAACTCTGAAGATTGTGGTATGAATGTGGTATGAATGAGGACTCACAACTGCTTTTCAGAGTCTGAATTTTGGGATAAAAACAGATAAATGAGGAAGACAGGGATGTGGCCCAACATTAGTTCTGAGCACTGCCTGAGGATGGGATGTTTTGTGAATAAAGAAATCTTCCTTAAAAAGCCCAAAAGTTGAATGCAAAACCTGCCAGGCAATCAGTACACAGAGAGTTAGGCAGGAACCAGCTCTTCTAAATATTAAGTCTTCATGTGGACCAATTTTATTTTTTGTAACATAAACCCAGGAAATATTTTAATGCCTTTTGCTGAGCTGTTCACCCCATAGACTCAAAGATTTATTTACTGACACCAGCTGACAGGGATTAATGGATCCAAATTATTTAACTGAGGTGCCCTGTTTCCTGATGAATTCCAGGTGTCAAAGACTAACTAAGGATGGACTCCTTTTGCATAGGTGATTTGATAAATAATTAATAAACCTACAAAAACCTAAAAGAAGAACTTGCGAAGAGAAGCTTTCAGCAACAGGCAGTTTATCACCTTGAACAAACATGTACATATAACATGAAGAGAACACAAATTGTTCAGAAAACATATTTAAGTAGTTTATTCCTGTAAACAATACTTATGACTTAAATGTTGATGCGCTTCAAGTCCCTAGCTGGGATTAGGCCAGTATTGTGCAAAGTGGTTTAAGAGACAGGAGAGATTTCTGGCTGGTCAAAGTGTTTATGTTCTTATTTCACATGAGCAAATTAAAAAACGAGTGCAATGAGGAAAGTGAAACAATTGAAAACAGTCTATAAAGTTATGGGAAAACATAGTTCCTGAACTCAGCTATGTGAGCAGCTTTTTCACAAATGCTTTCTATTTTTAACAAATGTATAAAAAAATCAAATGTTAGTATCTGCTACCCATCTACCTTGTGTACAGTTTTACTTTCAGAGACTGTGATGGTATAACTTAGGGGTTTAGCACGTGCCAGAGTTGCCAGTTGTTCCTGTGAAGTGAGTAAAATATATAAAGTGTGTTTACAATTGAGTAACTCTGCACCCACAAATGAACAGGTTGTGCTTGTTTTGAACTTGTAAAAATGGAAGCAGTCAAACAAATAGGTGATTTATAAAGAGAAAATGCTAGCTGAATTATTCTGTTGTGTAAAAGAAATTGGACTAGCCAGTGGGAAGAATATAATGCATCATGGCAGACTTCAATTTACCTCTGGAATATATCAGGAACCCTCAGCAATTCTGGATCAGAAACCATTTGTGATAAGGCTTTCCCCTTTCAGCATCCCTTCTCAACTAGGTATTTGCTTTAACCCTGATATTTTCCCTTACTTTCTCACTCTCTAAACACACTCCTAGAGCTCAGCAATTGTAAATTACACAACCTATGGCTTTCTGACCAGCTCCACCTAAAACGTTTTCATCTATGCATGTAGATCTTTCAGAATTAGATTATTTAAATCCAGATGTAATCACCTAGTTCTTTAACCCATTATTGCATGATGGATAATCTTCAAAATAATGTTTGCCACCAAAAAGGCCAAAATGTACCATCTATTTCAAATATTGTGAAGTCTTAGGTATCCTGGCGTGTTTTCTAATGAAAGTTTAATTGATAATCATGAACATTTTGCCTGTTTTAGTCTACCTGTGATTGTAATGCTTTTTTTCCTTCACAAGTGTTATGATCCAAAGTATTTGCTGTAGGACCAACCTTGGGCCTACTGAAATGAATGCATACATCTGCTATCTTTGTTGCAAGTGAGAATTAATACAATTGTAAGCACTCTTGACCTGTATTTAAAGCCCAGCGAACCAGCAGAATTGTTAACTATAGTTTTGAAGTGTTTATTATTTTTACTACTGGATTACATATAGCTACACTTAAAAATAATAAAAAAGAACAGTTTCAGTTCCAAACTACACAGAAATGGGGTTGCTGAAAGCCAGTGGCATTGTATGCTCTTACGCTAGTCTCCAACCGGCTGCTCCGCTGAAATACCATCCTTTTATGTAGCTTGTTCTGAGTTATTTCTTTGGCTGATACGGGAACTAAAATACAACTGTTTATGTAACTATTCAGATCATGGTTTTGCTTTCAAATTTGCAGGATGAAAGTGCATCAACAGGTCATTTTTATAATCTTAATTTTTAAATGAAAATGGTGTACAGGAGACTGAACAATTGCAAGTGAAGAGTACTAATTGTGCATTAGTTCAGATTTTAATATAACAAATTATTCAGTAATATTTCTACGCTGAGTTAGTAGAGCAAACTGCTGTTCTCTTAAATGAATGTTCTTGTTTTTCATATAAGAACACTGAACACATGAAGAATCATACAAGAGGTATTAGGAAGGAGATTGTTCCACTGATTTTGACATACGGAGATACTGCCAGGGAAGTATGTGTTCCTTGGCACCAGTAAAGAGAACAGCCTCCCTGTTTTCAGACCCTCACATGTTAAGTTTTAGCTCACTAGGCAGTCTTAGACCCAGTTGCACTAGTGACCTGTCAGCGGGGACTCCCTGGAAGTGGAGGCATTCTTTGTACTCATTGTCTCTTTGAACACTTTCTTTCTACTGAAGAGAAGGCAATGTTAGCTTGTTCCTAAGAGCTTCTTCACAGTTTGTGAGCTCTAAATCCACCTTGAAAAACAAAATTAAAAAAAAAATAATTAAAGAAATTACTGCCAAACTTCTCCAATGATCTGGAATTTTATTCCATCCATATACATGCATAGTAACAACATTTGTTGAGAAATTATTTCTATCAGAAGTAGAACATTATCTTTGTGATCACCAGTTGCAGTATTGCTACTCTTATATTTAAATATATCTTATATATGAATTAGATTCATAATTGCAGCATTGAGTTTAGGGTTTTGTTTTAGACTGTGCCTTTCAAAAGATAAAACTGATTGATATGACCTCATTTCTTACAATACTGCTTCCAGTAATTTTGTTCATTCTTTATAAAGTATTGCATTTAACAGCAAAGGTTTAAAAATTGAGACAGAGATGCATCAGCGAAAGAAAATACAAGTACTATACAAGAAAGAAAATGCCATCTTCATTTAACGTACGTTTCAGATTAAGAAAGTGGACAGAAACATACTGCTACATACAAATGCAAAGCCTAATGACTAAGGTACTGTATCTGCTAAAATATAAAGTGCAAACTGAGCCCAATTGTTCAAAAAAATTGAAATTTTAAGGCGAACTTTACAGCATAGTTGAAACTTCTTTGCAAGTTATATTTTAGCACATACATATATCTGCAACAGCATATAAGAAAAAAAAATCAGGATACACAAGTGCTTTTGAAGCTATTTCTAAAATGCTTTTCTGTATTGTTTGCGACTATTTTCTTTAAAATCTACTATACAGTGCAAACCATATGTGCTACACAATAACTATACAATAACATTACAAATGACTTTAATATAAAGTTTTTAAATAAAAAATAACATAACTACAGCTATGAATACTGCTGGTAAAATAAATTAATATTTTTGAAAATGGCACCAATAATACACTTTACTAATGGACTGTAATGAAATTACACCTTTAAGTCTTCAACTCAGCAATAGTGAAATCTCCTGATTGTCCAGATGTAATTCAAACAGCTTTCTTTAAACTGTATGGAACAATATGCTAAACACATGTACCAAAGGTGACCGATTGTTTCATTTGACATGTTCTGCTGCATGTGAAGAGCAATAAAACTTCTTATGAGTTATAAAGTTTGAAAGATTGTTGAACTGGATGTCACACAGTCGGCAATACTTTCCACTGGTTGGAGCCTGGGTAGAGCCATTCACACCTTTAGCTATACTAGACAACTGTTCCTCTGCTGTAGGAATTGCTGGAGAGACATTTTCATTTGTAGTTAAGGGATTCTCAGAGATCCAAGAAGGAGACTTGTGCCCATCTTCATGCGGAGGATTCTGGGAAATGTTCTCTTGCTGTGGGTTAGCAGCAGGTCTTTCCTCCTGTTTTAGTCCCCCATTAACTATTACCATGCCTCGGTTTTTCGGCAGTAGTGGAAGAGATTCTTTCTTCTGCACAGCACATCCATTCGAAGGCACCTGGCCTTTAGGAGATTCACTTCCCGTATTTGTGCTTTGATCTAAATCAGTATTATGAATGACGAGAGAACCAGAAATGTAATCACTTGGCTTTATTCCATAATATGGAGAAAGCTGATCTGCTCCTTTAGCTTTCTTTATTGCTCCAGGGTAAAGGCATTGTGGAAGAAACAAATGTTTGTTTTCTTCTTTTGTAGCAATAAGCTGGGCCGCTTCACTAAAGACTTTCAGTCCTTGAAGTGTTGCTAAGTGTGTGGAAAATAAGTTTCCATTAGGAGAGGACTGTTTTGAGTTTCCATTTTTCTCACATTTGATTATGCTTCTCTCATAACTGACATCTGGGCTGTTTCTTTCACTTTCTGGGTTTTGAAACACCTTACTGTCGAGTTGTCCCAGGTCATTACGCTGATGAGCAGTGACAGGACAAAAATTCTGCTTGTGAGCCAGGTAGTTCTCTACCTTGTTAAAACTGATCTTGCATACGGTGCACTCATGGTAGTCCAGCAGCCTTTTGGGAGAAGTGGATGTCCTCTCTGACGGGGGTAAGCATTTTTTACTGAGATCTATTGGCACATCCATCTCCAAGCAAGACACGGTGGAGTGGGCAGTATCACACTTTGAAACTGGAACGCATTTGTTAATAGACAGTGATGTTTCCAGATGCTTCGAGACTATTCCCGGAAAGATATCGCATCGTGGATGGTAACATTCTCCAAGGCCCTCTGTTGACTCTTGAGTAGATGTACAAGGATTGCCAAGATTAGCAACTTCTAGAAATCGCTGTTGAACTAGCGGAGGCCTCTGCTCTTGCTCTGGTAAGCACATCTCATACATCTTCCTTCGCTTCCGAGTACGCATTGTTCTCTGCATGGCAGGCACTTTGTTGGAAGCGGACCTCTTCAGCGGGGGATCGTGGCGAGTGGCACAGTAATACTGCTTGTGGACCATGTAGGTCTCATGTCTGCTGAAAGTAATATTACAAGCTTCACATGTGGTCTTGTTAGGGTCACTCTCCCCCTCTACTAAGGGAGCATTGGGATTCTTCACATCAGAAGGTTTTCCATTTATCTTCTCATCACCATTGCTTGAAGTTGACAACTTCTTAGGCTGTGCAGTAAAATCTTTTTCATGACTTTTATTGTTTGGCCCAATCAAATCTAAAACATTGGAAGAGTTTAAGCAAGATGTCTGCAGAAGTTGATTTTCTGGATCTGATGTGTGAGGAGCTGGATTCAAGATGTTTATAGAGCTTTGACCATTACTGGGACTTACAGCTTCAGGCATTTTTTCTGGAACACTGGAAAAATCTGGTGACTTTGCCATCTGCTGCCATCGGCTGCTGCAGTAATGTTTTTTGTGTACCAAATAGTTGTCCAAATTATTGAATGTTATGTTGCATTCAAAACATGTAGCCCCTTTAGGCATCAAAGGACTGTAAATTACAGGCGGATAATTGCTACTTCCATGCCTCAGCCTTCGATGGACCAGTTCTGACATTTTGGCTAATATCTCTGAAGCCTGAGGAACCACAGTGATGTCTTGAGGAAAAGCAAACTGGGAAAGAAAAGGTCCCATTGGGAAAGAAGGACCAATATTAGGCTGAACTGGCGATGAAGCAAGTCTTGGACTGGATGGTTCAGATTTTATTTTGGTATATGAAAAACTCTGCTTATTTGCTGCAGGCTGGGTTTCTGGCCTCTGGTTTGGAAGGAAAAGTGGAGCCTTTTTTTCACATTTATCAAGCTCTGTATCAGAACTTGCATCTTTAGTCTGCATGGTCTTTTGGCTCTGGGGAACATCATTTCTGCTCAACAGGTCCGTTGCTGGCTGTAAACCTTCTTCATTTCCACTTGGAGAGTGTTCAATGTCACTTTCCCTCTGAATTTTGTTGCCAGAGACATGTAACTCTTGGTGCTGCAGTAGCTCCCTCTGAGTTTGGAAGCCAAAATGGCAGTGATTGCATCTAAAGGCAGCTTGAGTAAGATGCGAGAACAGGTGCTGATGAAAGTTAATCACTGAGTCTGCAGTGTAAGTACAAACTGTGCATTTCAGACTAGCACCAGGTGGGAGAAATTCTTCCATTTTCACTCCTACAGAAAAGACAAGCAAAATACAAAATAAAGTGACCATTTTGCCCCTCATGAAGAATACCAGGAAATCAGTTGCACAGAAGGTACAAATACAGTGAGAATGACTAATTTTCTTCTAATGAGATGGTGTTAGTCACCCTGAAAATACTTGGATTGGTTTTTCCTCAAACTGCTAGGTTATTCCCAGACTTTTACTCTGCTTCGGAGAGCCCTAGTATTTGCATGCATTCGTGAGAGTTGAAGGGAGAGAAAGAACAAGAGAAAGGATAAAAATAGACTGGACTTATTCTAAATGAAAAGGTCTCAGAAATTGCAGTTACAGCTAAATGGAGACATAACGTTCCCCATACACAATCACTAGAAATTTTGAATGCAGAGAAAGCACACCAAGGTCAAGAGGTTCAAGGTCATCATGTAGCTTGAGGTACAGTCCTCAGGGTGCCTGAAAGCCACAGACAAAGCACAAGTAGCATTTTGAGTATTATTGATGCTCAGCTCTTTGCTTGCATAGGTTGGCTGTAGTGTGGGAAGAGGTTACAGATCTATCCTCATCAGAAAGGACTGATGAGCTGTGCTCCTCGTGAAGGGAGGAGGAGCAGTAAGACACAGCTTCACTGACATTTTATCTTTCACATATAATGGCCGTTGGCAACTACTGCTATAATACACCACCTTTTCCTCATGAAATCACTACCACTTTATCAAGAACTGTACATTCAAAGACATCATACAATCACCGATTAAACAAAAAACTCCATGTTTCATGGCATTTTGAAATTGAAAATGCTTTAAAAAGAGATAAGACCAGATTCCTCTACAGTGACAACACGGATTCTAGTTACCTTTTAGACAATAAAAACTGAAAAAATATTGATAGGGATGATATTCAGAATTTAAAATGAGTATTTGTTCTCCCTACACATACACACATATACCACACCTCAGTCAGGTGAAGTAGGTGTGTGGTGGTTGGACAACACAAAACTGTAATAATATTGTAGCTCACTCTGTGGGTAGTCACCTGGAGGTCCTCCCTCCTTCCTAGCATCAGTGATCCCCCAAGTTGTGAGTGACATTTGAAATTTGACCCGCACTTGGCCTCAGAGGCCAGAAGGGAACCAAGTAGATACACAGCACTTTAGTCAGCACTTGCTTCCCATCGGGCACTCTTTCCCCAGGCGGCCACATGAGGCTTTAGCTCCTCCACTGACATGAGATGGTGCTTCACATGCTTCCCCATCACGTGGCACAGTGACAGCAGTCTCTATGGGACTTTGCATTTCAGTCAGGGCTCTGCGTTCCAGTGGTGTGGGTCTGCTAGAGCCTCCAGTGGGAACTGTAACAGCAGGTGAAGCAAACACAGGGCTTCCAAAGATTACAAGACATTTGGAAAAGGAATGTTTTATTCCTACTGCAGAAGGCGTTATAACTTGTGATAATCTGTATAGAAAAATAAAGACTGACAGGATAGGAAAGAGAGCAAGAATGATTGAATACACTGGTTTGTGACTAAAAAGAAAGGGAAAGGCCTGAGTTTTAGCCTCTATTCTAAGAAATAACTGAAGATTCTTACTGGAAATTCCCCACAATCTCAGATCTATGTCTTTCAAGGAACACAGATGCTTATCTCTAGATTACACACAGACATGGTCACTCACAGCTCATGGCTCAAAACCCTCAACACCTAAGCCAATGGTATGTCACTAAATGCAAAGAGTTGAAGTAAATCTTTTGCACAATGGCTAACATTTCAGTTTTCCTCTGCTTGGGGAGAAATTAATCTGTAATCTTTCCAGAGTATCTGGTTATAATTACTAGGCTGTAAAACACACTAGGCTGCATTCACCTGATCTTATTGAAGCTGTTGTAGGATATGGTTCTGCTGGTTTACTGAACAGTGAAATATTTGCTAGGCAACAAACAGAAAACGGCTATAGCCTGATAGTCAAAGTTAAGATCTTGAAGCACAAAAAGATCTGACCTCTACATGAATGGCTAAGGATTTTCTGTGTTGTCTACATAAAGGAGTTTTCACTCAGCACTCTTCTAGTCCTTTTCTGGGAGGTACCAAACTCCTCCAAGGCAGTATGTTGCCTTTTAGGTTCGCAATTGCTGCTCAAGTATCAGAGGAACATTTTTCACTTCACCAAATCCAGAGAGTAGACTAGGCATGCCCCAGGAATTTTTACACTGCAGCCAAATAAGACTTTTTTCTGTGACTAAAGCACCCATTAATGTTCTTTAGACTCCATTCACTTAACAGGAGGATCAGGAACACCTGTAGAGCCCTTGCCTCTTTCCAGAAACAGCTCTGTACACCAGACAGCAAACATACCACACACTGACCCTGCAGTCTTTCTTATTGGTAGGTGTTATCTGCTACTGAAAACTCCAATACAAAATGTCCTGCAAACTCTTAACCTGTGTTTCCAGCCCTAATTCAATTCAAAATTGACCATCTACATCATGCTGATGTGGTGCTTAGAGACATGGTTTAGTGGTGGACTTGATGACCTCAAAGGTCTTTTCCAACCTAGACAAACCTATGATTCTTTGTTTCTGTGATTCTAAAAAACTATCCCCATTTTATATCTATAAGAAGGGAAAAGAATATTTCTATCAGACAAGACATTTTTTATGAAACAAGTGTCCTGGTGAAAACACAGAGTTCTGGATCATGATCCTTAAAGCCTTCTGCCTAAGAAGGCTCCTCTAGGGCACTAAGATATTACTGGTTGTGTGTATGTTTGGTAGCTGGAATCCTGAAGTAATTGATTCCTGGGTTCCTGATCATACCTTCACCCATAAAGAAATGCTGCCTGTGTGTGTGTATACACACATTAAGAGAGAGACAACATTCAAATGAGGATTAGTAGATAAGAAAAATGACACTGGTTACCTGGGAGAGGTGCTTGGTATAGAACACAGGTCAGAAACTGTTGACATTTTGGTATTACCTACATGCAATGCTTGCATATATTTGGAGAGACATTGATCCACTGAATGTCTATAGTGAATAATTGTTCAAATAGATAAATCTAGAAGATGATACACAAAAATACATGGTACTTACCACTGTGAGAATTTAGGTGCATTTCCAGAGCTCTCGCGTTCGAAAAACTTTTGGTGCACTGTGGAAAAGGGCAGACACTGGATATCTGCTGAGCACTGTCCTCACTCTCCTCTGACAGCTGTGGCCCCTCTCTTTGCCTCCCACTGCAGTAATACATGAGATGGGCCTGCAGGTTCCGCTCACTTCGGTACCAAATGCCACAGGATTTGCAAGGGAATATGTCCTCTACAAGCAAGCATAAGCAGGTGCAGGTTAGCCACAGTTCACTTGGTGCCAACCAATTAACACAGCTGTATTAATTCCCCTCCCTTCCCCATTACAAAATACTTATTTAATAAAATATTGAAAGCAGAGAGACGGGTTTACTAAAATGTCACTTGCAGATGAGAGACTAACATGGGAGATAGTTGTTTCGTTCAAAAGGATATTTTTGAAAACAGTTGCATAAAGAAAACAGAAGTTTTTGGCACATAATTACTTTTAAAAATCAAATTAAATTAAATGTTTGATGGGAGCATGCAATACTAGTTCAGGAACTATGCTGTATTTCCAATACATCACTACTCATTAGGTGACATCTTTCAATCTTTTTCTGTGTGCACAAGCCTTTCCAGCTCTGGGCCTTGGAATTTTTGAGCTCTAACTGCAGATCATTCTGAAGAATGCGTATTTTCAGAACGCTTACGCAGTTATTACTGTAAAATCCTGTTGCTCTGATATCCAAGAGGCCAGACTAGACTACTTTTCCTTAAGATCCTACCAGATTGGACAAGATATTATACTAAGCAGCATGTCTATTTCCTTGGTTCCTACTCTTATCAATTATAGAAATTGAAATTCCTTATGTATTTTTTGTTGTCTTGTTTTCAGTAAATTGTTGGTTTTCCACTTTTCACTATGCATAGAGGATATTTACAAAGAATAAGGCAATTCTTCACTGTCTCCTATCCCGAAGTGTCAGCAGCCCCTCTGAAGAGAGATCATGCAAAGGTTGCACAGAGTGTTGTCGGCAGCAGAATTCAGGATTTTGATCATGAATGTAGAGGCTACATTCTTTACTAATATGAAGAGTAATAATGCATATGGTATATTTACACAAAGCGGAGAGATATTTGTGTGTTAATACCCTGTCAAAGGACACCTACACAGTACCTGGTGTGTATACATCTCAGAAAGACAAAAGATCCATTTGGCCTTCCTGGAAGCTGAACCTTCCATCCTACCAGTAAGAACAAGAAGAAATCCCTGCTCTTTTGGGGCACATCTATACTACCAAATTAAACTGTGTCAGGATCCACACTTAAGCACCGGAACTTGTTTTTATTGTTGAATCACGAAAACACTCCCTTCTATACCTTTGGCTTAAGTCAGTGAACTTTATTCCCATTCGCACGAGATTTCAGGAATTATCATAGGCCTAGGATTGCTCTCTGCATCTGGTCTGGGCACCTCCTGACTGTTTTTGAGACTAAGAGAGGATAAAATTATGAGTGATCCAGACTGTGACAGCTGATCTCAGGATCAGGCAATTGCAGTCAACATCAAAACACATCCTGATCAACATCAAAATTCCCCCTGACTTCAGAATGCAAAGAGCTGCGAGAGACTGTAATTAACTTAGTCTTGAAGACTGGCTGGCTGCTCTGGAACATGGCATGTGTAGCTGATGATGTAATTCATTACCATTCATGACAATTTATGTTTAATTTCAAATATTGATATGTATAGGACAACTGCTCTGTTTCAATTCCTTTGGGTGAACAAAGTTGAAGACTCCAACCCGTTGACATGGATGAGTCTTTTATTTGCTAAATATTTACAAATGCAGCCAAAATTTACATTGCTTAGTTTGCTTCTCTGATTGCAATGCTAATGCTTGTCTATTTTTCTGCTCATGAATTTGCAAAAAATATTTATACCACTACCAATTTCTATTTTTCCCTTTGCCACTGAATAATTGTGCATGGATTTAAGACACAAACATTTAACGGAGCAGTTAGTATTCCAGCATACACCACTATTAAAACATTACTGAAACAGCTTGCATCATTTGAGATGTCCACCTTGCTTTAAAGCTGACATTTCAACATTTGGTTTTGGCCTCAAATGGTTTAAAAAAGTTGAAACATTGAAGTTTCCACAGAAAAGAAAGTCCAAAAGTACTAATAGGAAATTCTGATACGGACAACACATCCTATTTGAATTCATTTGACTGCATTCCATCACAGAATTGAACTTTCTGATTATCTTAATGAATTTGACTTCCAGCCATCTTTACTTCCTATGGGTTAGATGGCCTGGACATTCAGTAGCTGCAGTAACGCACGGTGAATACGTGACTCCCATTACATGCCAAGCAGAGGAAACGCATTTGAGGAGTTTTGCATGGTGAGAGAATGTAATTTCAGGGAGAACAATATATAGGGATGGGATCTGAAAGTACTCCTACTCCAAAGCAATGTAAAACAGGTAAAGGCTACTTGAAGCTAATGTTTTAACTACTTAAAAACAAAAATTGCAATTTATTTTAATGGATACTTTCCAAATATTTCAATGGATCAATTCAGGAAATGAAACATTCAAGCTCAAGCTGAATGAGCCAAAGGTGATATTCTAATTTTGTTTTTTCCAACTAGGAAATGTTAGGAAACATTAAAAAACCCCAAAAACCCACAAAATATTTATTTTCCCTAGAAATGGATTTTTTTTTTTCAGAGATCTAGAAAAAGAATGCTTAAGAGATGGCTCATTACAAATCTAGAGGTTCATTTGGTTTGTTGCTGGGTTTCTAATTCAAGACATTAATGAAGAAACTTAATTTTACCAATTCAACAGTGAAATGTGAAAATAGTCCCATATGATCAGAGGCAGAGTCAGGACCGTTGTGGAAAGTTCTGAGCAGTGAGACTTGCTATTTTAGCATCTTCCTGGAGTCAAGAACACAGAGGTTACTCTGAGTTGCTGCTAAACCTGTATAGCAAGAGCTGCTGCACCATAAACTTAAAGCCTCCTCTTAGCAATGTTCAGTGTGGCTTTCCAGGGCTCTGCAAAAGTCAGTGCTGACAGCAAAGATGTTTCCAGAAATGTGACGTTGGAGAAATCTGACTACTTTGCTAAAGCCCAGAGTTGGCCTCGTGGATTTACACAAGAATATGACCTCAGCTGAAACAAGCTGTGCCCTTTAGGCAAGGCACTGCAGCAGCTCCCTTTCAGGTGTGGGCTATAAGGGAGCCTAAGCTGTTGGCTATAACACAGGTCTCCCCTAACAGTGGTCACTTCGTAGCGTTTTAGGTGCTTCTGACATCTTCTTTTGGAAAGATCCTGTGCAATCCTAATTGTTGGTTCTGTGAACAGGTATGCTAGCTCACAGCTGCCCCACTGGAGGGGTAGAAATGAATGTGCTTAGCTAGAGGGCATGAGGCTGCTCCAACTCAGTCTTGGAAGAGAAGACTTAGATGCTTCGGACATTTGAAGGTTTATCCTTCAAAATAGCCTGACAATAAATATGTAGCTATCAAAATTGTTTGCCCAGAAAATAAGCAATTAAAAAGAAAAAAGAAACTGAAAGGAAAACATGGAATGAAATGTGTTACCAGGGATATTTTAACTAGTCCTGTGTGAAGAGCTAGAAGATGCTGTGACTGTTCAAGACTCAGTGTTATTAGGTGTGAGTCTGAGTGGCGGATTATATGACTGCATGTGCATGTGCACCTGAAAAACTGTGTTCAGTAGTTCATTATAACTAATTATAATACTTGGAAATCACAGGAAGCATGAGGAAGTGCTCCAGCATGGGGTCTAAATGGACAGACTTGCTAAGTGCTGAGAGCTAAGAATGTGCAATAAGTCTAAGTGATGACTGGTGAGGATCACGGTAATGGCCAATACATTCGAAAAGTACTTAGAAAGGAGGATGAGGGATTAGGGCTGTATAAAGGTAAAAAGCAGTAATAAGAAAAAGTTAAAGATACAAAATTTAATTCGAGCTGAATTGTCCCAGTTCAGCTCAAATTAAACATTCATGTCCCTCCTAAGGATAGCACTTGAATGCATGCTGCATTTTGTCCATGATAGAGCCTATTGATGACCAGAGGGTGTAAAAACATTCTCAGTTAACCACATTGAGTGGAGATACTACAATAAATCCGGGCTGCTATAAGGCATGATTTCCACTTCATTTTGAAACAGTCACTGAAAGGATGTGCTTCTTTTCTTTTTCTGAGTATCATGAATCATTACCAGAAACTGCAGCAGTAAACAACAAGCTTACTTGAGCAGCAGAGGCTGGACTTTGAGAGCTAGCCAATCTATCTCATCTACTTTTTTAACAGTTTCTAATCCTATTGCCTCTGGGAACAAATCACAGAACCTCCACACGAGGGCAGGTCAGGTACTCTGGGTGAGGCTCTCGCCAATCTCCTCTCCCTGCTCTTTTTATCTCTGAGACGATGTGGGAACAAAAGCAGGCTTTGAGCTGTGGTGTGGTTTCCGTGGTCATGAATCCACCATTGCTGCATTAGCACTTCATATGTGCCTTAAAGTACTGCTGTTTTAAAAAACCGCCAGAGAATAGTATTCCTCACTTACTGTTCACAATAGCTGTAGGCAAAATAGACGCCATGGCAGCTTGCTGCGGGAGCAGCTGTATGGAGTCCAGCAGGCGAGCGGGGTACATGCCTTCTGTGAGACTCATCTGACTGGCAGCTTGCAGCCTTGAGTCGAAATCCACAACAAAGGCAACCAGCTCTTCACCCTCTGAGATGGCCTTGGTCGTGGTACACCAAAGCTGCCCTCCTGCAGGAAACACAAAAGCAGAAAGATTTAATTTACAATATCAAATTCCAGAACTTAAAACATTAGTGCCTTCTTCACACTTTTTATTATTTTTTTTTTTAAGTTCAATGACTTATTTAAGGTAAAGAGGCATACGGTTTTTACTTTTACTGTCTTCCTTCTATCAATATAGGAATTTTAATGTATAAGAAAAACAATTTGGGGATAGTTTTCCTAACTATTTGCAGCATGAATAATCATTTTAATTTTTCACTTTGTCTCCTAAAAAGCCCGTATTATGAAAATCAAGAGATAGGTGAAAAAAACGTATGCAGCACTTCTCTCATTATTATTTTTATCAAAGTTCCTTTAAATTTTTTCTTAACTCCAAGTTTGTTTTACTTTGAGTAGCAAATCACAGCTCAGTAAAACCAAACAGCTGCAAAAAAGAAATCAGATTTCCTCTTAAGGGCGTTCTTCCCCTCCCTTATGTTTGTCACCTTCTTTCTCTAAAAAATCTTCCCTTATGTAATATTCTTCGTAACATGACTGCTTTATCTCTGCTTACACTGACTGAACTTCCTGAAAAGAAGATATGCCAAAGATCTGTTTCATAAAGGCTTATTCAAATAAAGGTTTGTTTAGAAGGGGGGGAAAGGGAGGGGAAGTGGAAGAACTTTCATCAAACAGTAAGATACACTATAGCTCTGTGCTGCAAATGTCACGTGTAGTGCATTAAAAAGAAAATTAACTATGCGAGTACATCTACTAATGTATTTGAATGCGATAGTGAATGCTCATTTATTTAACATGTTTAGACAGGCAAAGCACTTATATTGTGTTATCTACACTCTCAGGCCTAG
This sequence comes from Cnemophilus loriae, assembly GCA_013397755.1. Taxonomy (NCBI): domain Eukaryota; kingdom Metazoa; phylum Chordata; class Aves; order Passeriformes; family Corvidae; genus Cnemophilus; species Cnemophilus loriae. The sequence goes on from VZTF01008415.1 coordinate 1,732,856, forward strand.
ATACATATCCAATACAGTTATGCCTGAAATAATGTTGCATACTTTATATGTTATAAAGCTTTTTTTTTTTTCCTCAGGTTTTGTATATATAGAGAAAGCTATATGTTGCATTCATTAGGCAAGCAAAAACTGTACTCGTTTTGATAAGTAATATTGCTGTGTTTATCTTTCGGCATAACTGCCTTTTCAACTGCACTTCATTTTTTTCCCTTCAACGAGATTATAGTTTTAAAACAACTTGTTGCAAAAATCTGGTAGAAGAGATAACAACAGCGTATGATATGCCACAGCTAAATGGAAGAATTAGGACATTGTTTTAGAGAAATCTTGGACAATTAATTAAACCAGTCTATTAGCTTTCAAAGATGAGCAAACAAAACAGCATCAGTGACAGTGTGTTTCAGTGGTAAAAAACGCTAAGCTTCCAGACCTCAAAGCAGTGTAGAAGTTTCAAAGCAGAAAAGTGTCTTTGTATTCACCCTTCGGTGATACAGCAGTTGAAGGTGCTACAAAGTTTACAAACAATTTACTGTGAGGGGACCAATGCATACCAAGGTTTACTAGTCTCCAAGATTACAACTTTAAATGGTGCAAATCTGAGTAATTTCCTCTAGAGCGTAAGAAGATGAAAAGTGAAGATAGTACCAAAAATTCCTACAAATGCAGAATCCTAATGCCTGAGCAGGAATTCAAAAATTTGAAGAGCACAATCTGACATATGGCCTGATATAACTGGTAAATATACAGAGCTAAACTGGGATAAAGCCTCTTCCAGAGAGAACCAGGCTAAATTCCTAAAGTATATTTAACTAGTCTTGTAGATGAAAATACATGGAACACACACAGCAATTTGAGAACCTGACATTGGGTACTTTTGCAGCAAACATCACACAGTTAATTTCCATTATTCACATGCACTTCTATCTTATTTATATACAGTAGGTGTAATAATCAACCGACATGTTTTAGTATATTTTAATACAGAATAAGAGCTCTTTCTAGATTTTATTATTCACTGGATCTCTTAATAAAAATTGCACTGCAGAAGAACCAACTGAGATTTTCTCTATCCCAGCAAACATCTTGACATGCTGTATGTACCCTTGGGGGAAAAAAAAAAAAAAAATTATTACTGGGTCTCCAGCTGCAATCAGTCTGGATCAGCTAAAAGGCTGACTCAGGCTCCTGGTGTTGGAGCTCCTCAGGGCGTTGACTCATGTCCAGCAGCAGATTAAACTTGAGACAGCTGAAGCGAGCAGTCACCCCGGCTGCCTGCTCCACCCAGCTCCTGCAAACTGTCACACCTACGGCAGGCACAGCCTGTGGGATGCGTGACAGCTTTGGAAGCACAACAGTTTCTAGTTTGGCTTAATAAAGAAAATCAGAACTAGGGAAGTTAAATCCATTCCTTCATACGAATACAAATCTTCAGCTCAGCAGGATTCAGATCCAAGAAGGACATGTTATTTTGTTTTTTCTCATCCCAGTCTATGGAAAATGAGGCATTTAAGTGATCGTGGCATACACGTCCACGTTTTCATCAGAACATGATATTGTGTTAAGTTAAATCCCCAGGTGAACTCCCAAAAGATGCATTCTTCCATCTACTGGAAACGCAGCTCAACACTTTTGCAGCAACAGTCACTCATTGGGACAAGACATGGTGCAGTCCCCACTTGTCCCCTTGTATGCTTGCCTGCACAGAGTAAGGCAAGAGCTGCTGTTTTAAAAAGATGCAAACGACTTTCTTCCCCTTAATGCACTGAATGCAAACATGCCGACCTTCATGCACAGCAGGAAGACTGTGAAAGAGAAGTCTTCTTGAGACTTCTACTGCACAGTCAAGCAAAGAGCACAAGTCAGTCAAGAGTGACAGAAAAAGTACTGTCAAGTGTAGAGAACCCGACAGAGGCTTCCAAATTTAATAGGAAGTTCCAGTTGTGACTATCATATGAATTACTGCTGTCTAGACACCTCTGTCAGGGATAAGGGCTTCCTCACAGGCGGCAGCTAAAAATCAGGAAAAAATTTCTTCCCACAAACATTTCTACAGGCTAAGACACAACTGACATAAATATAGCAGTCTCTCAGGAGCATAACAGCTTTCCATTAAGGAAAGGGCAGTGTTAATGACAAGTTTTCGAAGCGATAATATGGAAGCCATAGCCAAGTACCAGTGGCGATTAGAAGGAGATAGGAAGGTGTTTGGATGAAATATTTGCAAAGGCATGAAGATTTCATAAAGAAATGTGAAGGACTATTATTTATATGAGGTGAAGTTCTGATCAAGCTGGCTAGCTTTTTTTTTTTAACCAACTGTTCCTTTTGTCAGAAATAGCTTATGAGAGTGAAATTGTTCTACAAAGCTTTACCAGGCCAAGTTTCTCAGTCCTAAGATGACACAGGCATCAGAAGAAGAAAAAGGATGAACAGATGTTTTAACAGGGATGAGTGATTGACAGTGCCTCTGAAATAGTCATGGTTATACAATTTGGTCAGAAAGCAATGGTAGACTAGTGATTTTGGGCCTCTTCTTATCCATAATGAGTACATTGGTCACCCATTCTGCCATAGCAGAGAGAAGACTCTTAGTCAGATACAAGAAGTATGACACTGATTATGTGGATGACAACGATTATATTTATTGCTCACACAGTATCGAAATATTGTCAATGCAGTATATAATACAAGCAAGTCTAAAGGATTATAATACGAACAGGATCAGCCAGAAACATACAGGTTTACAGTCTTTGGCCTTACAGAATGCAAAGCAAAAAAGCACCCCTTTTGCTGCTATAGTATTTCATTTCCGTATGTGGCCAGATCTTGTTGCTTTTACTCACCCATTCTAGACCGAGTGCTCCCTATCTTCGGGCTGGACGTGCCCTGCAGGCGTTCCTGACAGGGGCGGGGGAAGGAGGCCAGGAACCCATATGGAAGCTGCCTGCAACCTCGGGAGACCGGTTTGCCCAGGTGGCCCAGTCTCCAGCAGCATTTTGAACCCTTTTTCAGGCCGATGTCTACTAAAGTCAGTCGCAAGCATCACAGCTCCCCCATCTCTGGAATGCATCCATTATGCGAGCAGTCCAGACGGTTCCTCCTGCAATTCCCACCCGGTGTTCTTATCTTAGGGCAATTCCCACCTGGTGTTGTTATCTTTGGACAAATCATATTGCCCATCAGAGACAATAGCAAGGAAAAGCGTGTGTGCCTTGTGCAGAGGATGCACGGGAAGTTTCGTGCATCCTCTATTTCCTCACCATCACAACCATTTACACTGCAAGGGGTCTTACTGGTTTCACGTGGTAAAGTAGTAATAAAAGTAACCCTCTTGTGCCAGTGCAGAAAGGAAGGTTTTAGATCAGCAGAAGGCTTTGTAACATTGGAAAGCTGTTCTCGAAAAGGGTAATTATGATTCTGTGAAATTGAAAATAAGCTTCTTGAGCCTGTAATGTACTGTTTTATATCTATGGTTAAATCAAACAAATTTATGTGATATGTAACACACACATGTCAAGCAGAGGAAAAGAATAAAAATGTCTGTAAACACTATGTATTTATTTGAATTCTTTTTCTTGTTCACAATTCAAGGAATTAAAAGTGCTCATTTGTTTAATCATCAAAAGACGGGAAAGCTAAAGAATATGATGTTCTTCAAACTAGTGCAAAAAATTACACTCCAATTGCACTGGCGTGAGTTCTTTACCAAACGACACCAGGCACGGAAGCAGTTATCTGATACCTTCAGAACTTCCACCAAATGGAAAGGTTATTTCAGGGTTCTCTTCTTCGTCTGTATCTTTCACTGCAAATATTTCTGCTGCTTGAAAAAACCACCAACACCCTTAAATAAAAACAAAAAAAACCCAAACCAAACCAAACCAAAAACTTTCTGTGAAAATGAAAGAGTAAGGTCCTGATGTCCCTGAAAAACTGTGGACTTACTGTTCTTTGTAATGTTTATGATCAAGATTCTTGTGCAAACAGATCTGGTTCCTAACAGGAAGCTTATAAATCATACTCATAATTGCTGTCAAAACTGCAGTGGAGTGTACTGCAAGTTTCGATAATAAAGAATAGAGTCACAGTTCAAACTTGATTACATTTTGGAAATTCATGCTGCTCTTACAAGAATCAGTGGTCTTAAATATCTTCTTCTCCTGCCAAATTTTTCACTTGCACTTTTTATTATTTATGAAATCAGTGTCTGCACAATGTCATGCAGACCTCTGCTGATAAACTCTAATTAAGATTAAGACAAGCCTTTTGGAAAGGATCCCATCATTAGCAAACATGATAAACACAAAAATACTCCCTACTTGTCAACCAGGAGCAATTCAGTAACCTAACAGTATTATCTGTTGCTAGGCTACAGGGCTGACAAAGCTTCAATTATATTGTATGGCCATACCTATAGAAAACTGTATGGGAAAATATATCTAATATAAAAGCATTTAACTTCATCCATGCTATCTGTAATTCACGGCTTCCCTCAACGGCAAAAAATCAGGTTAATAATTACATAGCATGCTGAAAAAATCTTAGCGATGTGTCATGTTTGCACATTTTTTTCTAATTTGTCTCTATGATTGATAGACATTTGCTTTGTAAAAATAATAAAATGCAAGCAATGGGATGCTGTAAACCAGAAGCGTAACTACATCTGGACTCATCAAGATATGGAATCACACTTAATATAAAAAATATATAGTAAATTGAACCAATTAAATCATACTTAGATGTAGTAATACACTATCTTCTGTATTCAGAATAAGGAGTAATATGGTGATAGGTATGCATACTAATTGAAAACTTTATTTTATGCATGATAGACACCTAAAATAGAAGAAAAACTTTTTATTTTTAACAGCCTTTCCTTTTTTTGGTCTACATTTGAATTTTTTTTTAAACAAAGGGACCTCTATTATCCTATTCGAAATCAGGAATTTGCTCTGAAAATTTAACTAAATGGCCCTTCACCTGTTTTGATCCTCAGAACCCTAGAATCCTATACCACTTCCAGGGAAAACACAGAATCCTGCACAGTGAACCTTGTGATGGTGGGCTGCTGCTTTTTTGTTTCCCCCCCTCCCCACTCAAGTTTTGCAGGCCTTAAAGAATGATAATTTGGAATCTGTGAACCACAGTCTCAAAAGAGATTATATATAAGGTCAGACTCACCTAACTCCACTGGGAAAAAGAGCTTCAAAATTGATGAAACCATTAAGCCTCTTGATTCACATTGTTGCTTTTAGGAAAAGTGCCTTAAGAAAGCAACTCAAACCAGCATTTCCACTGAGTACAGGTGTTTCACGGATTGAGAAGCATAATGACATATAAATATATATTCAAAAGCAAATTCCAGTTTCCTGTCTTTAGTATCAGTTGATTTTCCTTGCTAAACTATCTGAGTCTCGTTTTTTTTGACCCAGAAATGCCACACACCTTTCATACAAGTTTAGGAAATCAATGGCAATTTCTATTAAAACCAGCTTTCAGTGCCAGTTAATTCAGAAGTACTACTTTTGTGTAGTAAAATTTGAGCTTACTGGACTTGATTGCGTTGCTGCAACAACATAATAGCCCATTTCCTGTACACACATCTTTTTGCAAGAAGGGTCAAAAGACTATCAGAATTTATTTAAACAACAGACTGTTGCTCTTAGCAACTTCCAGGCACCATCAGCTGAATTAAACCTTCGTCTCCCAATAAAATATTCCAACTTGCAAAAAAATTGTGCTTTTTAGTAATGGTAATGGGGGTTGGAGTTAATTTATTTTCTTCCCTCCTTTGTTCCACAGGTTAAGCATTTAGGGAACATCACAATAGGATGGGATCTTCATATTTGGGTTCCTTCTGCTTCTCATCCATGGGGTTGTGACGACTCAGCATATTGAATGCCATTTCAGTACAGCAAAAGTTACTGGGCAGATCTCTAATTTTTGACATGAACAAAGTACATATATCTATATGTGGACACATTGTTTAATAAAAAAATTATAATTCATTCAAATCCAATACTGTTGAAATTTTTGACAGTAGAGTGGTACAAGGAACAGAACTTATAAATTATGTGTGCCCCTTCTTTGAAAAATGCTTTGGAGGTTTCTTTGTGCATTGGCAAATACAGTAGGAATATGAGTTATTGTGTGAATCCTCCTGCACAGCACCTGATAAAAGAATAAAGAGCTGTGACATATTCTTAAAACAATAGAGGAATTAAAGAGAAACAATGGGCCAGCTGCTTCATTAATACAATCAAAAGACAGCCCAGCACAGAGGAGTCCAGATAATTAAGCACTACTCTTTTAGACCTCTTTTCTGTAATAAAATTGCTAAAAATTTATTAACTACTTCATAGTTGTTAGATAGATCTATGTACTTGTTTATTTGGGTTGATTAATGCCTTTTCAGTATTCTACAACATGCCAACTCATGGTTCATACAAGTTTTTGAATAAAATAATGTAGGAATATGTGATACGGATCTGTGGTATATACAGCAATAAATCAAAGGCATTTTGTGAACAGTCTTTCCAGTTACTAAATAATTCTTAGCATTTTTCACATGCGTACACAAAATATGCACTTTGCACAGCATTTTTGCTATTTATGCACTTTAATGTTGGGGTTCCAGCCGTTTCTCTGTGAAGTGTCTCAAAAATCACCCCTGCAAATTCAGACTACTCAAACTCTCACAAAAAAACAGCTTTAGTGCTACATTACTGAGATGATTTCCTAGCTTCTTCTATATTTTTTCCTTGTTTCCTGATCAGAGGAGATTGCTAAAAGATATTTGACCTTTAATTTTAACTACCCACTGCATATTATAAGCCTGCAAAAAATGGAAAATCTATTATACTGTATAAAATTAGACCAATAGAGTGGACAAACCAGTTCTGTTGCCACTTTTATTATAACCTTTGTGTTCAGCATAGAATATGGAGCCTTCTTAATTTTTTTAGCTCACTGAACAAAAGACAAAATGAAGAAACTGCAGTGATATTTTCCAGAAGCAATGCAACAGAAAAAATACTCAGCTTAATGGCTCTAGTCAAATTAACCTCCTGTATTTAGAGATATAAGATCTCTGACCAGAAACAGGGAAGAAAATACTCCTTAGGAATACAGTTCTTGCTCCTTCATGTGAGTCAACCTGAGCTTTGGGTCTGACTTCAGCTTAGTCATACGCTGACAGCTGACAGTGTATTCATCTGAATAGATGATTTTATGGCTAAAACTGTCAGGCATTATATGGCTGATAAAGAGGAAAAGAAAAATATGAAAGGAACTCGCCAGTCCTAGGGCAAAGAACTCCCAAACCTGACATCTCGGTGCGTGTCAGGGGTAGGTCTTTCCCTTGCTGCAGTACAACTATCACTAACATCACCATCTTACGGCAGCAGCTCTCAAATTCACACTGCAAAAACCTTCCTCAGCTGAACCCCAAATAAAGCACAGTGTTTCTGAAGAGCAAGGAGTGCAAGGAACAGATTTTGACCCCTCGTTTTCAACACTGTTGTACGCCTGCATTTTGTTAGTTTGAGGATTTCTATGTGTTTCCTCCAATTAAATGTCTGCACATAACACTCAACAGAGTTCCAGTACGTAAAGAGGCAAAATAGATTAGTGCTCCGAAAATATTCACAAGAAAATAATGTGGTAATTTTATTTGCCATTTTCCCCCCTGATAGAGCTGTCACAGCTTATTTACCACAGGGGGAGACAGTTAAACCCATATCCTTAGAAGTTCTATGCATTTAAGAGGCTTATATATCTCTTCTGGGACCCTCGTTCAAATCCTGGGCTAATCAGAATGAATACATATCTTTCTATTAGATGGCTCTAAAAAGTCTTAGGTGATATCAGCTCCTGGTGGACGACAGTCCACAGCGTAAAACTATTAAATGTTTGGCACAAATGGCAATACTTACGAAATGAAGCTGAAAACTGCAATATCCTCCCACATCACAAGAAGTTAAGTCTGCTGCTCAGAGGTTGAAATTAAAGCCTGCCACATATGCTAAACCTGTTATATTTCCTTAATTCAGCATAAACTCAAACAAGGAAGTCGAAGGAGTTCTTTCCCAAGTTTAGAGATTTCTTCCTTTTTTTCCCCTCCTCTTTTCTTTGTAAATTCTTCTGTTTTGAATTTAGTGCTACACCTTTTTTACATTTGAATTAGGTCTCACTTGAGTGTTATTTTAGAATTTACTAAGTCTTCAGAAAGGAAATGATAAACAGCTTGAAAAAACCTGATAAACCCTTGCTGACACTGCCCTATGTTGCATTCCCACTACCACTGCAAAGGAGCCAGGACTTACTGTCATAGCACACTCATCTCCCCTTTTACTTTTTACAGGATCACTGAATAGGCACTCTCCATAGAGCTTCTCAGGGGACATTCCCAGATGACGCCCACTGCTCCCCCCAGCTTTTGTGGATGCACCAGGTTTCATAGAGAGAGAAAATGCACCACTGAAACCAACTACTCTGAAGCAGGGCTTTGGACACACACATTCCTACAATCCCTGCTTCCATAACAGCACAGCTGTAAGGTGACCTTTTTGTAGCCTTACAAACACAATCATGCCTGTGGATTGTCTTTTCAGAGTTATTTTGTGAGGCTGGAGTGTATGAAAAAAGGAGGTGATTAAATGAGACAATAGATATGCTTTAATGGCACCTCTTTCTTACAGGAAAAGCAGAGTACACTGCATCTTATCAATGGATTTTCTACTGTCTTGCACCTGCTACTGTAGGGCTCATTTCTTGCCCCTGGGCAAATGCAGAGTGAATGGCAAAGGCACCTGAGCAGAAGGAAGGATTATACAGAAGGAGCTGTAGAGATAGGTTGTATTTGTGAAGGAAAGCAACACAATAAATATAAGCAAAAATAGGGAAGTTACCAAAGTAAGAAACATTGGTTATGAGACCTGCCTGCTTATTCAATACAGGGGCCATGCTCCAGAAAAAGCTTATGGCTTTGTGAGAAACAAAAGCTAGCTTTTATAACGAACAGAAGCTGGAGCATTTAGTTACGTGCATCATAACCCAGAGAAAACAGTTGCTATTATTGTGAGTTATCTCGGACCTTTACTCATGTTCACGTTCAGCTCACAGGTTGAAGTTCAGGAACTAGTGCACCTCAGATGTAACAACCACGGAAGCAAAGTAGCACTTCCTGATTCCAAAAAGTCTTGCTCCCACTTAAACCATTAAAATGTTTTACACTGTCTGCAGTGGAAACAAGACTCTGTGACAAACCAGAGTCTCTCTTACTAAACAAGCAACTAAGTAAAAGTAGATTTGCATGCTTAGTATGTTCTAAAATGTAAACACCATACAAGCGGTAAGAAGCATCTAACCCAGTCTTCTCTATTTAAAAAAGTACCTCATTAAAAAAAAACACCACCACACACACACATAAAACTCCATACCAATACCTCAGATTTCCTCAAAATGAGTTAAATCCCAGGTATTATAGTTCTGCCTTTTAAAGCAGAAGCTAGAAGTAAATTGACTGAAAACTCCCAGTGAGCAAAAGCATTTCCACCTTCCCAGTGTCCAAGGTAAACAAGTATTGTAAGCCACTACCAGTCTCCCAGTTAGTTCATCTAGTAAGAGACTGTTAACAGCAGAAAGCAAAGACTGAGCTACTTCTGGTCACAATGGAACTAAAAAAAAAACCAAAAAACAAACAAAGAAAAAAGAAAAAGAAAAAGAAAAAAACACCAAACGAACAAGCAAATAGTTAAGATTCTGGCTGTACACACTAACACAGATTAACAATTGAGGAGGATTCTGCACTTGATGACTTCTTCCAAAATAGGCTTAATAAAAAATGCCATTTTCTTGAGCATCACACAGGTGCATGGGAGCTACCATTGTGCCTGCTTGGTCAGCATGATTTCCAAACGGCCAGGAAAAAAGTGACTGTATACCCAAAGGCAAGCTGTCAAAATTCAGTCTGCAGCTGATAAACTGATTACAAAGCTGCTTAAGACTTTGCTTGTAAACAAAAGCATTTATCAACTAATAATTTGCAATAAACTGATGTAACTCCCAGCTGAGCCCCAAACTGTAATTGTCTTTACCATCTGCCTATTAAAATACCATTCTTCATCACCAAGCAGGAGCAGAAGGGAGAGAATCTCCAACAACTACATAACTTGCATGCTTATAAATAATCTGTGAGCATTTCACACATTCATTATGATTGCCAGGTTTTGTATACTTCATTTTCTCTTTTTCAGAGGCAAAGAGGTGCAGTAAAGTGGCAGAAAAAAAATTAATAAATACTGCCTGATGCAAGAAAAAATTATGTAAATTCATCATACTCTGCAGTTTCTTAATTTTTTTCTCTTTTTGCTACTCCATAGGAATATCATGATGGAAGCCCCCTCAAGCACAACTTTACAGATTAAACTCTCAATTTCTTTTCAACTTGTCAGTTTTCATTACCTTTCTTTCTTATGTATTCAGTTCTTACAGCTGCTTCAATGGGAAGCCAGTTAAAGCATACTGGCTCCCTAGGGGGAGTCTGCCAGGGTCTGAGGCATTCTGCAGGCTCCCTGGACTTCTACAGGTCACCCTTAAGAGCATTTTGCCTATCTTGTTGAGAGGATGTCTGAAAATTAAGTGAATTTACACGCTTTTATTTTCTAACTACTGACAGCCTTAGTCCTGAGAAAGGTGGTAGTGCTTAGACAAAGTTCAAAATTAACAAATACAGATGCTCTAAAGCTGATATATCCCAAAGGAAGAATCACTTTGTTAAATGTCTAAAATATTCAAGTATGAGGGGGAGAAAACAGGAGAACTGATACCGTGCAGAGCACAGCAGCCCCTCGAGATGTGTCTGCATGAAAAATTGAATTTAACAGAGAATCGCACTATGATTTAGTGAAATGCACTTGACCAAATATTTCTGCAATCTGCACTCTCAGCAGCTCACTGGTCTGAATGCAAGGCTGTGACCAGAGACCAACGATCAGCTTACCTCTTCAGAAATATCTGTACAAAATGCACAGATGTTTTAAATGCAACTTGATTTCTCATTGACTTTCCAGATTCAGAGCAGAATGATCTATTTAGCTGAAGTGAGGCTTTTTATGTGTATGAAAAATGTCATCACTGGGAGGAAGTTGGGCATCTAAAAGCAAAAGAGGAAGGTTCCTCCTGCTAACTGCATTGAAATGCAAGAAATTAAAGGACAATCCAGTCACCCGTGCTCACAGAAGCAGTCTCACTTCCCTCACTGATAATCTCTGCCTACCTCGTAGCACCTTTGTCTGACCCTGGGTTACCACTAGTGTTGCCTGTAGGACATCACCCTGCTCTCTAGAACTGCAAAAAGAAATCAAACCACGAGACAGATTGGGACCTATGGACTTTGTTGTTAAGATACATTCCACTCAAGACAACTATGCTTGTATACTAAAATAATTTTACATGTATATAAATATATGTACTCGTGAATATGCTGGCTGAACCGGGACTTTGTACCTCAGTTTCTATCCACAGTACTGGGACAGAACCCAAACAGGGGTGAAATAGAAAACAGAAAGGTGAAAAACAGTGTATATATGAAATTTCTTTTTTAATTTTGTAAAGAAAAATTTTTGTTGAACACTAAAACCTAGTGATGAAAAGCATCTTTCAAACCTCTGTAGTTCAAACTCATCTTATAAATTATTTAATCATAGAATGGCTTGGGTTGGAAGGGACCTTAAAGATCATCTAGTTCCAATCCCCCTGCCATAGACCAGAATGCTCAGAGTCCCATCCAGCCTGGTCTCGAGTGTTTCCAGGGATGGGGCATCTGCAATGTCTCTGGGCAACATGTGCCAATGCCTCATTACCTCACAGTAAAGAACTACAAACGTTAAGCAACTTGGTCAGCTGAGATCCTTAGCACGATAACGCTGAGCTAAACTATAAAGTTAGACGAGTCACAGTTTCAAAGACTTATGTAACAACTACTTTTTCAAAAACGGTAGGGAAAAAAATTAGAAAATACTGGAAAACACTAAGCCGGAGTTAAAAATTTCTTTCGGCTACCAAGCAACGAGACAGAGCGGCGAGAACGTTCCCCTGCGCTGGGGCGGGCAGCGCCCGGCGCC